>ML682026.1:19405612-19591216 GCA_007922195.1 Podocnemis expansa | reverse complement strand
CCCCCCACCATGGAAGGAGCTAGAGTGACACAATGTTGCTGGTGCTCAGTTCAAGTTAAGGAATGATTACTTTCTTGTAATTAAAACACCTCACCTGAGTTTGTATTCTCCTTTCCAGAAAACCTGGGTATACAGTAAACTGGAACCCAGAGAAGGAATGAAATCAGTAATTACTTCCCAGCTACCACCAGCTATTAGAACTGGTTTACCCAAGTATGGCTAACTGGAAATCATGGCTTTTTCTAATCAGCAGAGATTGAGACAGCCTGGGACTTCTGCTGACTTGTAGCAGGAGTGGCCAAGACAGGCAGGCATTCCATAGAGGCTGGAGATAATGCTGGGGGGGGGGGGGATGCCAGGCATGGACTACAAAACTAGTTTCTTTATTGTCCCACAACACTCAGCTGCATACTGTGTTCATCAGTTTTTGCCATTCACTAATGGCAGTTTACTTTTGGGTGACCACTGGCAATTCTCCTGTGTCTATTGCTTGGTTTTGATTTTGGCACATTTCTGAATTCTAAACAGTTCATCTCCTCTTGTTCTAGAGTCTCTTTCCACAAATCTAGCCATATGCTTGACTACTGGCACAAGATCACACAGGAAAGGCAGTGGCAAAACCAGGTTTCAAACAGCTTACCACTTCTGCTGTTTCTAGACAATTCTCCTTAATTCTCTATCCTCACATTAAATTAACTGATACTTATTCCTCCCAGTTAGTCCAATGTTATAGACAGCTGATATACAACCATTAAAGGTGAGCCCAAATCATCCCACCCTAACTGTGAAGGACATTTGAATCCAGATGCAAACTTCTCGACTCAGATTTGCCTCAGAAGCACAGACTATCCCTTTGTGCCTACATAGTACTTTTCACCTGAGTAATTGACAGTAAAGATTCAATCTCAACACCCGCATGCACTTGGGAATGTAGACATAGTAGTAGTATACTGATTTCACATACAGCAAACGTGCACACCAGTTACTAGACAATATTCCCTGTTTCATCTGTATGGAAGACAGAGGTGTCTTCAAGAAAGCATGAAATGCAAGTGGTTGTACAGTATTTCCTGTACAGTGCAGTCTCTGAGCCCTTTGCAAACCATGTACACTCATCTTGCACATTGTAGCTCAAATTTAAACATGCACAACTCGTATACCGACACTGTTTGACGAACACACACACACACACACACACACACACACACACACACACACACAAGTACAATTCCACTTCATGTTGCATATATGTTTGAAAACTGAGCCTTGTGTGCAAAGGATGCCTCAGCCACATATTAAAAAAAAAATGATTTCTTGCCCCAGCTCTTTCCATCTGGAGGGCTAAATGGAGGGAAGAAGAGAAGGCTTCCTTGAAAGACGCTACACCATTCTCCTCTTTCCTTCACAGCACACTAACTGCTAAGGTATTTGCAAAGATGCATTTTCCCCTCCGAAGACAGTTTATGGAATCATTAGCTGGAATGAAAAAAAGTAGTTTAAGAAAGATCAGGTGTGGCAGAATGCTGAGTGGCTGAAATCTCTGTCCCCTCTTCACACCATTACACACCTATCTAATAAGTACAACTGTGTACTCCATTAACTTGCCTGTGAAAATGGTCTACGAAAGGAGGAATCTAAACAATTAGCTGGCAGACCCAGACCTCAAAGAATGGAGCACTATATTTCCCCAACTCAGTGAAGCAAGCCAGAATAAACAAGCTGAAGTACCTTGAAGTTGCATCTAATGAAGTGGGTTGGAGCCCATGAAAGCTTATGCTGAAGAAATCTGTTAGTATTTAAGGTGCTGCAGGACTTCTGTCACTTTTGCTGTACACAGATTAACACAGCTACTCCTCTGTAGCTGAAAAAAAAAAACCCAAGGAGTCTTGTGGCACTTAAAGACTAACAGATTTATTTATTGCATGAGCTTTCATGGGAGAAAAGACAAAGTGGGATTTTCTCTCATGAAAGCTCATGCGATAAATAAATCCGTTAGTCTTTATGTGCCACAAGACTCCTTGCTTTTTTTGCTTTATTACACTAACACGGCTGCCCCTTTGAATCTGTAGCTAAAGTAGCTTTCTACAGCTAGCCAATAGCAGAGCTGTTCCCACTTGAGAGAGTAATTTCTGACACACGAGAACCTTTACAGACAGTTCACACAAAACAAGTGTGCGTGTGCGTGTTAGGGAGAGAGAGAGGAAGTCAGATGAAGCAACCTTATTACAACCAGAACAAATCTGCACTTCTCATGGTACTGTGCATGCAAATTCTAAGACTGCATCTAATTTCATGTACTGGAAAATAGAGAGAGAGAGAGATAGCAGTCAACCCTACGGGGAACCCTCATCATCACAGCTCAACTGGTAGTGCAGGTAGTGTCGGCACAAGAGACTTTTTCCTGTACCCAAGGTGATAGTTTTGAAGATCTTGATAAATAAGCTTCATTCAGGCAGATGAATCTAAATCTGTTCAGCAGCTTTTGCAGTCAGGGTGACTCAGATAGGGATTTACATGTATTTCACTTACTTAACTGAATGATATTATGCATAACAGAAAAAATGTTTGAAGAATAATATTAAACCATGAAATGCATGTATTCCTGAGCATTCCTGACCTCATTACCTGAACAGTTTAAGATAACTCACTGGATTGAGTTTTCCAAATGACAGAAGTGGTGCAATATAGTGCTATAATTTTTCAATAAATCATTTCATTCCCAGAGTAGCACCTGAGATACATAGATTCCCATCTCACTTTTGTGTGCACTTGGAATTTTTAACCTGTTATATTATTGTGTGATCAGAGGGATATCAAGCTAGTTGTAATGAATTCCTTAAACTTGTATATGCTGGAGTTGAGAAGTACCCTTTCTCCATATGTATCTATGCGTGCGCATGCTTGAAAGAATTATTTTCAATTCCATGTCTTCCACCTAAGCCTTTTATTACATATAAATTTACTGTAAATCTGTGGGCATCCTATTTGCTGTATTGATCAAGTCTTCTTCCTTGCGCCACACATTTCTGACATGTTGGCCATCAGGACATGTATGTTCTGCAGTCACATTTGTACACTGATCTACACCAGTGTTTCTCAGTGACTGGTTTGTGGACACTGGTCTTGAGCGTTCCCTGACACTGTTTAGGGTGATATCAAGCCAGTCCCTGATACCAAAAAGGCTGTGAAACAATTCTCTACATCATATAGACTTGTGTGTTGTACTTATAGCTTATAGCCTGCATAGCTCAGGAAAATCTTTCAAGAAGATTATATAAGATACATTTGCAAACTCAAATACAGTAGCAACAAAATTTCTATACCAAAGGGAAGTGATATTTAAAAAGAAATCATAAGGAAGGTCTACACCAGGGGTCTCAAACTCAAGTCACCACGAGGGCTGCATGAGGACCAGTACCTTAGTCCAAGGGCCGCACCACTGAAACCTTTTCATACAATGATATTGCAAATATCAGTAACGATAGCATCATTGCGAGCCACAGGAATTAACTTTAGCGGCCACAGGCAGCCCACAGGCCACACGTCTGAGACCCCTGGCCTACGTTGCCTGCTTTTTTCAGAGACAAGGAAACAGAGATACGCAAGTTACTTTAAGTAACTTGTGTGTCTGTACTTCATTTCCCAACTCCCAGCACGTCCAGCGTACTGAGTCAAAGGGAAGGACCTCCCTTCAGCTCAGTACTACCCCAGTTGCTGGGTTGGTGTTCAGGGATCAGCTTTCTGATCAGATGAGCAGGTCTTCACAGACCTGAGCAGTTGGCCAGGAAGTTTGAACTCATGGTGGTGAATTTGCTACCATCAGTGATGTCCATCAAGACTAGCTCATCACCACCATGGTTCCTTGTAGGGTACTTTGATGAGTTCTGGCAGTGCAAAGGGATGATAAAAAGACAGCTTAACTTACCTTCCTAGGAATTCCCATGATGGCATGTGGCCAACAAATGACCGCCACTTCTCTGCTCTAGCATAAGAAGCCTAGCAGAATAGGGCTAGGTTTGGAACACGCAACAGCATCCTTGCGCTTCACCAATACCAAGCTTTTGGAACCCTCTAATTGGACACCTCTGTGAATCAGAGCAGTGCAAAGGTGATCTACAGCCATCTCCCACTACTGCGTCACTTCAGTTCCTACTCCTAATACAGCTCAACTGCACCTGAGGATTTGCCCTGTTACCAAGGACTCCCTGACAGTCAGGGTGATTTGACCATCACAGAAATATGGGGAGGACGAAGGAGGAGGAAGCCAGTGATGGTGTAATTCTTTGAAAAAGGTGCCTTGTTATCTCACCAGCATCTACATCCACTTTCCTCCTATGCCTGAACTCTGCCAAATTCAGACCCCGCTTTTCCTTTCTGTGTCTGTGTGCTGCCTCTAGAACACTATTCTCTGGAGCAGTTTCTCTTTACCTAGTAGCGTGCCCTACTTTGGAGTCCTCTGCACTGGGCCAGGTTTATATTAGTGCCCTATATCCGTTCCATCCCCACGAGGGTTTAGCTAAGGATTAGAAATTAATTGGAGCCAGCTGGACCACACCCTTGTTCAAATTGCTGAATTAATCCAACTTTGTACTGTTACTACTTAGGTTTTCCTTCCATTTTTCCAAGTGATAGTTTACTCGATCCCCATGTGTGCACTTTATGTCTACAACCTGCTCTTCAAACAAGTATAGATTTATTTTAAGTGTTTAAAGAATTGCCATGCTTTTCACTATAGAATCTCTTGATTCTTCCTCTATTCTTTTTTCCCTGCATGTAGTATACGAAGACGACATACTGGCTCATATTACTAGTACAGACTTCTCTGAGAGATTGTTGGTGAGTTAATAAGTTTAGGATGAAATTACATAGTGACAAGCAACATTGCTGAAGAGGGCTTGAGAGGAAATAACAAGCAAAGCTCCTAAAAAGAAACCTTTTCTGCCTCTTACATCACTGAAAGTATCAGCCTTGAGTGCCTAAAGAACTCAGAATATAACTGAATGATAAAAGCAGAGCTGTCCCAAATATCACATCAGGGATTATAGACTTCATAGCTGTGTTGATGAACCAGACCAATGGAAAATCAGCTAAAGGAAGGAGGAGGAGAACCAGAAAATACCCTTCACAGTATGCAAAGGTCTTTATCATAGATCTCTACACATGGGCTAGTAGATGTGGAACTGAGATCAGAATTGAGAAAATTAAGATAAAAAAGGGACAGGGAAATGAGGGAACTTTACACAGAGCAACACTCAACAGAGAACTGGCTACCTCTGTCTAGTGTATACGCACTACAGTATTTCCTGATTAGATGTTATAAGACATTCTGACCCTCACATAGAAGAGGACTGGAGTAACTTGTTAAGACCGGCTGTTACACAACTAGGTTCAGCAGACAAAATATATCCAGATAAGAAGTCATAAGGCTTTGCGGAAGTACTGGAAGGCAGAGTGTCATAATTCAGAAGCACAGATATTAGAAATCAGCACAAGCCCTATTCCATCAATTTTTCCTCAAAGCTTAGTGATTTCTCTCCATGCACTCTTACTCACTCTACACTGTACCCTAAACTAAGCAGTGACCGCTACTCTTTGGGACTGTGACTTGCAACTGCACACTGGATGACGGAATGGATATGGCAGGTCCCCTACACAGTAACAAATAACTCCTGGCCTGCCTTTTTTGGCTACAGATTTCTCAAGTTTTTCCACAATAAACTTCCATGAAATTTATTACTTGAGCAAATCTATGGTGGTTGTGGTTTTGCAGGAGAATTATGCAAAACGTGGTACTGACACAATGAATAGTAAGTCTGCAAATCCAGGTAAAGCAAGCCTGGGAAATATGTTTGTCTCAATCCATGCAAAGCAAGAATTCCCATTTCCACACAGTTGTAAAACTGAGGCACAGAGAGGATAAGTAAAGTCACTGTAGATGGTTAACAAAAGCCACCTAGCTTGTCAGAGCTGAAAACAGAACCAAGGAACTGACTCCTCTTCCTCTTTCTACCAGATGACTCCACCAGTGTGAAGAAAAAAATGAAACAAAATACTTACCTTGAACCTCTCAAAACATTTCTAACCCATACTTGCTCCATAGTTTGCAGATAGCAGTCAGTCATCAAAAGACAAGCAGTGATTTTTTTTCCACGTAATGGCAATAGCTGGTTTAAAAAAAAATGTTATTTACTAATATCCTCTCTACTGGCTGAAACAGTCCTGGCTTGTGTACATGCACAGAAGCTCCCTGTATCAAAAGAACTAGAAACTGCTTCCTTAGCTCCTTAAATACAGGTTTATGGAAACAATGTGTGCCAGTCAGCAAAACACCTTATGTGCATGCCTACCTTTATGAACATGCATGGTGATGTCCCTGTTTAATGACCAACAGTTTTCAGGATCAAGCCCAAAGAGTGCAAGCTGTCTTCCTGGAACTGCATATACAACTATCATCCATGGACAGCTGGGCTATATTTTTCTGTACATTTGTTCTAAATGTATGCTATACAGACAGACTATTTGAAATACTATTAAACAGGCCAGAATATGTGGCATTTAAGATAAAGGGTAACAATGTTGTTTGAGTGTATCTCCAATTGTGTGCTTTGTCAATAGCCCAAAACTTTCATTTACACAGAAGCCTGGAATATCTCTACAGGTATTAGCATAATCAGTGATGGGACCGCAAAAAGTAATATTATGAGCACAAGAAAGGTATCATCTGTATATTAACTTACTGACGTATTTCAAACTCAGACATTTGTTTCACGAAATCACCACTAATGACTGCAACTATTTTACTCCTGCTCTGATTTTGTTAGAAACCTAGGATTCCAGAAGTTCTTCTATCCTTAGATGGAAGCCTGATATTCCCATCTAAAATCAATGGGATTAATACATTTTTTTAAAAGCAGAATCTATCCTTCTGTATTTATGAGACAACATGCATATGACCTGACTCCATGACTTACACCTGCCTGCATTTATTTCCTCCCATTCTGTAAGTTCCCCCATCTTCCAAGCATCTCACAATGTGAGATTTTCTCCCACAAAAGTTCATATGATAAATAAATTTGTTAGTCTTCAAGTGCCACAGGACTCCTTGTTTGTTTTAGAGAAATTAGTTACATTTTTTTCCTCTTTTAAAGGGAAGACAATTGAGTCTTACTGTTAAAAAACCCAAAGCTTTTTAATCTTGCTCTTTGTTCAAGCAACGTGGTAGTGAGTGAAAGAGAGAGAACATGAGAGACAATTAGCCTAAATCTAGTGAATTTAGGGACAAGATGGTCAACTGAGCAAAACTTCAATTACTGACTAATTTAATGCAGACCCAACTACGTTACTGCAATTCAATAAACATCTCTTTAAAATTAAGCGTTTCTAATTTGCTTTCACTTTTGCTTGTGTGCATGAGCTAAGAATCAGTTATTATCCACATCAAAATTAGTTAGATTCTTTCAGATGCGCTGATCCATGCAATCCCAAAGTGACAGCAATAGTGCATGGCACTAACCTCAAATCATACACTGAAAAACATGCTGTTAGAAAAAAGGAACAAGACTTGGCAAAATAATACTTTATCAACCCTTAACTATCTTTTCTTATTAGTTCTCCCACCATGATGGCCTCTCATTGCCTGTATAATGTCAGGAATGACTTCATCAGCAGCTCTTCTGCTGAATACTCCATCCATCACTATTTACAACTTGCCCTTCCAATCATCTTACTGGAAAACTTCTTTGATCGGAGACTCTCAAGCACCTCCCTAATTAAGCTTTGAACTCAACAGTAGTTTCCCCTTGAGGCTAGCCTTGCTTCTTTCTGAATACAAGAGGCTTCTAATACAGCCACCTATAGCTGTCTAAATCCACCTCAAACATCAATTACTTATTTTACACTTTTCACTGTTTGATCCTGAAAGGTTCCCAGTACTCTCCCCCATCAACAACGGGAATTGTAAGGACTCAGCACTTCATGGGATCCGTCCCTTCATCACTTGCACTTTGACCACCCCTCATACTATTCAGCCGCAGAACCATGTCTAGAACTCAGGGCCTTTAGATGTCTTGCTTTGTGCTCAGCCATCATATCACCCTGCCAAAGACTGAAGATGTGTCACTCTCTGAGATGCTACCACACACTTACTCTGTTCTACAAGGGACACAATATCTGAGCAAGTCTGACAGAAGGCAAATTCAAACCCGATACCCACTGATACTGATCATTCAAAATGGTTTTCCACAAAGGTCTACATTTCAAGCAAACCCAATACTCACAGCTAGAATATTTTGTGTTCAGACTAGAGATACCTTTATTGAATTTATTTAAATATTCCATCCTTCTATTAGAAATGTAATATTTTCCATCAAGCATTATTAAAACATTTAAATTTTGCACCTAGCCTCCTGGCAGTCACCCAATTTTCTTTCAGAGAGAATTCTGGCTGTGAATTGCTCTTTAGCATAGTCCTTTTAGGGGATTCTGAGACTGCAATATATTCTGTCTGGGGCCAGACCATTGCAATAAGTCAGCATGATAAATGACAGTCTACCCAGTGTGTCTTCTGTGCTTTGAACCTGCCCTGTTCCAAGCTCTCTGTGCAAAGACTGGTTGTATTTTTTGTCTTGGGTAGTGCCAGGCACAGAGCCAAATGAAAGATAACAGACAGCACCAGAACAAAGACATGGTTGTGGACCTCCTCAATTAGTGTAGTTGCTGCCTGCTCTGCATTTCACAGCAGCAGATGAGCCCACCCGGAGACCACTCACATAGCAGCCTACAGCACACTATGGCATAGGCGCATTTGTCTCTTTTAAAATGTTGGAAGGGAACAAAGCTAAAACTAGAGATGGCCAAACTGTTTGATAGAAAAAATAAAGTATAATTTAATTATATTTATTATGCATATTTATAGAGGATAATAAGTAGGGTTGTAGTCAGAGAAAGTTTCGTTTCCTCATTCAGGTTTTAAAGGAGAACAAATTCTGATGTAGCTTATACCTGGTATTTTGCTTACCTTAAAAGTGCTATAAACTAATGGAGGAGACAGACCTTCAGAACTGTAAATATTGTACACAGAACAGCTGCCATTTGGGAGAAAAAAAGCTATGAATACTCACACACAATATGCATAATATATATGTGGTTAGGTTCATGCTGCCTACCTTTCACAATTAATTCTGCATAGTTTGAAACTCCAGAGCCACCGTCTGAACGAATGACACATCGGTATTTGCTAACGCTGCGCTGAGAAGTGTCAGCTACACTGACTGTAGCAGAAAACCGCCTGTGGTTGACCACCCTGGTGACCATCAGCGCAGTGTCCCTTCCATTCCACTGCTGACAGGGAAACCAAAAACAAAACAAATGATGAAGATGTGGCTGTAGAGCATTTTTGTAAGCTACTGACTGATTTCTGTTCTCTATTATACTTTAAAGAAACACTTGTAGAATCTGCCAAGTTATATTGGTGTAAGTTTCTTAAAAACCTCCAAGCATGCACCTATAAAATGTATTGGATACCTGACTGCATGCACTAGAAACCCTGCATGTTGATGCAGGGGTTTGTACATGCATCAAAGTTTGGCAGGTGTACTTTTGTATTAACAGTTTGGCTCTTGATGAATACAACACCAACTAGGTCAAGAGATGATTGAGTCTTCCAGAGATGTCCACACACAATGGCTTTGCATGCTTAATTAGCAAATACAGCTTCCACAACTGAAACAAAAACTGAACAAACAAGGAGTCTGGTGGCACTTTTAAAGACAAATAAATTTATTTATCCAATGAGTTTTCATGGGAGAAAATCCAACTTTGTCAGATTTTCTCCCACGAAAGCCCATGTGAAAAATAAATCTTTTAAAGACTAATAGTGCCACCAGACTCCTTGTTTGTTTTGCTGGACTAGACTAACACAGCTACCCCTTAAAAACTGAATAGATTTTGCACAGCCTTTTACTGAGATGTTATGCTGTTTCACACAAATCTGAAGACAAACCATTTGCAAAATTTGGACTGAGATCCGTGTTTAGATCTCAAACACTCCCAATTTTTAACACTGTTCAGACCTTCTGGAATTTCAGTTCACACTCATCTCAGCTAATCTGGATTACCCATCTTTAACAAGTGGAATTGAGGTAAGGGAAAGAACTAGGCAAATACGTCAGTAAGGCTGTGAAAATGCTGTATCATTTTGCTGATTTCCAGTCAGTCATTTTGGGTGATGTCACTTTGATGAAATGGTCCAGTTTTTGAAAAGAGGTAAACAAATTCTCACAACCAGCAAAAATGCTTCCCCAAACCCTTGAGCCTGGGGTCCTGGCACATGTTCTCAAAGTGTTTTAGGTCAGAAACATTTCTTCATGCTTCTTCTCATAACAACAGATGCATTTAGTAGCAAGAATGATTAAACAAACCGAAGATTAAGCAATTACACATCTCAGAGGGTGGCTAGGTTACAACATAAGAAATCTGCTGATAAAAAGGAACTGTTAAGATAAAGAGGTATATGGCACCAGCTCAGCTAAAAAGACAACTAATTTCATACAAAGCCTATTATAATTCTGACTAGCTCAAACGTTTCTTCCAGACTGATTTTCATCCTTTCAGCATGAGACAAAACTGATTCCTACCCCCATCTCTTTTCCCTGTTGGGAATGCAGCTAAAATTTGTACTTAAATCTGTTTTAAAAGTTCTAAATTAATTCAGACTAACAAAACCCCTCTGTTAATACATCAGAAATATTGCAACAGCCCTGGAAATGGAGAGTACATGTCTGCAGAAAGTTCTAGAAATATTGTTCTCTTGTAGATTCTACAAAAATAAAAATAGGGACTAAATTTTTGCTCTTAAAACCCTAATTCAGCAAAGTGCTTAAGTTCAGTTGTCTTAAATGGGCCTTACACGGTGGTTTGCTGAGTACAGAACTTAGCTGTGCCAGTGTACAAATCCTTTAGGTACAGTTGCCTTGCTCACACTTAACCTAAGTGCAAGAATAGATTTTAACTCTTTGCGCATTTAGAGTACAAATAGCAAAGGGAAGTCATATTGACTTCATTAGGCTATTAGTAGTTTAACAATACAGACTTGAGGGAAAGAGAATAATTATAGTATTTAGAGCATCTAAAATAGCTTTATGTACAAAAAGTTGTAATTTTAAAATCTAGTATCTAGAGCACTTTGAAGGCTAGAAATAAATTAATGTGTCTCAGTGGGAACCTGGGAGTCTCTCCTTTCTAGTTTGCCGAAGTTTCCATTTGAAGCCCTATAAAATTATGACATTTAAATCTTAAGTCTGTTTCTGGACCCAGACTTTTGGTGCAGCCATGCAGAGCTATGGTGTACGACATGCGGAATGACAGGACCTTTAGCTCCCTGGATCTGGGAGCCAAGTGGGGGCTGGTTCAACCCCATAATAATAAAGAGCATTTGAAGTGTTGTGGGGGGCGTGGAAGAGTGGAGGCTGGATCAAAAAGCATAGCCAGCTTTGCCCCAGCTGTGTAGTCAACCTAAGGGAAATCCCAAGCTGCTCCATTAGGGCAGCTTTTCAACTGGTTTCTGTCCTGGTCCTGAGTCACAGGTCAATGTGGGAGAGTGGGAGCGAAGAGAGAATTTCTCATGAGGAGGAAAAGCTCTTAATTTTTAAAACTTTTTTTTTTTTATTGGCAGGTGTTTGAAGCTAGTTGACCATATGGACTACCGGGGTACCTCTCAGGAGAGCTGGCTAGGGGGCAAAGGGCAAGTCAGATGATCCAAAGTGCCTAATCATCATTTATTCTGAGCATGGTTACAAAGCCTAGAAGCTGGAATAAAGTTAGCAATAAGGGTCAGCCATGCAACCTTTAACTAATATGAACAAGGACTATTCATATGCAGAATCAGGTGATAGCCTTACTATGAATGACTCATGCGTTGTATTTTCCATAGTTGGCCCCATGCAGCACTGTCTGAAACTCTAAACTGCAACTTTAAGCAGGTCCTTCCACAGTCTTTTGGAATTTTGCCCCATCTCTCAGCTCTTCCCCACCTCTACTCTTTTTAACTATGGATGGCTAGAAGGAAAGAGCACCAGATGAGATTCCATGGCACTTTACCTGGAGCCAGAGTTTGTCATGCTGAGACCACTTCCCCCCGGCAATGCATTGGAACGTTGCGTTTTGTCCCACGTTAACCTCCACATTCTGCAGACGCAGGAAGTGAGGTGCTTTTCCTAATAAGAAAAAAAAATCAAAGTATTACCTAGGTAATGACTATAATTGACAATGTCATTCAGCCACATGAAGATCCAGGATCAGCAAGTCAGAGGGAAATGCCAGATTTCCCCGTGGACAAAGTGACTTCACATAGCAAAGCTAACTTTAATTATTTAGCATGGAGAGATTGATTTTATGTGATAAGGCCAGATGGATCATGTACCACCTTGGCTCAGTAAGGAAGTGCACTAAATATTAGTTCTACAACAGAAGTTCACTATCATTTCCAACCAGCAGGAACGGTGCTAGGGTTTCTGGCACCCCCCTGCAGCGCAGCAGACGCCCAGGCAGATGAGTGATGTCACAGGGCAGCGCAACAGGCAGTCTCCATTTTGGCACCCCTCAAACATTGGCGCCCCCCTGCAACGCTTACCACATTGTGCCAGCCCTGCCAACTGGTACTGTTTCATTACTGTTTGCAATAAGGCAAAGAGCAATTTCTGCTGTGAAATGGGAAAATGTCAACGTTTAATGGGTCAAAATTTCAAACAGTGAATTCACAGTGTGTGATTGACACAAACAAGCTTTCCTAATCCTTTTTCAGTTTCACAAAATCTGAAGCAAAACCCTGCAGTTCCAGATCTCTATCATTTCACTGTTAGGTTTTAAATGTCCATTCCCTTTTTCAGCAAACACCAAACACAACACATCAGACAGCTGACTTCCAGAGCTGAGCAACAAAGCCTCCCTGTTCCATATCTGAGAATTAATTTAGGGGAAAGTAAAGTGTTCCACGTTGAGTACACAAGGCTATGAACTTTACAATATCCCAGCTGACCATTTTTAAATGAAATTCATCTGTGCCGGTTGCCAGGCCAAAGCCTGGATACCACTTCAGTCCTCAGCTGGAACCTCTTAGAGCAGAAGCCTTGTGCTGTCCCGAACTTTATTCTCAATCTATTACTAGATTTAGGAAGAATTTTAAAAGACTGACAGATCAATGTACAATAAGACTAGACCTTCAGCAGGCCATGTCATTTCAGAGACCATATCCAGCTATAACCCCAGACAACCTCCACTAAGTAACGTGTACAGATGCCTATAAGGCTTTATACATGCTGAACTGGTAACAGCATCTGGATACCCGATTTACATTTATATGTGGAGATGCAAAGTAAGTTTTACAGACAACAGAGGACAGTTGAAAAATTGTTCCATTGTATGTACTGTACATGTCTATTCTATATAACAAGGGGTTTGTCATTCACCTGAAATGCAAACAGCCCTATCAGCTGACCTGAAGTATTTCTGGACCTTTCCCTCCCCCGCCTTACACCTGGTCAGTAGTTTTGTCAAAATCTAATGACAAAGCAACCTTTAGCTGAAAGTGGGTTATATAGCCCTGTTATGTGAAACACCTGACACCTTAGCACAAGGAAACCACCTGCTGAAGAAGTAGTTAGAACAGAAGAATGGCTAGATAATTGAGATTTCTAATTTTCCCCTTTAGTACATCATTTGTGGCCATTTCTTTCCACCTCTACTGATTTTTAAACTTAGGTCTGCCATACTTAAGCTATATAAAGAAGTAAATTGTGTGAAAATAAGGGTTAACGATTTCAAAACCCTCCTCAGCAGGAGCCTCTCACCAATGTTCTGAGTAATAACAATTGTAAAATGAATGTGGTTCAAAGAACACATCACTGATATTCAAAGACCACTTTTGTTCATGGATGTCACCCTGAGCAGCAGAAGATGAAGCACTAAAAAAGACTGCACAGGATTTATATTTTCTAGAGAACATTATAGTACAAAGGTTGAAAAACTCCCCCAAATTAGAATATGATGGGCCACTTTTAACTACCATCAGTCTCTTTTATTTAAGCTAGAGCTGTGTGGAAAGCTTAAAAACACAAGTATAGCCATCCTGGATCAGATCAATGGTCCATCTACGCTGTCTTCTAACTTGGGACAGTGCAAGATGGTTGAGTAGGAGTCAGCAGAACAATGTTGAATGATCCATCCCCTTTCATGCAGTCCCAGCTCCAGCACTTGGAGGTTTAGGGACACCTGCAGGAGAGGCTGCTTCCCAAGTTCAACTCGATTAGCGCAATTCTAGCATCCAGATCCTACGTTACTGAAGGGAATGAGAGTTCTTCAATTAAGAATCCAGGATTTGTCCACTGATACTGATTAGGTTGACACACATCTATTTAAAGTAAATAGGAAGGAGGCAGCTAAAGGCCAATTCTTTCTGAATAGTTATGAGGAAAAAACATATTTTTCTTCTCTACTTAGCCTGGCACAAAGTGTTTTAGCTGTCAGCTGTGGACAACAACTTAACATACAGAATATGAGGGGACTAGAAGGTTCAGAAAGCGATTAGGCTTTTAGGACCAGATTTCCCACACTGCTCAGTAGGCATAAGTTCTCACTGAGAATAGAAGCTGTGCATTTTTGACAATCTGATGTCTAATATGTGAGTTAGATCAACGACGTATAATACTTGCTGTGCTGTTATTTTGCTACATAGATTTCATCCTCATACATAATGGTGATAATTCAGGAGTGTCCCATTCAGTAAAATGCCAAGGCAGATGCGGAAGTTCAAAATGGGATTTACATGCATACTCAAGAAACAGGATTCAGGCACAAGCTTAAATGCTTTACCGCATTGGGAGGGAAGACAGTGTGCTCTTTTTATGGCCAATACCTTTCCTCTCCTGTAGCTTCTTCAAGCTGACGCCCTGCTACTGATAAGGATCCGCCTCATCATCCCTACTCAGTGTCAGCACACCATTCAGGGGATTTGTTTGGATGCTGCCCATCAGTTTTAGCATGTGGTTAATATTGACTGTAATTAGGTCTTAATGAGATAAATGCACCCAAAGGCATAGACAATGGGCACATGTTATAAATATACATATGATACAGTTATTATGCCAATTATCCATATCACAGCTAACAGAACTGCCCTGTTATATTAAACTGGATCACATCCCCTGATGTCTATCACATTACATGTTAACTGTAGGAAGCCACTATCTGAAAATTATAATTGATCCCTATTGTATGCAGCTCGTGGAGGTAACAATAAATAGATACACAATCAATGTGATTTCAGTGAGCGTAGCAGCAGCAGGAACATACCTGGAAACCATGAACTGGGGTGGAGAGAGGTGTAAAGCACAGTAAATGGAGTGGATGTTGTGCTGCCTTTCCAAGTATGACCAGGCAGATAGAAGAAGTGCCATACATACAACATTAGATCAAGACTAACAGAACTGAGGTGTCACCCAATGGTGCAATTCAATGCCAAACATTTAATTTATTCAAACACCAGAAGGCCTGCAGTTAATGACTGCTCAAGAGGGCATGAGTCTCAGCTTGCTTAACTGAATTACTTGCAGGGGAAGAGCATGTGAGGCATGGCTAGACTCAGTAAAGGGCATGAAGTTTCTCAATATTTTAAAAAAGCATTTTAAAACATTTCACTTGTATTCCACTTAAAGTGGCCAAATCAAACCCTTGAATCTATACAAACATGGGGAAGTTCAGATCCAGATTGGAAGACTTAGGACATTTCAAAGAACATAGAAAAATCTAAATAAGACATATATGGATGAAATTGGAAGAATAAACAGAGCACTCACCAGCTTGCACTGTGAAATGGACTGTGTAAACCAAGAAGCTTGTCTCTCCCATCAATAGAAGCCAGCCCAATAAAATATATTACCACACTTACCTTGTCTCCAATCTGGAGAAAGCCAAACACTTTGAAAAATGACATGTATTCTTTTAATACCTTCATGGAACTGCTGAGTGACTATACGGAAGATAGCTTTAGGGTATTTCTTCCACTGAGTGAATGTTGTTCTAATTTGTTCACATGCATTTTTTAAGTTAACTGTACTATCAAAAAAAACGTTCATTCTTCCCTGGAATGGTCTGTATAAGTGCTAACAAACAATCAGAGCTTTATATTCCTTTAATAACAGTGAAAGATTTAAACAGACATTTTGGCACTGGCTGTAGATTCAGAACAGTGCTGCCTGTTGCACAACTTGCAAAATTATGTATTTATTCACAGCTGACTGCCTTCACTGTAAGCGGTTTGGAAGGATAAAAGATGAGGTTTTAGAGCTGATTGAACTGGGTGAATTGCTTCTTCAGAGACTGCAAACTCTAGTATAACACATTAAACATGGATAGAGAAAGAAAGCGTGCTTACTGCATGGATGGGCAAGGACCCTGACTTCATCCACGGCTATGTACCCCGGATGTCCTTTCAAAGACACGGATTCAAATATCACCTGAAACACAGTGAGAAAAGCTGCAGCAATCATTTTAATATTTGCCCCCCCTCACATCCAACCCAAGTGCCTGAATCTTTTGGGAGTCTCCAAATCTGTCATGGATGGGAAATAAAGATCTGTTCAGTGTGTACAAGCGTATCACTTGCTCAGCCTTCTGTGGCAAGCCTTTGGGGACCACCTGGATCCAGGAATGCAGACTGAGCATCCCATATCTTGTTTTGGCTGTTACTTGCTGACTGGCCTCTTTTCCCTCCTTAAGCCAGCTTCTAGGACCTTGGTTTCTCTTGCCCCATGCTGCCTCTTATCTGGTTCCTCTGTTCTCTGTGTTTCTTTCTGTAAACACCTCCTGGTCACCAGGACTCTTTTGTCCTGGTAAATTTCCACAGCTCCAATCCTTCCTGCCTCCTTCTGATGGATAAATGGACTGAATTTCCAAGGCTACAGCTCACCCACTGTTCCCCAGCATTTGCATCTGAATAGGATCACTGAGTCCTGAGAACCCTCTCTGTCTCTGTCAGGCATCCATCTCCAAGGTGCCCACCTGCAATGGTAGATCTCCCAAACACATAGATATTCACGATACAGCATTTCTTCATAATACAATTTCATACGTTCAACAAGAATGCATAAGCTGTAGAAAGTCCCAAGTAGGACACAGCTGACACCCTGTCCTTCATGTGTCCCACAGCTGGAGAATTCAGGAGTTTCTCATGAGCAAGACTCCCCTATGTAACCACAAAGCCTGCATGGAATCTTCTGCAGCAAGAAATTTTATTAGGCTTACATACAACTACTAAGTGATCAAGAAAACTAAAACCACAGGAATGCATCCTGGTCACCAGCTATGGATTGGAATAAACTTCTTCTATGCTGGAAGGCACAGAGTAGCTTAAGCCCTTTCTTAATCAGACAGACATAAATGGAGAATGAACTACTGTTCTAAAAATATATGAATTATTTCTTCACCTGCTGTTTCTTTATTTTTTTAATCTATTCCCATGGAGGAGAGGAGGTATCCAGAAGAGCTCTTTAAGAGTGCTATAACATACATTAGTGAACATGACCAAGCAAATGTGGAGCTGCAAACTTGACTCTATCAAGTTATACAACAGAGCAATAATGGGCTTCTCTGTAACTCCGAGAATATTCCTAGAATACTGTGCTCAGCTTTAGACACCTCCTTATTAGACAAAGTGTAGGCAAATTAAGAGTTTGAATAGGAATTGGATATGTATAATTTGTGTAAGGAAAAGCTAAAGGACAGGTGGGAGGAACAGAACTGTTTGCAAATATCTGAATGATATAAACAATGTGGGAAAGGAGAAATATGCCATGGTATGACTGGGCTAAAGAAAAAGAAAAATGCAGGCTGAATGTCAGTAACATCCTGACTATGAGGTAATTAAATAGGCTCTCTGCCCCAAACAATGAAGTGAAAGTGCCATCCTTTAAACCAGTGGTTCTCAACCACTGCGTTGGGACACAATACTGTGTCACCACACAGTGGTAAGTGTGTCAGGAAGAGTTAGGGAGATGACTGGATTTGGTTTGGGCTGATGTGTTTTGTAGAGTCAAGAGATGCCGCCAAGCGTGTCATGAGTTATAAAAGGTTGAGAACCACTACTTTGAGCTATTCTTGTAAATGCTGACAAGTACTGAAAGAACAAGGAAGTAAGTGGTCAGCATTGGCTGTTGAGAGGATCAACTAGATCTAAATTTGTCCTTCTCCCCAACACCCCTATGATCTGGTGAACAGAAGGAACATCCTGGGTCTTCTCTTTCACCACCAGTCTTTATTCCCATAGCAGTAACTCCCTAGTCATTGCAAGATTATATAAGCATGGTTCCAAGGAACGCATGAGCAATGCTGATAGATTTCAATTTCTGAAATGTATTTACCAGGATGATCAGATTGCATAGCTGCTATTAGGGATGAAATTTAATCATGTTCTTAGGTGAATACAGACTGCTTGTTACAGCGATGTGCAGGCTTCAAAAAGTTCAGTTCAGATAAAGCCCCAAAATGCTTAAGCAAAGTTGTTTGAACCTGTTCAGACAGGTAGAATCAAGCTGGATTCCCTCACAAGAAGCCTGACTATGTCTCTATCAGCATGGGTAGAGCTGGAGCTATTTGGATGAATGAAAAATATTGGACAGCAATATTAAACTTGTAAAGCATTGGCAACACAGATTCAAGTTTCAGTTGAAGCCAGTACATGAGAGCACTCTTATTTACAGTCAGCTTCCTATGCCTACACATAGTTCTATGAGGTGTGGGACATTAAGGTGGGACTACATAGGTTGGTGAATAATGGGGGAAAAGTATCTGAACTTGTTGGCTAATTATACATAGGCTCCTGAACACATCAAGCAGTTCTATGAGAAAAAAGCACTTTACAAATTTGAGACATTTTGAAACTCAAGTGATTAGACAAGGTGCAAAAGGACAAAATTCACCTATGTGTACAGGTTTGGTGGTAGTCCCAAGTATTGTTTAAACCTTATCTTGAGAGCCTCCATGGAGCATGTCCTTCTGCTGGCTCTCTGCACAGGTGTAAATTTCACCCACCGAGACCTTTTTTACTGAGAGAAAGATAAACAGCCCCATTTTGTTAATACTACTTCTCTTCTTCATTCACTACATTTGATTTGATACAAGCTCTGACATTCTAAGAGCAGAAAACCCAAGACAGTGAACTGCAGCATAGAGTCTATGGTCTCCTGTAATCAAATAGTTTTAGTCTGTTTTGCATCTGGACTCTGAAAAAATAATTTCTATTCAAGTTTTTCTACCTTTTTTTGTGGAAGAAAACTAAATGTGTATTGCTCCTAATACAGCAAGAACACACAACAATTAGACCTTTTAAAATAAAATTCCTGAAAAAAGCAGATTCAGCAAAAGCATAGGAAATTGTGTGAGATAAGAACATAAGAGTAAAGGAAGGTAAGGATTTAAGTAAGAAAAAATCAATACTAAATAAATTTAGCAGTAAAATTTAAATACACAGGAGAGTAGCTAAGGACTAGACTACCCAAATACAGTAGCAACAAGAGAAACTGATGACGCCAAGTACTGAAGAGTTAGGCAAATACCTGAGAGATGAAACTACATGCTTTACATACACCTTTGAGAGAGGAATGGGTTCTTGATGAGCTACCTACTGACTTTTAAAGTCCTATAGTGAGTGTCATGTAAGTGCATAGCTTGGGAACTCTTGCTTCCGCTCCTTAAAGTGAATGAGTCATTCAAGAAACACATTGCACCAAGCAGGAAGATGGCAAGACATTACTGCAGCGCCTTTCAAGATTAGGTTGCAAACTGTAACCTTAATATTGTTCTAATTTTTGAATTCACAGGAAGAAGCTGGGTTCATCTGTAAATTAGCCCTAGTCTACACTTACCTGGGTTTTAAGTGGCAGTCGACGGCAGACACACAAGGCATGTGAAATACCTTGCTTATCTGCTGGCGACTGTCTAAGCTGCTAGGACACACTCGGGAAAGCTGACTGCAAATGGCTTGTGGTTGGCTTTCAGCTACGTCTTTTGGGGGCAGGACTTCCAGACTGCAGCAGTGAGTTCATACCCACTGCTGAATTGCACCCAGAATGTTGGGCTGACGGCAGCGACTTTGCCACCATCAGTATAGACATACCCATAGTCTGCTTGAAAGGCATATTAAAGCACATCATTACTTCTACTCAAGCAAGCTGCTTCAGTTTCCAGACTTCCCACCTTCAAGAGAAGTCATCTGAGAAGGCTTAGATATTGCCAATATCGGCATCTGCCTAAAGCAAAGGATAGTGAACAGAAGCTTCTGTGCCCTACTGTTGACTATCCAATTTGTATGGCACACTGTACTGATTTGACTGAGATAGATGGATGATGGCAACCGCCACTTACTGAGTTAGCAGATGAGAAGCAACCTCACAGATTTTGCCTTTGGCCTCATGTCTCCCATACACTTAATGGTCTGCACCTGCAGAACAGCATGGAGGAATCTTTCAGCACCAGCAGCTCTGTATCAGAAGAGGTCCAACTCCCGAGTCCCTGCCTGTCTGCCACCCTGAAATATTCATGCTGTAATTTCTTCCCCCAACCCAAGCTCACAGAATGTACTTCTCCCTTTATGCTACACCAGCCTAGACCCCAGCACCATGAGAAGAGACCAGATTTTCTAGGATAGAGAATTGGGGCTCCGGGGCCTAGAGGAGTCTAAGAAGCATGCTAATTTAAAGGCCCAGTTTTATAATTCTGACAGTGTTTATTGTCTTACTCTGCTTGAATCTCAGTGAGACACCTTACAAATTCTAAGAGTTGTAGATATCAATCCTTAACTCTGGCATTTTAACAAACTGCTCAAAGCCTTAACATACCAACAAGCAAAACGAAAAGCTTTACACTTTTGGAACCTTCCTAAGTGCCCCCGAGACTAGTAAATTCCAAGCCAGTTCACATCTGTTTCCCAATAAGCAACCCTTACATGTCACTGCTACTGTATACAGTGTCCATGTTTGCAAACTGGGTTCATCTGTTGTATTACAACTGTTTTTGTATGGCTTGGATCAATGACGTGTGTGTTGGGTTGTTTTTTTTTGTTTGTTTGTTTGTTTGTTTGTTAATGCTGTACATCACACTAGCTTTTTCTGGCAGATTCCAGAAGTGCTTATGGTGCATTCTGGAACTTAGCTCATCTTCAGGGCAAGCAATAATTCAGCAATTACATGTATAAACTCTCTCCCAGTCCTCTTCAGCATTTTTCTCACTATGCTGAACATGTTCAGGCAAGGAATCCAAGTGTGACAAATTCTGGGGGTATCATTACAAATCTCCACCATCCACATAACAGAATGCCTTTATAACCGGATAACTGTTTTGAATCTTGGCAGGACTGCCAGCACTGCAAACATGACCTCAGAAAATTGGCTTGGTTACCAGTATTCAGACTCTCTATGGATTTGATTAGTCTTGTAGTTGAGGATTCTTAAGTGGATCAGGCACAAGGCTGATGATTCTGGAAATGTATTTCTTAACATTGAGCTTTTCGAAAGCATGAAAAAGGAGTTTGATGCTCAGTTCTCAACTTAATAACACAACACTGTTCCTGCTCATGACTGCAGAGTACATTAGGAGTACCCACCGCGTTTTCTCCAACACGTATTCCATGTTTGGATGTGGAAAAAAAATTTCAGGGTTGCCCATTACGATCTTAGAGCAGTGGTTTTCGACCAGTGTGCCATGGCACACTTGTGTGCCATGAGAACTTTCCAACTGTGCCATGAAATTTTGTACAAAGGTAATGAAAATCAATGTAAAACCAACATTGTTTCACTTTAACAATATTCTATCCAATGAAAATTACAACTTATCAAACTCAGGAAAATTAATCATCAAATTAACAGTGAGGTATCAGTCTTTTGATTCTAAAATGTGAACATTCTAAACATAAGTGGCCAAAGGGCAAAACTGAGAAGATGGGTATTTTTTCCCAGTGGATTTTAAACATTAATGCATTTGATCTTTCTTTACTTGTGTGTGCTAAGTTTCAAATCACTCTAGTAAGACCTTAGCCATAATAAATGTAAGTAAGTGCAACATTTATGAACAATTAATTCAGCTGAAAAAAGTAGGTGTGCCATGGAATTGTTTGTCTCATTGAAGTGTGCTGTGTTACTGAACAGATTGGGAACCACTGTCTTAGAGTTCACTGTGAAACAGCAGACATGCCTTCAGGCCTCAGTCAATCATTCTGCATTTCCCTGGCACATACTTCTAGATTAAAACTGACAGTGGGGTGTAAAGATTTTAAAACAAGGAATATTTCTATGGCTCAGAATGGTGATGTGCCATTTCCTGACAACTGGGAGATGAGGAACTCACTAAGCACATAGGTACCCAAATTACTGCCATCTTTAAGCTCAGTCTGCCCTTAGACTCAAGTCACTAGCAAGAGTGAATGGGAACAAAATTTCTCACTTTCTCCTTTTGGGTACACAAATTTCTATCAGTCTGTTTTCCATTGCCTTGTTTTGAATATAGACCAGGGATGCCAATTGATTTATAGGCCATCAGCAGGAAACAGCTTGTAAGATTTAGTGACTGGTGAATCCCTGAGGTTTAGAAGCCACTGTGAAAGGAATAAAAGTCTGAGGAGAGGTGAGAAAGGCTGGAGGAAACAACTACAAAAAAGGACAAGACCAAACAGCTTTCTAGCTGGGAGTGAAGCACTGGTGTCCACACTGGACATTCTGCAGCTTATGATGGTGGCTGAAGTACAGAGAAATGAGGCAGAAAAGGCTTGCAAGGGGTTTGAGAGATTTAATGCTTGTCTATTTAGATTGTGAACTCTTAGTGAGGACTACTCTGGTCTTTTAAATCTTTCAAAAGCACCTACCACACTCTAGGTCTATTTAACCTTATTTAATTATTTTCAGAAGCTCCAAATCTACTTTTTAAATAGCTTTCATTTCTTGAAGTTGTAAGTAAAGTGATGCTACGGATTTCAGATGATTTCCTGTGCATGCAAAAAGGGGCATACCAGTTGGTTCGCCCATAGTCTCAACTTTAGGCTAGAGAACACATCTGGGCTTTTTGAGTCACCAGCAGTGGTATACAGTGAAAAAAAAAATATCATAGTACAATGCAATAACTTGTCCATAATATAATATACAGCCCTTATGTACAAGTGAATATCTGACATGCCCCTATCCCACTTTTGGAGTCAAATGTCTGAGTTTCACATAAATGATGTCAGATGTGGTCATTAACTGCCAACGCAAAAGACAGCAGGTAAGGACTATAGATTGTAATCAAAGTCCAATAAGCCTGATTTTCCACTCTCCTGGATCTTAGTCATTTATAGTTGAGATAATCAAGCCCAAACTGGATGTGGCACCTTCATTTTGGCTTATCCACATTGTTATGCAACTGGTTGCATTTAACTGCTACTTTGGATTGAGAGTAATTAAGGCAAAGACACTCAGCATTCAGAATGTCTGCAAATGCAATATGTACAACAGAAAAACAACTACTTACTTATTCAGAATACTTTATAGGAAGTGGTGTGGCTAAAAGAAAATACAGTGTACTGCAGTGATTCCCAACATTTTCTCTGCTGTGGCACACCTTGCTGCCTTTAATTAATTTAAGGCACATCACCCCAGTTTGCAAATAAACTCATGAATATTCATGAGCCACTGAGCCAATTCAGACCTCTGAGTAGTTTTTCAAAAAAAAAAAAAAAAATGCATGGCACACCTACTCAGACCTGACAGCACACCCGTGTGCCACTGCACACTGGTTGGGAAACAATGCTGTACTGGATTGGTAGTTCCAAACCTTAAAATGCCTTCTTTCCCTACAAAACTCCCCAAACAGCACCTGTGTCCAATATATCACACACCCTTTCATTAAATCTTTAAGGAATTTATTAGGTAAATACACACTTTCCTTGGACAGGCAAACCACTCATTCAAGTTACAGTCTGCTGATGGCTTTTCTGGTACTCCATAGAAACCCATGTCAATCAGCAGGTGCAAATTTCCACATCTACACTCTGCACCAGAACTACATCTGAGAGGCAACATGCCTTGGTCTTGGTATTTTCAGAACTAAACAAAATTGCTGACTGTATACAGTGGCTTTGGCAACGTGACCCATTCCTCATCTGGATTCCCTCAAAACTCTACTTTCCCATGATGCCTACAAAAAACACTCTAAAGCAGTTCAGTATGTGACGTACTGATACCACTGCCTGCCACATGTTGACCAATAATATTGTGTCGCTGTTTCTTTGGTACTCTCATGTTGCTTTGTCTGAATTGCATTGTTGCAACTTGTGTTTTACCTTCTGTTGTACTCTCTTAGGTTGTGAGCTCTCTGGAGCAGGGCCCATATTTTTTGTTCTGTGTTTGTACAGCACGTTGCGCAATGGAGTCCTGGTGCAGGACTAGGGCTTCTATTTATTGTATGTAATAATGCAATCTCATAAAAAATGACAAATTGGGCTTTTCCACAAATGACACTTGTGGCCTCCTGTGATGTGATGCACTGCTGCACACCCTTGTAATGGGAGCTGTGTACCATTCTTCTTCACCCTTGCAATGCACTTGTGTGGTTTAATGTTAAGTATGTCATGTCCTGTGTCTTTTGAATGCCCATGACATGTTACATTACTGTTATGGTGGCATGTTTCCTGCCATATCATGCCACCATATGTACAGATATGAAACAAGTCCCCAAATGTATTTCACATGAATCAAGGGGCAGGGGGGGGGAAGCAATCAGAGCTGTGTTCCGACACACCCTGTAAAGGTATGCATATAAACACAATGGAGTTCAAGTGCCTTGTCTGGAGAGGCAAAAAAAGTTCAGCTGACCACAAGAAGGGGGCTGGGGCAAATGGGAGTTTAGAGAGAGAGAGAGAGAGAGACACAATTTGAACTGATTAACAGGCATTTTGCCAAGGACTCCATCTTGCAAGCAACCTCAGGGACTGATTCCTACCCACAGAGCACTGTCAGGCTGAAGACCATCATAGCCAGACCTGCGTGGGAAGCTGAACGCAAGTCAAATCACTTTTTTTATTGGATAGCGATTAACTCCTTGACCGATTGATTATCTCATTTTACATTGATGTGCATATACTCACTCAAAAAAAAATCACATTTTAATCAATAAATCTATGCTTGTTTTACCTAAAGGAGTGACTTTGTGTGAAAGCCTTACTGAGAGCAAAAGTTGGAGCACATCAATTTCTCTGTCAAGTTTATGGATCAGTGAAATGAGCTTGCAAGGCTCACTGAGTATGCACTGAACCCTGCAAGAGAGAAGTTCCTGGAATTGCATCTGTGGGCCGCGAGTGCTCACTGGAGGACCATCCCATGTGTGCCTAGTAAAATTTATTCCACTGCCTGAGAGACTGCTTACATGCTGGTAGCTGGGCATGGACTGACTCAGGAGTGGGGAAATCGCACAGCAAGGCATGATAGATGGGAGCCCTCGAGTGGAGAACTGGGGGACATAGAGGCAGACTAGTCCAGATCGCAGGAACAGAACACCACACTTCTGCTTTGGATGTACACCATGTAGCAAAAACCCCATTTACCCTTTTTTTTCCTCTGTATTCTGCATTCCGCAACTCTTTATAAGGTTGCACAATGAAGCATTTCACCATGGCTTGGAAATTTAAAAAAACATCCCAACCAGTAATTGAAAGCTAAAGTTCCCATTTGCACATCAGTCCACTCAGCAGCAGTATGTTATCTGCTTTTTACATAACTTTTTTCAGTAATTCTACCCTATTTGTGCTTCTGCTCAGCAATTTATGCATTTCTTTCTCTCCTACAACATGCAGTGGGCAGTTCCTTGCCATTCATTTTTGTCTCTGATAGAACAGTGGAAGTGTCCTGCATGGCACTTATAAAAAAGTAAGAGAACTCATTTACCACAATTAAGACCCAGAAAGTGCATTGAAAAGAATTTGGAACAGGCTATATGATAGCACAGTAAACAGGTGGCTGGAAAATTAGTGTGGCAAAACATAATTGAAACTTTCAACTTTGTCATTTAAAATTAAAACTGTAATGATTATCTTCTGGAAAAGTCAGCAGAGTCCAAAGCACAGTTTGCATGTTCCTAATAAAAGTTCCACTTCGCTTAGCCCCTAAAGTCGCATACTGGAGCTTCTGCGTAAATAAAATTGCAGCACTCCCTTTGCACATCACAGCTACTCCCTGATCTAACAAAGCCAACTGACTTCCAATTCCGCATCAGACAGCATTGCAGCTGCTCTTCCCATCTGCCTCCCTTCCTTGGGTGAACAGCTCCTGGCTAAATGGTCCTGAACCACCCACTTCCTTGTTCCTCTGGTGAACCATTCTAGAAGAGCAGAGTACTACCTGCACCTGAGTGCACAGAATTTATCTGCTTAAAAACAGTCCTCTTGGTGTGAAAACCTTAGTTAACTGAAACAACCTTCTGCCTGGCAAAGGCCAACAGTGAAACAATTACAAAATTCCAGCCACATCTGGACTTGACCAGCAGGTCTAGCATCTTTCACCGGGGAAATGAACTCTCTCATGTCACTGAAAAGCATTTGATTAACAGTTGATGACATCCTGCTGGCAGCAAACACAAAAAATCATGGTGGATTACATTAAATTCCCCTGGACCCTTGATACACTCAGATTTGGCAACAAACAGTAGCACTCAATGGGGTTGCTCTTAAGTAAATGTTCAGCCCTATATGAAATAGTTACTTCCAAGTTAGGCTACTGTGACACGCTCCTAATTGAGTGACATTGATGCAGGAGCTTGCACAGCAGCAGAAAAAGACTATCTACTTGCGCCTTGTGGTCAGATTGCCAATGTTATGTCCACTCTGTCCACAATCTGAATAAAATGCCCAAAAGGTCCAAGCAGACAGCTTAAATTTAGTAGTGGTAAATAAAGCACCTCACAATCTAGGGCTTAAGAAACTTAACTAGTCTTCTCTAACTCGCTATCCCTGCCCATTTGAGGCTGACTGCCGAGAAGGATCTGTTCTTATTCTCTAGTTTCAGAAACCAGGACTCGGACAGCATGCAACGGGCTTCCTGCTTTTAGTCTTGTCCCCAGAAGCTGAATGTCCAAATCACCATCATCAGCATTAAATGGAATTCAGATATTCTAACTTTTGTTCAGCATGCCCTCCAGTCATGAAATGTACCTAAGGTTTTGAGCTAGCAGGGTTATTATTTTTGGTGGGAGCTGGTACAGTTGCAGCAGACAGCAGATATATCTCCTAACTGCCACTCTGGGGAAAATGGGAGGAGAGCTTGCCATACCAGGGAGGGATTTTCTCCAAGACTGAGGGAAAGAGTCAGGTAGGCAGCAAATGCAAAGCCATGCCATAAGCAACCCTTACATATTCCACTTTATTTAGCAAGTTTACATGATGGCAAAATAAATCCAAAGATGTTGCTGTCATGAGCTGCCAGGTTCCCAGTTTTAATAAACGTTGTTAACTCCAACAGGGGAAGGGAGGGCTCAGAATTAAAACAAGGTGATAAAGAGCCTACTCAGACTGGGAGCCTGGGCCAGCTTTCAAAAACAGAGCAGAAGTCTAAATGCAAAGCTGAGCGAACAAACAGCAAGCCTTCTTCCTCATGAGATCAGCTGGGGTGCACAGGCAAACCAGGTTTAGATGTACAGACAGGTAGGTTGATGTCTCAGCAGACAGCTGCATGCATATTTACCAAGTTTTATGCAGAACTTGATCCCTAGACTCAGAACACACACGTGTTGACTAACAATTGGCTCAATAAAGCCCTTCATCTAAAATTTGAAAGAACTTCCAGAAGTAAGAGTGTTGACAGAAGCAGCATGCTTCAAGGTGTCTGGATGCTCACACCATACCGAACCACCATACTCATACCCCTCTCTAAAAGCAACATATTGATCTGGTACGAGCATCACTCGTAAGAGGATATCAGAGCATGTCAGCTGTCAGTGAAGGAAGCCTCTCAGAACCATTTAGGCAGGTAAGCATTTTCCCAATTTTACAGATGGGAAAATGGAAGCAGAGAGGTTGTTCCCAATTGGTTCAAAGTGGCAAAGCAGCAGAAGCATGACCACAACCCAGGAATCCTGTCCCTCCGTCAGACAGCTAGAATGAATTGCTTCTTGCATTCCTCTGACATCTGCATGCAACAGTCACAAGGATTCTTCCTCTCCAGTGCCCTCAGCAGGCTGTCTGTCTTTATACACCAGTCAGTACTCCAGCAGAGCAGCAGTAAGTTCAAACCCCTTGCAGGATAACAATATGTCCAGGTGTAGTCCCAAAGACTCATGGGCCCTCTGTTCACTCCTGCGCCTTTCTCCAGCTCTGGTATTGAGTAGTTTCCTGCCCATTTCCAGCCAGTCAGCAGCTTCTCTCTTACTTTCAACCTATTTATAAGGCCTAGGTGTCAATCACCTGAGCCTTCCTTAGCCACACCCCCCACAGCTGACAAGTACCCAGTAACTACCGAATTACCACCCAGGTGGGGTGCATGACTGACTGAGATATGAACCCTTTCTTGACTCCGAGAGGGTGAGAACTCACAATATATTGCAACAGTTGCTCAAATGTTGTGGTGTTATTTCAGAATTAATATTTATGACATCCTTGGCTAACAACAGCCCCTCCCCAAACCCATAGCAAGAGAACAAACCTTCTGTGGAGGAAACATTACAAACACATACCTGATAAAAATGTGGCCAGAATGTACTGATGGCTAGCTCTGCCTTCACCCAACCTTCCGTAACAATCCCCGACACATTCCAGATCGGGTTGCCCTGTGGTCCACCGTTAACCTTCACATAGACATTCAACGAGCCAGGGCTGAAGCGGTCTCTGCTGGACAGGTAGTAATGAAAGTCGATGCAGTGAGTGTCGTTTTCCTTCAAGGTGGGCAACAGTAAGTGTGCTTTCTGCCCTGATGCCCGTCCAGAGCTATTCACCATCATGAAGGAACCTAGACAGAGAGAAATGAAAAGAGAAGAGGTTTGGGGGGATTTTTTCAGAACAATTCTATCAGAAAAGTAAATGATTCAACATGAGTCACAGCAGTTATAAAAAAGTAAACAAAATGAAACACATGCAAACACAAAACCCATTCATCTCAAAGCGCTCAAACCTCCTAGTCCATGCATATACAACTCACAGGGAAAAGATACAAGCAGATTTTGGGCCTGCTACTTGCAGAATAATAAGAGCTCTTCATTTTTAATTTTCTTCTGTTAATCTCATTTTATATAGCCTAGCTATATTCCTTGTGTCAAAAGTAACATACATCTATTTGGTCCTTGTTTCATGTAGCAACTGGCCCTCCTCATAAGACACTTGGCCCCTTACATACCTACTTCCTCCTGACATGCCCAAAATAAAATAATACAGTGGTGAGAGCCCCAGTTGGCATAAATCAGTGTAGCATCATTGCAAAGTTGTGTCAGCTTCTGCCAGCACCAGATCTAACCAAACATCCCTGCAGAGTAAGGGCAGGTCTGCACCACCTGCCATTTTCAGCAGCAGTCAAATGGATATACACAAGTTACTTAAAAATAACTTGTGTATCTCAGTTCAACTGCTCTACACCCAGCAAGTCCACTGTGCTGGGTCAAAGGGAGGGGCCTCCCTTCATCTCAGTGCTTTTCTGGTTGCTGGGGTGGTGTCCTGAGCTCAGGCAACCAGGAAGGTCGATCTGACAGTAGCGACTTTGCCAGTCTCAGTGAAGACCGACCCAGTGTCTCAAAAGACTTCACTGCATTCACGTCACCCCAATTGCAAAAGTCCAGAAGAATTTAAGAAGTGTTACTGTAACAGTGACATCCTAGCTAGAAACAATGGAACAAGGACAGTTCAGCCACTGGTGGGAGGAATGGGATCCAAGCAGCATTCAGAGTGAAGATGCTGGGGAGGAGGAGGTACAAAATTAAGGGGATTCATCAGTTTGTTAATCTTGGATCTTAATTTATATAAAACATAACTGAGAGTTTTGAGGGACTCACAGCTAGCTACACCAAGCATTTTATTTTGAGACATTTTGGTTTTTAAACCTCTCTCTTCCCAGATGCATCAAGGTGACAAAAAAATTAGCAACAAGAAAGCCATTATGGGAGTTACTTGGATCGATTCTATTTAAAGACTCGGCTTTTGGTCTGCACACATGTACAAGCAGGAAAACTGGAAAGAAGTACTGAGAGGAGGAAAACAATCTCTGTGTTTCAGCAGCCAGGCATGATAATTTTTAATCAAACGCAGCCCTCTTGACATTCTCAGTTCCGATACAGCTGCCAAGTCATGCTACAAATGTATTTCTCTGCTGGCCTCTTGCAGTTCACAGAAGATTGAGTTTGGGAAGGCTCACTTCACTTCTAACCTATTGAAGTTCCCTTTTCCTTTCTAATCCGTGCTGCAGCAGTGTGACAGACACCCAGACGAGCCAGATAAACATTTTGATCAATTCTGCTCCGTGAACAGTCATGTACTATAAATTTATATCAACAGACACCGGCAGCATTTTCCCACAAAACCCTTCCCCCTGTAAGGATCAAGTGAGGCAGATGCAGAAGTAAGGGTTTTTTTTTTTTGTTTTTATACTAAAGGAATAAAAACCTCTCTTGGGGCTGTGGGAAATTCAGTCACAATGTAATTAAAGCTGAAAAAAGGACTGCAATGAACAATAAGAACAGTGAGGGCAGAATCTTTCGGTGCCATTCTAACCTGCATCTCAAGGGGTTAGAAATAGAAATGGATGCCTTCCAAGGAAGCAGGTGGCACTCAGAGTGAAGATGGCGGGGGAGAGGACAGAGGGAGCAGGTATAAGATTAGACCGGTTTCATCAGTTTGTTAACACTGAAGATTACCTAATACAAACCACAACTGTGGGTGTTAAGGAATTCTTTCAGAAACTTTAGGAACAGATCAGAATCCAAACTTGCAGCTGATCTCTCTCTATAAGATGCAGACCACAACAAGGTCCAAGGCTGGGATTTTAAGGTGTTCAAAGCTGACTCCAATTCTGCTTCCATCAGAGTTAATAGTAGAACACTCATGGTCTTCAGTGAAAGTAGAATTAAGACAGTGCTGAACTTTTGTAAATCCCTCTCAAGCAATATTAAATCTGGAGCAGCTTAAACATTGATTCAAGCCTAGTGACTTGGGCTCATGCATGGTTAGGAGGAACAACACTGATAGGCTGAGAGAGGTAGTATGGTCTGGTGGATAAAGCATCATGAAGATCAGATGACATTGTTCTATTCCAAGGTATACTACTTGATGATCAGACTCTGAACAGTAAATATAAAAAGGCTCATTTTCTCTTAAAAATTAGGAGAATAGTGGTATTTACCCTTCTCTGAGGTTCTTGGTGGGGTGGGGGGGACTATACAGATGCTACATAACTGTTTTGTTTGTTTTTACCACAATAGCATAGTAATTGCTCTGAAATACAATGCCAGCAGTGATGTTTGAGACGAGGCCTTGTGAATTTGCCAGATGTTAGATTTGAGCATGATGGAGAAAACAGCCAATAAATTATTGTTCAGTGGAGACAAAACAGTGTTTCTGTACAAGGTGAGGCTGTGTGCACTACAGGTTAGGGCACTGGATTGGGATTCTGGGAGAGCAGAGGTTTTCAGTTATCTGTTGTGAACTGTTCCAAAGAGATTACTTTGTTCATGCAGTGGGGTTTTGATCTACAGTAGGGTGTCTAAGTGCTACTATTAAACTAACTAAGGTTTATTTCAATTTAACAGATTTGCATCTAAAATTAAAGAGTTTTACACTGTATAAGAATGTCCTGGGTTGTTGCACCCCCGTGTTTTTTTAACAAAGATCAAAGCTATGTTTTGGGTTTTTCTCCAGCACGCACGCACGCACACACAAACTGAAACATGGTTGGTCAAAAGAATGGCAATGGACTTTTCTGCAGCTGTTACTGGGAATCCTAGAACTGATTCAGAGTATATGCATAAGCACTGTCCATCCCAAACTACATGCCTAGCATCTTAGATACTGTGTTACTGAAGACAATGTGCAGGTTTTAGGGGATAATGCCCAGTGAGACAACTTATTTGCAAGATAAAATGTATTCCTTGCAGTAAGAAGAGGGATGTATAAGGAAATTAAGGCTGGCTGGCTGGCTGACTTTAAACCTTAACATGACAGTTTATGCTTGCTATCATAGAAGAGCTTGCAACCACAGTGCTATCTCCACCACAGACAAGGCACATCCACAGTTTAGGAGTTCTGCAGGCATCCTCACTTCTGCTGAGCTCTCACATAGCAGCTTCCACAACACCCACATTCTTTGACTGGCCAATGCTGCCATCCTTGAGATACATGAGCTGGTTTCAATAACACATCTTCATTGTATCTGGTTGGAATATAGCAATGCCATGTAACTGGGAATAAAAGCTACAGCCCCAAAAAGATTGGAACTAGAATAGAATGAAGCAGCATGTTCCATCAGTAACGTGGGTTATCAGAAAACACATCAAACTCTGCCCTTCACTCATGGTGCTTCCTTCTGGTAGATCACATCAGGCTCAGGCTGCTCCTTCCTATCTTTGAAGATATCAGTCATTTGCTCCTCCCAGTATCTCTGAAAGGTTGTTCTACACTCTGGAATCAGGATCACATAGTCTTCAGTGCTGTTCCTCAGTCACAGTGAGATTACCCTCCACAAGGCAAAGCAGTCTCTGCCTTACCCAAGACCATGGAACTCACTCTCCTAAAAGCTAAGAAGCATTTCAAAAGTTGGCAACTTCCATTTCAAGTGGAAACTGCATTTGTACCTGTTCTTCCCTACTAACTAGAGGGCAAATGCCAACATCTTTATTCACACTGAATGGCACATTAAAATTAAAGGGACTTTTTTTTCCCCTAAGTGAATAGGATTACTTGTGTAACTGTTTACCAAGCTAATGATATAAACTAACCCTATATCAAGAAACACCTCATCCACCATCCTCCTCACCCTGTAGTCAGAAGAACATAGATGGAGCTAATATGTAAGATTTACAAGCCACATTGTTCAACGTGTCATTGGAAAACATAGATACAATGGTGTGAAAACTGTAACTAAAACCAGCATTTATCTTAGGTGGAAGGGTTTGTTGTGTTTTTAACGAGATCCCTCTAAATTCAGTTTTGAAAAATAATCACAACAACCCACACTACCAGTGTGCTATTATTAATTGGGAAATTCAACATTTTAAGAACAGCAGCATATGCACTGGACTATACACCAAGAGGAGAAGAAAAACATGTCCATGCTGTGCAAAAGAGCATGTCTTTATGCTTATTAGCCACATAAATGTTTGTTAGAGCAGCCCTGAATATCAGATCAGCTTAATTTAGCATTCTTTGATCAACAGCTTCCAAAGGGGCAGCCGTGTTACTCTAGTTTAGAAGAACAAGCAAGGAGTCCTGTGGCACTTTCAAAGACTAACAAATGTATTTATCGCATGAGCTTTCATGGGAGAAAATCCCACTTCAGATACTTTGAAGATGGAAACATCTGAGGAAGTGGGATTTTCTCCCATGAAAGCTAATGCAATTAATAAATTTGTTAGTCTTTAAGTGCCACTGGATTTCTTATTTGTTTTCTTGATCAGCAAGTTAGCTAAAATAATATCTTGCCATCACTGCTGGTTTCCAGAAGAAAAAAAAAATCACAAAATGAACCTGTTATGTTCTGATCAGCCAAGAACAAGCAGGAAGGAAAAGTGGTAAATAAAATGATTTTTTAAAAAAAACAACATTCACTAGGATGACAGTGAATATAAAATTGAACACTCTTTCATAGTTATTAAATATACCACTGAAACTGGTGAATTAAACAATGAAGTGCTCTCTAGCTGGTCATAAAATTCAAAAAAATCCCCCCCCCTTGGTACATAATGATGCCTTGATAAGCCTCCTATTATTGATGCATCTGCAACTTATATCCTCTTTTCAAAGCTGAAATGCTACTGTGTAGCAGATGGTGGCTATTGTGTTTATACATCAGCACTTTATGATTGCATTTTCTCACGTCTGCAGTAAAAAGAAAGCAGTAATTGAGTTTTTAATGGCTTTGCGCACTGTTCATTAAGATTACATGAGTGTGTTCTGACAAATGACAGCTGAAGAAATGAGCCACCAAGAGTCCCTCGTGATCACCAGAGTAAGACCTCCATTAATGCCATTTCACTGCTGGCTTTGTACAATCACACTGTTTAAAAGTGAAAAATATTGCAGTCATTAAAGCATGAATGCAAAATAAAGAGAACCACTGTCAATTTGCTTGACTTAAAACTCTGACTTTAAAGTTACCATCACAGGGGAATGTTCTTCCTAGGACTGAGTTCAATCCCTGACCACATGAATTCAACTTCCAGTAGCACCAGCGGATATGTTCATGGGCACGATTTTGCCCTCAAATCATTCCCTTTTCGTTTTTCCTCTTTGGAAGAAGAAAACCACACACCACAAAGGGAAATTAAAAGACACTTGAAATAGAACTGGCACACCTTTCAAGATTTGTCCTGCCTCAGCAGTTATATAGCACTTGCACGACTGATTTATAAGTAGGGTTCAAAAAGAACTAATTTCAGATCATATTAGAAATTAAGGGGGAAAGCTAAGCTCATCCAATTATATATGGAAATTAAATATTTTGAGAAAGACAGTTAAATATTCTAAGAGGGAATTACAACACACTCAGTAAATGAGAATGAAGATGCATATGTGGAGTTAGCAAAGGAGCATGCATAGGAGAAAGGCCTCTTAAAGATAACTGGTAATTTTCCACAATGAAGTGGGACACGAGCTAATGTGAAAAACAGCGTTGGTTAAACGTAGTGGGTCTGTAGTTGTTATGGTGAAAAATATTCCTCCCATGATGTGAGCGTATGTAAAAATATTTAATTGCAACAACTTGAGCCAATATCCATGATAAGAAGGGAGTGGAAAAGGCTACAACTGTGTCAGGCCCAGGGCTCAAACAACTGTTATATCCATGTAAATAAGTGAACTAGGGTAGGGGCCCCAAATTTCTCACAATGAGCCCGATGAACAACACAGACTCAAATTTCATCTCTGTCTCCTCCTATCAAAGTTTTCCCACCACCCAAATCAAGCCACTCGCCTTTCAACAAAGTCTGGAGGAACAAATTGACCTTATGACATGATTTGGCGGTCAATACAAGTGACAGTGTGAACCATAGTAATTTCTTTCTATACCAAGATAGACAAACCAAACAGTATTTTAACTTGCACTGATTAATAAAGTAAAGGCTCATACCATTTTAGGTATGTGTCTCAAAAGCCATGCTGTTTGAACTTCTCTTCAAGGATACCCAATTACAAGAAATAGTCTCTGGGTAAGCACAAAGACACATGGTACTGGATAATGAAAATAATTCATATCATATAGTACAAAAGCAGTTCAGAACTCATTCACCTTTGGGCATGGCCTCTGAAATCTGCTCCCCTCTAACAGAGGGGACTAAAGATAGTTGTGTGTACAGAAATTCAAAGCTAATTGGAGACACTGCTTACAGTTACTGTTCTGTCATTGATTGTTAGAGCGAAAACAGGCCCACGTGTATAATTCAGGAAGAGTGCATTCCATTGTACTGAACATGTAGTAAAAGGAACCTAGAGTCACAATTATTTTCATCCATGTAAACAGCAATTTCAGGTCGCTAGGATTCACTAGGTCATATTTACTCACCTGGATGACTGCCAGGTATTTCCACAATAAACTTAAGGAGCATCATAATTATAGAAAACAATTATTATTCTGTAAATTTATCCTGGAAAGAATGTTATTCATTAGTCTCATGTTCCAAAAATCCTATCAGGAAGTAGGAATTGATACCACAATCCTTATCCCATGACATGAATAGCAGATATCTGAACTAAACATCTGAAGAAAATACCAATTTCATTAACTCATTGGCAAAAGGAAAAAAACATGTAACAACTATTTGGGCCAGCTCCCGTTTGTATATTTGACAGTGTCCTTTGAAAAAAAGCATCTGCAGTTTTTGTTCGATATATGGGAGAAGAAATGTCAGAAGTATAGCCAGAACTGGAAATGAAGGTTTCCCAGTTTCCTGTTGACTTTTTTCAGCAGATTCCTCTAACTGCAATCAGCAGTTACACAGACATATTCGATGGCATCCCAGGGCTGGTCAGTGATAAAGCACAAGTATTATTGAGCTGTTCTTTTTAAAGTGGTTTCCAAAGGCTGGATAAGGGTAGCTCACAGACACATTACATTACCAGCATCTTTCAATAGTTTCCAGCCAGCTGACAGTTTCCTTTCACCAAGTCTTGAACTACAGAACATATAGTACAGGGGTCTGTCTGCACAATGGGCACAGATAACTAGATAGAAAGAAGCAGCATTGCCATCATTGGCTAGAAGTGCATAATGGGGCACAAAAGATATGTATTCAGATGATAATGTGACAAATTTCCTACGATACAGTATGTGAATATTCTCAGAGGCTTTCTGCACATGGGAATGACTTACTGTGGCAAAAGGGAACACCAAGCTTCCTCAGTCAGACATTATACTTGCCAAAAGAGCAAAATCAAAGGCACTCAATGACAGGATTGTCTCATTAATGCACGGGACTTGCAGTCTGGAGACCTAGACTCAGTTTTTGATTGACAGATTTTCAGACTTTTTGCAGGACATGGATTTTGTGATGTGTGACCCAAAACATTTACCTATTCACACATACATGTACACACAGATGTCACACAGGGCAAGAGGGTAGGGCCCAAAAAGGAGACATACATTGGTTTCTCTAGCACAGTTGTTACATCTCTATGCCTTAGTTTTCTTAACTATAAGATAGAGCTGTCTCTCTCTCTCACTTGGAGAGGGCTGAGAGCCTTACTAAGATAAAATGTAAGTTCTGCTGATATCCTCAAATGAAAAGTAATTGGGCTATTAATCTTTTATTGTTATAATATCCAGGCAATACTAGAATTTGTGTCTTCCAGTAAGCTTTACCTAGAATAGGAGCCACTATTGGTTAACCTTTGGCATGTAAGGCAAATGTGCAGAAAAAGTTCTAATTTAGAATAAATCCTTCAGATGACTTTGAAAGACAGGTATAAAGAAAATGAAACTGAAGTTCATAGGCAGGTTTCCTACAGAAATACCAACAGGATGCATATGGTTAATCACTGGTGTCCAATCAAAGATGGCAAAGGCAAAATAGGGTAGATGTTCAAGACAGGAAGCACTTGCTCTCAGATGTGTGCTACCTTTCAGTGAATATACAAGGATGTCACCATTGGCTCCGTCTCAATATTTACGTATAGCCTCCACTAGGGTTAGTGCAGATGCATTCATTTAGGCTATGTCTGCACTTGCAAGTTTGTTTGAATTAAGGAGGCTTAATTTGAACTAACTTATTACCTGTCTACGCCAGTGGTTCCCAACTGGTGTGCCTGGCTATACTGGTATGCGGCGGCAGCCCCTTTGATGTGCCGCCAGCTGCGGCAGGATATGGCCTCAGCCATGGTCTGGGGGCTGCCAGCAGTGGCAAGATCCAGCCCTGGGGAGCTGCCCACAGCAGCAGGGTCTGGGAGCCATGAGCGACCACGTGGTACAGGTGTGCCGCAGCAGAAAAAAGGTTGGGAACCACTGGTCTACACTAGGCCATCATTAGGTAGAACTAAGGAATTCTTTAATTCCCAACTAATGAAAGCTTTGTTTGAACTAGTAAGACCTGCTGGTTAGTTTGAACTAAGTCCTTAGTTTGATTGTTAGTTCAAACTAAGGCCAATGTAGGCCAGGACTAACCCTTAGCTCAAACTTACTAAATTAGAACTAAGGGAAGTTCGAGTTAAGAAAGTCGACTAGTTCAAACTAACTTTAGTTTGAATTAGTCCACTTTGTTAATTAAAACCAATTAGTTTAAGATTAGTTCAAACTAAACTCAATATTACTAGCTCAAATTAACAAATCTGAACTAACATTTCCTAGTGTAGACTTCGCCCTAGGGTTTGACTCGATCCTGGATGACGAGCCAGCTCACAATTTTGCAAAATTGGGTTGGCCCTCAGTCAAGGTGCAACTGTCACTCACACCACACAAAATCCTGACATATCTGCAACAATGCTAGACATCAATCTGAGCAGTATCAAAAGTCAGAGCCAATGAAAACATTCCATCCTAACTTCCAATGTGAGTCTCTGCTCTGTGTGCATCAGCTGTGTCCGATTACATGAATGCACGCCCACAGATAGCATTGCTCTCTTTGTCCATATAGATGATTTAATGCATCTGAACATGTCTGAAACTGCTATTGGTTTGGACAAAATTAACAGCCAATCCCTATACTTCTCCTCCCACATCACACAGACTCAGTTTGTAAAACAAAGTTTGCTGCCCAACATTTCTCGGAACAGGGCTCAGTGTCTTCCAGGGGCATCAGCTATCTCTGGACCTTACTCTTTTTCCATTCTCCCCACTGCAGTTCTCTCCTCTATACCACAGCAAAGAGAAAGGGCTTCACTGAAAGAGTTCAAATGGCTCACAGTAGTGACCTATAATTCTACCAGTCTCAGCAATGATGAGCTTTTGATTAAGCTCTTCTGTATTCAACAACTACAGTTAAGGATACTCTGTTCACCAGTGGGCCGTATTTTGAGACTATCCTTACTTCAGATTGACAAATACAGTACCAAATAGAGGCTGACACAACAGACTAATGGCTTCATTAGCCAAGGAACTATTCCAATCTAGCAGGTAGTAATACGTTTATTATTTAAAAAAAATAATCATCATCATCAGTCTCTTTCTACCCAATAGAGCAGAAGGGCTCTGTAGCTTCAATTATACCATATATTTTAAAAAAGGAGAAAAGATATACTGAACCCTGAAGGGGCAGCCATGTTAGTCTAGGTCAGCAAAACAAAGTGGGAAAACAAAGTGACAAAGCAGGATGTTCTCCTACAAAAGCTCATGCACTAAACAAATTTGTTAGTCTTTAAAAGTGCCACAGGAGTCCCTGTTTGATGTACAGCCTTCTGAGACCAGAAAGTAAACAGTTAATTTACCCTACCAGTCACTTTTTTTTATATTACCTAAATGGGGGGTAGAGTAGGTAGGTTGGTTGCTTTTAATTCACACAACTACTACATTTAAATAGTGTTTGGGCCAGGAAACCTGCAAGCGAAAAAAAATACTGGAACTATGGCCCTCATCCAGCAAAGAACTTACATGCATAAGTACACACTTAATTTTAGAGACATTACAAGTCTCATTAAAGTCAATGGGCTATTCACATGTTTAGAGCAAGTTTAAGTGCTTTGTTGAACCTGGGCCATTAAGGGATGGCTGACATCACTGTGTAAGCACCAACTCCTTTCATTGTTTCTGCCAATCCACAGCTCTGTAATACTTGTATGTAATACTTGCCACATTTCCCTTGGTTATTTGGATCACCTGTCCTAAACCAGTGGCTTTCAAATTTAGGGTTGTTACCCAGTACTGGGTCATAGTACCCTGTAATGCCACCATCAAAAAACTGGATCACCCTGTTCAAAAATGTAATTCTTGGGTTGCAGGCATAATGATTTTTTTCAACTAGGTCCTGAGAAGAAAAGTTTGAAAACCACTGCCCTAAACTATTGTCTAGTAGGCTGCTGTTAACTGGTGTTTTCTGCCATGGAAATGGAAGCATTTCATTGGTTTGTGAAATAATTACTTAGTGTACATACCAAGCAGAATATAGGCTGTGAAAATGTTCAGACATTTGGGATAAAATGCTCTAATAGTGCTGTGGTGAGCTCAATATAAACACAGGATGCTCCAGTGTCACCCAGTTTATATGACCAATCATTACCTAGAAAAAAACTTGTTTACAAATGAGACAAGCTTTTGAGGCACTGTTATTTTTTTTAAAGAAAAATATTACTTGGCCTATTTTTATAGCTTTTTAGATAAAGCTAATTTTAAAAAAATCTTTGCAGCTGTTTGTTGAGCTTTCCTTTTGCATTTTGCCAAACAAGGAAAATGAGGCTTCTAAGATTCACTGTAGGTAATTAAAAACAAGGAGTTTTGTGGCATTTCTAAGGACTAACAAATGTATTTATCACATGAGTTTTCTTGGAAGAAAATCCCACTCTGAAGTGGGATTTTCTCCCACAAAAACTCATGCAATAAATACATTTGTTAGTCCTTAGAAATGCCACAGGACTGTTTGTTTTGCTGAACTAGACTGGCATGGCTATGCCTTTGGAACTTGTAAGCAATTAGTACTCAAAATCTGTTTTAGGTTCTTATTCACTAGTAGAAAATAACTCTCTGTGTGTGCGAGTGCAAGTGAGTCAAATACCGCTTAGGGATATTCAGCTGTTGAGTAAATTGTGTTATTTAGGATTTCTCTCCCTTCTGAAAGTTCCATGAAAGCATGGTTGCCTTATTATTGGCCTTACATTTAATAAAAACAAATCCAAAACTGAAGTTTTTGGGCCAGCTTAGACCTGACATTGTCCGTAAAGTTTGAACTTATTTCTAAGCTTAAGAATGGGAATACCTTAAAAGCTGACATTAATGACCGTGGCAGATCTTTGTGCAAATTTTATCTTAAACAAATAGAAGATCATATGATAGCAGAAAACACAACATGTAGACAGCAATTTGCTCAGATTCCAAGTCCCATCAACATACTGGACATCCTTGATTTGCTTGGCTTTAGAAAGCCAGACTAAAACGAGTACTAGAGTGATAAAACTGCAGACTTCTCAGGTATTTTTACACATTAGTTGGCTCAACACTATTTTGATAACTTGCATTTATGGGGTCCACTTACCCTTCCAAAGCATTCTAATCTGTCTTATATGGAGAACTTCATATGCTTCATGCAAAATGCTAGATGGATTCTTATCTTTTATGTTTGTGAGGGAACAGAGGCTAAACACGGCAAACGAAAACTATAAGAGATGAAGTCTCATAAAAGAAAGCAGGTTTTACCTCTTCAATACGATTCAGATTTTGCTGTCATATAGGCTGCATGTTTTACCACATGGAACAGAACAAGAGCCAGAAGTTCAAAATGAAGATGGGGCTATATGGTAAAGTTTCTGAATCAGGTCCTCAACTCTGTTGAGCTCTCAATGTGAAAATGGGCCAAAACATTCTCTCAGTTGCTCTTGTCAGTTCAGGAACTACCACACTGACTTCAACAAGATAATGGAGAACATCATTTGGCATGATGAATTCAAAGATCTCATCCAGCACATTAGTAGTCCACAGAACAAGTCATCCCACAACATAGCACAACTAGCAATTTCTTCAAGGGAGCAAATGCCAAGAGAGGCCAGTGCTGCAAAACCATGACTAGAGGAAGCTTCCTAAGATTTATATTTTTCTGCATTTATTTTCCTCCCATTTTGTAAGTTCCCCCATCTTAAAAGTGTCTGATGATTTGGGATTTCCTCCCACAAAAGCTCATGCAATAAATAAATTAGTTACTCTTTAAGTGCCACAGACACCTTGTTTGTTAAGCAGTTGAAAAACATTCCTTCCAATAAGAACATCTTCATACAGTTTTTACATGAGATGTTAGCTTTTGAGAAACTTTCAAGTAATTAGGCATCAGCTGTGAAGTTTGCCACCTCACTGCTCATTATCTTTTTCACATCACTGTCTAATGTACTAAACATCAGCTCTGTGATAGAGATTCAGGACACATTTTTAACCTTTTGCCATGTTGAAATTTGACCATTTACTTTATTGTTTGCTTTCTCTCAATCAGTTTCTAATCCTGAACAGAATTTTATCATTCACCCCATGAGTACTTTGTTTAATAAATTCTTATGAGGGGCTACAAAGCCTTTTTAGAACTTCAAATAAATCCATCAGTTCTCTATCCATACTGATCCTGACACAAATAATTTTAGTAGTTAAGAGGAGCATGACTTTCCCTTACAAAAGCTGTGATGTCTCCTTATTTCATATCATTGTTTGATACTTCATGACTTCAACCAATTTACCTGCTCCTGAATTAAGACTTGTAGGTTAGCAACTCACAGGAGCACATTTGTTTTTGCTTGTTTTTGGTTTTTACTTCTTCAAATACTAGTGTTAATATATAATACTCACCAATCCTCTCATTCAGCAGAAGATTAATGGCTTATCTTAGTTACCAGCTACATCATTTTCATGTTCTTTCAGAACTCATCTGTACACAACAGCTGGTTTCAGTGACTTGCTATTCTTTACCACTGTATTAAGGCACCTCCTGAGACCTCAGACAAAGTCCTCACCTTGACAGTCCTAAAGCAGTACATCCAGAGTAGGACTTAACATTCTCAAGGCTAAATGACAATTTATATAAACCGTTTAGCTTTCCTTCAGTATCCACATCCTTGCTAGTATATCCTTACTCTCTGGTGGCCCTGTCGACCTACCAATTTTCCTGAGGGTTTCATGCCACCAATATAATTTGGAGCGTACTAGGTTTGCATCTCCTTTGCTCACATATTACATCAACCCCAATTGCAAAGTTACCTCACACCCCTTTGCATGTGCTTCACTTGAAATGAATTTCCGTATTTCAAATGGCAACAAGTTGGCTAGAACGCAATTCAAATCAAATCAAATCAAATCATAGGGCTGGAAGGGACCTCATGAGATCATCGAGTCCAACCCCCTGGGAATTGAACCCAGGACCTTCTGCATGTTAAGCAGACGTGTTAGTTCTTTCTCCTCAAAATATACTTCCCCTTAATCACCCTTTACAGACAATGAAATATCTCCTGAGAGGTCCCTCTTAAGGGGGAGGTCCCTCTACAGGCTTCAGTGAGCCTTTAGAACAAAAACATCTAATACAACTCTGGCTCTTCAGCTCACAGATGGATAAAAATCTAGATGTGCCTAGATCTGCCAAACAGTGCATCTAAACCTGATCTCAACTTCATATCACACAGTCTGGATTCCCTCACATTGTACAGGTCCAATTCTGCTTCCACAACAATCAATGATAGGCTACTCACAGTCTGGTCCCTTACCTCATTTTTAATCAAATGTACTGAAATCCATGGGAATTAAACAAATAAGACAACTTTTGAAGGTTATGTATTTTAATCAAATAGATCATGCATATTTGATGATGCATAGTCATTGTATTCTCGGGAATAAAAATTATAATCCAAATATGATGCTTAGTAACAATTCAAATTACTGAATACTTGATTAGGGTTTTGAGGTATTTAAAATAAGAATTAAAGATGACCAAAGGGTGAATTCAAGAACTTCATCTGGGCTTTTGGAATTGTAATAACTACAGATTCAAGAAGGAATGCGCAAGGGGTTTCCCAAGGAAAGCCATCATTTAATCAGACTTCTTCATACCATTTTATGAGATGTTGCATTTGAGACAATTTCACAAACAGTTTAAGCAGCATGAGCTCAAACTATAATACTCACAGGAAACAGCTTTCTCAAAGCCTGCTCTTGCGCTCATTGAAATCACCTAATAAAAACTCCTATTATATAATTCCAGGACAGTTGCAAAATATGGTAGGAGTAAATGTTCCCCACCAGGAATAACTACATCTGAGTGTAAAAAAAAACAAAACCAAAAACAAACAAACAAAAAAAAACCCCCACATTGTTTGCATTGTTATATAAACTAGGGTTCATTTTACATGTGTTTTGTTTCTGATCAATTAGAAAGTATTAATAATTCAAGTACGCCATGACTAACTTTCTGAACATCTGGCAGCACCCAGCATTTTCCATTAACTCACACATGTATATTACAGATAAGCCTTATTCTTAAAGGCTAGACTGTGATTCAGATTTCAACCCCCTTAAAGTTTTCAAATCTAGAGCTTTGTTACCGTTATAAAAACCAGAAACTAGCTGCAAAATCTACATCTTCACTGCAGACAGCCTCCGATAGCCAGAGATATTGACCCTGATTTTAGATCAAGGCTCCTGTGTAACACATTACTGTAAATTTGACAGTAAGGGAACTTATGACATTATCTCTCTCATCTTGAATATTTGTCCATTTTTGGAAGGCTATTCAAACACCTGATTGAGGCTCTGACAAAGATGGGAAAGATTTTGTTTGGCTTTGCATTTTGGGTCCCAGTCAAGAGTGGAAGAAGGAAATAGGGTACATTGTGTTTCTAGTTCAATTCTGGAATCACTGGACCTCAGTGGAGTTACTCCAGATTTACACTGGTTTCACTGAAATCACGTTCTCTCTACACGTGCAGGGGCGCTGGATTTCTTTAATATCCTACCTCTACTGCCGCTGATGGAATCTGTAAATTGCTGACATGAGTTCTTTCACCATTTACAAGTTTTCCACTCAAACCAAATATTAAAAAAGATATCCACCTTGCAAGCATAACATAGCAGAAATATAGCTTTTTTATTACAAAAATGTAAATCATGCAGATGGATTTGCTGATATTTCCCCAGAGTAATTATAGCCTTGAGACTGCTTCATGCAAAAGTTACTGAGATAAAAAACAAAATCTTTAAAGCTTTTGCCAAATAACTGTTCAGCAATATTTTCTTCTCCAAAGGTAGGAAACCAGCATCAGCAGGTTATTTTAACCTGATCCCCCTTTGCCTACAGAAAGCAGCTCAGATTACCACATTGTCCCACAGTCGTGTTCACAAGCCAGACTGGGCACTACTTTCATTTTCTGATTACATGCAGCAAGATAGCTTTGTAGAGAAGATGTCAAAGGAAATTCCGAGAATGTCTCAAATGTACATTTACATGAGATGTCATGATATAGGTACTGTATATTAATTAAATACATTAATTTTATTGATCAGCAATTGGTTAGACTTAGAGTTATATCCAGAATGGTCACCAGTAAAGAGTAAGCCATTGTATAACCATATATTTTCCACCCAAAGTTTTTCCTGTTACCCACACGCTTCAGAGAACTAAGGAACCTAAAAAGACAGCTGTTGATCTTCACTTTTTTCATATTTGTTCCTGAAGGAGAGTTTTTCTTTTCGTTTAGTTGCCCCACAACAGCATCTGTACTATGCTGAGAATATGTAAAAAGTAAAGATTCATAGAGGCTTTATTGGCACTCATTTGGGATAAATTGCATAGCTCATTCATGGCTTTGGCCCATCAGGTATGCAACCATTTCAGGTCAATTTTGACGGTCCCTCTGCCACCTCACCCACCCCTCAGCCCCCAAATGAATGTGTGGATAATAATAATAGGATGTTCAATGTCATATCACATTCACCTTAACAATCAGCCTGCCAGATTCAGTGTGACACAATCCAGAATTCAGGACAATTCAAATGTCTCCTACAAAAACAACACAGGGAAACGTATGCTATCTTCAATAAACAGAGTTATCATATGAAGTGTCAAGCTGAACTGCAATACAAAGAAACAAAGAACCTGCACAGCAACCAGGGCATTGATCCTTCAAGTATGGTATTTTATTTCTGACATGGTTCTCTGACACTTCAGTGGAAGGTGGATAAAATAAACCAAATATAATCCACCTAATTAACTGTGCAATGATGTTCTGTATACGGATAAATATTCCCTTCCCATGAGCAGTCAGCTACATTGTTCAGAAAATGCACAGGCGTATTATACACAGCATGTTGAGAGATGCTTTGTCTAGTGGCATAATTGAAATATTAACGTTCTGAAACATAACCCCTGTTGATGCTCTGCTTTGAATGCCTCTATAAACACATTTTATCAGTGGTTGGGTAGAGGATTTACCCAGGGTGGGTCACTGTTGGCTGTAGATATAAATGTTGTGGGGTTTTTTTTCCATTTAAAAAACCAAAGCTCTTCCTTCTTCATTTCATTTATTACTTTTGCCATATGGGGCATCATGATACAAGCCACTGAAGAGATGGAATTTGAAGCAGGCTCCTTCTCACAATTTACTTTGCAAGTTTGCCTCCTTATACTGTGAGGAAGAATCCAATTTCCAAACCTACAGGCAGTCCATTTAAAATTCATCGTTCCATTTTAAACACTTGCTGCTTGCGGCTCAGGCTCTGAGCACATCCAATTATGCTTCTCTTGGTATGGCAAAGGCTCAGAATATTCCACTAAAAGAGCTAGAAAACATTTACTGGGTTTGTAGTTTCAACACGGATTCTTAATCAGATTTGGCCTTTCAGTATTGTATGCTCTAATATAACACCAAAAAAACCACTTCCCAGATCTATGCAGACATTCCACAATATTCTAATCTCCCTAAAAACTTCAGATCCAGCATTGGAACAGTTTTATTTTAGGCAACTGTTCATATTTATTAGTTGGGAACATTCAGCATAATGTTCAGGAACTGAATAAAGACTGGGTCATTTTTTTCCCCCCTTTTAAATTGTTTTTGTTCTCCAGTCCAATAGCTAATATCAAGGGACTAATTTGGAGGAACAGTGGAGTGCAATAAATTGTTTGCAGAATGGTTCAGACTCAGCATGCAGCAGTTTGCCTATCAAATTACTATGCAAGACTCATGTTTCGACTAAGTGTTATATTCTCAATCTTCTCGTTCATTAGAGTACTGAGTTCCTCCTAGATACTCAAGCCTTTGTTCATGATAAAATGCATTTCCTCAACCCAACTACTATTCACCTGCTTTAGGAACCCAGCAAAATGACAGGTCCATTTCATAACTATAATGAGTGACACAGATACACTCTTCCCACAAAAATGTAAGTAGCCCTAATTGGAAAGTTCTACTTTTTTTTTTTTTTTTTTTTTTTGGTAAAATGTGGTGGAATACAAATCTAGGCAGCCAGCCATACTATCAACTTAGCTATTTCTCTGATGACGATGCTCTGTCAGACAGATAATGAACATGGACTGGATGGCACTCAAGAGTGTGCTTCCTATGGGTCTAGCAATGCTGACCTAAACCCTTTGTCAAATGTTGTTTAATGCAGGACAACAACAATCTCTAAACCTGGCTTCTACTCTAGTTAAATTACTTGGAGGTCTTCAATCCAGTCCTAGCTTAGCAAGCAGAAAAATTGAAGCTACATTCATTTGTCTCTGCATTTCCACTCCTTTCGTTAACTGTGGGTACATGCAGCATGGCAGGGTTTCACCATGTGTCCAATTAATAAATGTAATCAGATAGCAAAAACCCCACCAATTGTGTTCAAAATATACACAAAAAAATCACAATTTCTTTTAAGTGTATATTTGCACTTGCAAAATGAATGCATTTTTCAAAATCAAATCCTAAATCTATACTCAAGTAGTGCTGTTATTAATATTTAGTACCACTGACATTCTTCATGCATTATAGGAAAGCTAGGCTACAATGCTGAAGAAATCTAAAAAGTATTTATAAAAAATCTAGCCACAGGGTGCTCTCACACAAAAAATATTCAGTTTCTTTTAGTTACGTATATGATATACAACGAGAATTGAACCACAAATTGTTTCATCCTTTTCTGAATAAAGACATAGAAAGATAGACACTATGAATTACATACACTTCACAAAGACACCTTGAAAGAGTACATTACACAGTTTAAATAAAAAAAATAAATAAGTTTTGTTAGTTTTTGAAAGTGCCATGGGGCTCCTTGTTTGTTTTACTGAACAGAACTAACATGGCTACCCCTTTGGAACTTATTACACAGCTCGTATTTCTAAATCAATGCATTCTAGTGAACAAAGTGTATGTTTTTCTGGGGGGAAACAGCAATGTGTTCAAGTTTTCACAAAAAGACAAACAGGGCCCACAGTTCACTTTCTAATTTCCACTTTACCTTTTAAACTCAGTATGATTATGTGCCCCCATTTGAGGGAATGCAGACTTCTCCAAATATGGAAGGCTATGAAGCAGTTTTCATTACCCAAAGGGTATGTCTACACGGCACCTTTCTTTCAAAATAACACTCGATATTTCGAAATAAAAAATTTAGTCTACACGTCGTTTTCTTATTTCGAAAGGACAGATCCCGTCCTTTCAAAATAAGAATTGTTGTTTCGTAAAAGTCAAACCCCCGATGTTTTCGAAACGGCCGTTATTTCAAATGGATATTTCAAAATAACGCCGATTAGACCTGTTGTTTTGAAACAACACAATTGTTTTGAAACAACTGTTTCGAAACAACAGGTCCAAAACAGCTTTATTTCAAAATAACCATTTTGAAATAACAGCCATTTGGATTGCAGGCTTTCCCTTAATTTGAATTAACATTTTGTTAATTCAAATTAACTTATTTTGAAATAACTCATTTTGAAATCCTTATTTCGAAATAACGATGCATGTGTAGACATAACCAAAAGTGTTCAAACTATTTGTTGTGTCAGGCATGAAGCCTGTCATTTTTGCATTGCAAACCCTACAGCTTTTCGTGTATACGCTCCAAAGCTGAATGGCAAACCATTCAGGTCCATTCATGAACCTGATCCCCAATAATAAACTTTATTATTCTGTAGGCTGCAATAGTTTAAATGCCATGCTTATGAGAAAAGGACATGGTGGGTATTAAGACTCAATAAGAATTATTTTTACACTATTTAAAACAGCTAACATTACACTCTACGTACATTTGTGTGTTAAAAAAGAAATTGCCATGCCAGATTAGACCAAAAAACATGACCAATCTCCAATAATTCAAAAGAAAGTATAAGAAACTTTATAATGAACATATACAGAAAAAGTCTGCCTTTAGGAAGAGGTTTCTGCTTCATGCCAGGTGGTTAATGGTACAATCTGAAACTTCAGGTTTATATCCCTTATGTGCTATCAGAAAGCAAATTTCCCAAGGAAGAGACACTTAGTAGTTAACTCAGCATTCAGCATACATTTGCCACCTTTTTGAAGAGGCAGGACTAGACAATTTGTTGCTGCAACATGTTTTAAACGAGCTGGGAATCTGAAGACCAGCTGGATGCCCATAAATTTCAGAATTTCCTTTCTTCTGATATATAGTTAAAAGATATTGCCTTAATGTTTTCTTGTTGTGGTACATCATTTAAGTGCCAGCCTCTCCCCCTCCCCCCCAGTAAATGCCCTAAAAACAGAACATAAACATCTCTTCCACCTTAAATCACCCAACAAGTACACAGGGACGTCAATGATTATACGCTAGGAAGTATAGAGTACCAATCTTCATTTCTGGTGCCTGAAAAAATGGCAACTGAATGACAGGACTGATATTCAAGAATCAGACGCAGCTAAGAATTTTTAGGCATTGTCCATAGAAGCTGTGTGTGTTTGTCTGAGGACGTATCTACACTGATGGTAGCAATTTCATTGCTGTCAGTTTGCCCTTCCAGCAGCAGATCAGGATAAGTATGAACTTACCATGCTGCTCTCAGAAGTCGTCCCCAGAAATCCTGGGAGCCAGGGGATGCAAGTAAACGCACCAGTCGGCTTTTCCCTAATGTGTAGTGGCGGCTTTAAAAGTCACCACTAATTATGCAAGGAATTTTGCATTCTTTGCTTAACTAGCCATTCACTGCCACCAAATTTGCCCTCAGTGTAGACTAGAGCTAAATATCTGCTGTTTGTTGAGGTGCCAATGTTGATCTTGTTTTACTTGTGGGGATTATTACGTATTTGGCGAGTAGTGATAAAGCTGCTTTATATTAGTAATAAGATTTCCTGGTCTAACAAAGTGGGATTTTCTCCCATGAATGCTCATGCGCTAAAATCAGTCTATTCGTCTTTAAGTGCCACAAGACTCCCTGCTTTTTTTGCTTTACTAGACTAACATGGCTGCTCCTTTGAAATTGGTCTCGAAAAATACTGTAATATCAATACACCAATTCCAACATCAGATGTGGGATTTGTTGCACAGAGTACTGGGCACCAAGTTGTCCAAGGTAACAAAAGTCTAATTTAGCTGCTCCATAAAATTGTTTATAAAAAGTCAGCAAAAGTTAAAAAGACGAAAAACAAAAATAAAACAAAAAATAAACCTCATTTACTCTGAAGTAAAAAACTGATCGATGCATCAAAGTCTGTGTTAAGATCACATTTGATAAACAAAAGAACAGAACCAGAAATTAAAGGACCAAAAGTGGTGTGTTGAAAATTAGACTAAGCAATGGAGGGAAGAGCCCTACTGAGGATTTCAGTTGTGGGGGCAAGAGTGTCATTGATGAGCAGAGAGGAAAACTGAGCTTTACCATCATGTCTGTCACCATCTTCAGATTCTTCAGGATCCAACATAACACCATTGATTCTTCATCCAACGCCAGTACTGAAAGGCATCCTGACCACACCAGATCAGAAAGAGAAAACCAGTGACATCACCACTTGTGTATACACAAGGGATTCCTGAGTAACAGGTGAAACCTACTTTGAATCTGGACAGCCCACTGAAACTGAATTATGCAAGTTAATGGCCTATTTAAAGGACACTGGGCTTGCACAATAAAACATGGGAGAAACCTATACCCTGCCCAATGGGCCTCGCTATGAATGGCTGCTCTTGTAACCCATAAGCATACAAGGGAATGTAACTTGCTCAGGTGACCCTTGCTCATTTGGGTTTCTAATTTTCCACAAATGGAGACTGAAAGCATCCACACACATACAAAAAAGTATATCAGCATTCCATTGTCTTCATCTCCTGATCCTCTGGCCTGGATATCTCACAAGCAAGCTTTAAATAAGGACTGATGGCCTCAAACTGTTTGGGCAATTTCCAAAAACTTTTTGCAAATTAAAAATTTTGCAACTCATTTATCATCTTTACTTTGAAACTGACCTATAGACTTGATTCCTACCATTACATACATGAAGTTTTAACATATAGTCTCTTTCTTTCTTTGTTAATAACTATTAGTTTAGTTAATAAGCATGGGCTGTAAGGGTGTATTTAGGTACAATCTGAACTATTCTTTGAACTCTTTGGTAATGTGCCCAATCCTTTGAGATTGGTAGAGCTTTTTTACATAATATGGATAAATCATTCAGTAAACTGCACCATATTTAACTTGCCCACATGGGTAGAAGTCAAACGGTTGGATTACTTTCAGCCACATTGTATTTGTAGCTTCTGAACAACCAGTGAGGTGATCAGACGCTGTTTCTTGTTAGTTTGGTGTATCTGAAGGAAGCCCATCACCAGCACTGGAGTCTGCCTGTCTCATTCTTGGCACCTTTGTCTTGCTTAAGCTATTTCAGCATGGCTCCTTTCAACAAAGTCACACTTTCACATGGAATGTGCTGACATGGTCCCACAAACCAACCTCTCTCTGATACCTAGGGCTACAGTCTCATTTGTACCATGTTCATACTTGATGAATGTGAAAAGATAAAAGCACTTCCAAGACGCTTTTCCACCACTCTTGATTCTGGGCTCCAACTGGCCACTGCTGCAAATTAGAACAGCTGTGTGGCTGCTAGATTTACACTGGCTGGAGCCATATCCCTAAGTCTTCTGAGAAGCCCAGGAATCATTGGAGCACACTGTCCTTCAGCTCTCTGGCTTTATGCCCCCTCTGCTGGTATGGGATGCAAGATATAGTAATTTCAAGCAGGTGATAAAGGCATCCAGAATGTTTCAACCACCTGAACATTGCTACTAGCTCTATCCTCTCTGCTGACAGCTGCTTCCCTTCTTCCACTAAGCCTCCTTCTGTTTGTCACAATGACTGCAAAGTTCTTAGCCACTTCAGACATTATAGAGACAATGATGTCCTTGGCTAAAAGGAGCTGACATCTGGAAAGATGAATAAAGTATATGTATCGTCATGTTTCTTTCCTGGTCACAGCAGTCTGTATTGATTCTCTCTGCTGAGAGAAAAACAAGCATAGAAAAACATTTAAGCATTAGAAAGTCTGCAGACTCCTGTTATCGATGCCAGATTGGCTTTCCATGCCATATTGCTCCACAGACTCTTGTAATGAATCTGTTTGTGAATGCTCTGCATTCCTTTTCATCTGCACATATGGAGGTAGGATCTTGGTGAACCAATGTAAATGGCTACAGTGATATTAACCACTTTGTTTTGTTTTTTTTCCCATCCACGTTATACCATCTGTTGAACAAAACAGAACAGCGGTCAGCGTTTCAATGCGTTGTGAAATACTGGCACAGGAGCGCTAATGCCAGCTGAATTCCTGACTTGTCTGTTCAATTAAAGGAAAACAAAAAAGGTTATTTGTTTTAAAATAAAAAGAGATGATAATTATACAAGAGTGAGAGTCATTGTTGTGACTAGAAGTGGGAAATCTATTCATAGCCAACAGTTTATCCAACAAATGCAGCTTTCTCCAATTGTGAATTATCCACTATGACAGACTGATGATTGTGAGGTTTGTTTATTTATTGTCTTTGTAATAGTTTGAATCCTGTGTACGTACGCGTTCCAACCAAGGAGCTGCTTGTCAACTGTTCATTTCTCCTACTCACAGTGGCAAGTCTCTGGTTACTAAAAAACAATAGAGCTTTTGCTCTGATTGGACAATGGAACCTTTATGAGCAAGAGGCAATTACTTCCAAGATGAATAACAAATATTGATATTTGCTGCAAGTTTTTTAAAAGCCATTGTGTAACACTCAGTCAAAGATAAGTCTGTTGTTGCAAATGTGCATAGATATGCACTCAGTTCACTTCATCATGGCCAAATCAAAATTCAATTCATACTCAACAAAAAATGGTTGTGAATTATATCCATGTACTCATTTCTGGGTCTGAAATTTACAGCTTGACAGAACCCAACCTGATGATGTTCCATGGACATAAAAAGCAACTGACATTAGAGAAACCGTAGACAGGGTCAAATGCACGGGCATTGTCACAGGAGTGACTGCAAAAACATTTGGACAGTGAACACTAGGTACATTTATCCTTCTATGCATGCCTGGACCATAACTGCTACAGACTTTCACAAGAGTTAGATGTATAGTTCCATGTGAGATCATATATTTAAAATGAAACAAGCAGCCCTGTAGCGCTTTTAAAGGCTAACAAATATATTTATTGCATGAGCTTTGGTGAGAGAAAATCCCACTTTGTCAGATGCTTTGAAGAGGAGGGAACTTATAGAATGGGAGGAGATAAATGCACGGAAGTATAAGTCATGGGATCAGGTCACACAAACAGCAAATCAAAGCAGTTAAGGTTCAAACACTGGGGAACAGCATATAGAGGAAGATGAGGTCAAATCACCTGTTGTAATAAGAAAAAAAAAATCCAAAGTCCCTATTAAGCCCTGAGGCAATGCAATCAAATTCAACTAACATGGCTGCCCCTTTGGAACTTCGCAACATGTTTATAATGGAACATGAAGCAGACTTAGCTTCCCGCTCCCCCAACCTCTTTCCTGGACCATAGATGCTGGCCCAGATCTGGGACTAATATGCAGAAGTAATTAACTACTGCCACACGGCAAACAAAAATGCATCAAATGTATTGCCTGGACATCACATATAAATTGGCTTTAAAGAATTTTTTCTAAAAAACAAAATTCTGGATCAGATTAGTGCTTTCATTCTCTTTTTTAATGTGTCATATTTGAAAATATTTCCCACTACCTTAATGCAATTTCTATGCAGGTTAACAAATCTGGTCTAAAACCTGCTTTGCTGGGCCCCTTTAAATCTCTCTATACTGTCCTCTTTGCACTGGTGCAGCTTAATATCCCTCATAGGCATCCAAGACACCAATGACCTGCCAAGGCCTTCGTGGCAGGACACCTGCTTGTATCACTCAGAGGAATCCCTGGAAGCTGATAGCAGGCAATGAGGCCTGCAGAAGTAAAGGAAAACACTGCTTCGTATCACTGAAACCAAGTCTGAACATCTTAAACTTATGACCTACCACAGACACACTTTGCAAGTCAGTGAAGCTGACAGTTACTCTTTTGAAAACTAACATTCACACTTGCAAGTAACCATGACTGTGAAACTGGAGAGCATTTTGGGATCGCTTTGATAGTTTGCCCCATAGCCTTTTGAAATTGTAGTATCAGCCCCATCACTGTAAGGCACTAACATAAAAGAGACACACTGTGGGTAAGGTGATTTCTTTTATTGGACCAACTTATGCTGGAGAGAGAGAGAGTCAAGCTTCAAGACATGAGGACATGTAAAGAAGTAAGCAAAAAAGCTTATTTCCCTCACCAACAGATGTTGGTCCAGAGCCGTAACTACAGCGAGGCCGATGCAGCAAAGCCTGGGGCTGCCCCGAATGGCTCAATGGAGCTAAGCTATTAAAAGGGGCAGCTTTATGGCACTGGCTCTACGCGCCGCTAATGGGAAGGGGTGTGTTCTGATCTGAACATGCCCCGGACAGCAAAACAGAGTGGTACAGCTCTGCGTTGGTCCAATTACAGACATTACCTCACCCACCCACCTTGTTTCTCTAATATCTTGGGACAGACATGGGTACACCATCATTGCATTCTGAAATGACCTACCCATTCCAATGCATCATGGCTACAGGGCAGCTGTGTCTTAGACTTCTTTAATATCTCTCAGCGCACCCTGCTGGAAACCAGTTTTATTCTACTCATCCTTCTATGGATGAAACCGTGTGGTCTTCCCACTCTGACTGGATCTGTGGACTGCAGTCTCCATTTACCGACTTTGATAACATGACCGAGGCCCAACTCCACGTGGCACCTGTAAACTATTTTCCAAGAGGTGCCTGTGACCTGTAGCTAATTTAAATGACTCACAACCAGCCTCTTCAAAATAAAGTTATTTATTCACCCAAAGCAAGCAGAAGAGAAGGATCAAAAGAAAAGAAGGCCTAGTTACAATGTAGTCTGTTCTCTTGAAGACACTGGAGCCCAGAGGTCAGTCAACCACTGTCATTAATGGGACCCTTTTTAAGCGTTTCAGAGTAAGACAGGACCTAGGAAATAGAAGGCATTAGTAGAGAAGATGAAGCTATCCCAGAAACATGGAAGGCTTGGGAGGAAAACCCAGTACTGCTTCTTTAAAGGCCCATGATCAGTGGCCTTGCAGAGTGCATGGCCAAGATTCCCCTCTCTCCCAGCCAACTGGAATGAGTTGTGGGAAAGGGACCAGCATGTATGCTGCCTCTTCATTCAGAGCAAGGAGAAGTGACAGCAGATGGCCTGTTTGCTGCAGTCTCCTGGATACAGGGTGAAAGGTCTATTTGGGAAAGAAAGAGAGCTATAGAAGAAGCTAAACAAAGCTCTACAGCAGGCCTAAGGTATGAAAGCAGCTCCAAAGAGGAAAGCTGGAGACTCCTGTCTTAAGAGAGTGGATGAGTAAAATTCAGTGCTGGGTGGAGGGCTGACAACAGGCAAGCAAAGCCTACTGGGACTCTGACTCTAGAGTCACAGTGAGCATAAACTTGAGTTGGTAAAGAAGTGAGTTAATAAATGAACCCCCAATAAAGAGTGTATGTGTTTTGAAGTAACCTGTAACAAATAGTTGATTGAGAGAACCTGAGTGGGTGCTTAATATAAGGCACCCATGGGAAAACAAGGGAGCATGCTTTGGGGCAGCACTCCACTGCAGGCCTGTTCACTTAATTCTTACCTAAACTTTATTCTTTCTTTGCAGATTCTGGGTAAATTCTACACAAATCAGACACCCCTGCTTCTGACCTGGAAGAAACAAACAGCCCTAGAAGCATTCACAGCATTAGTCAGATATCCTTCTAGATACTGCTGTCTGTTTGCCCTCTTACTCTCCAGGCTAGGGTTATTAACAGTTCAGTGCCCCTTTGATTCAGCCTTAGCTCATCTCATCCTCCTTTTAGGAGATATGCTGAAGAGGAACTTATTGGTGACAGAGGACAGAACAAGGAGCAATGGTTTAAACCTGCAGCTGGGGAGGTCTAGGTCAGATATTAGGAAAATCTTTTTCACTAGGAAGGTGATCAAGCATGGGAATGGGCTGTCTAGGGAGGTCGTGGAATCTCCATCTTTGGAAACTTTTATGACCCTGTTGGATAAAGCCATGGCTGGGATGATTTGGTGGGAGTAGTCCTGCTTCTAGAAGCAGGTTAGAATATATGGCCTCAAGAGCAACTACTTGAAGGGATGCTCCAGGGAAGATGGAGCTCTACTGTTCTCAGTAGTAACAGAGGACAGAACGAGGAGTAATAGTCTCAAGTTGCGGTTAGGGAGGTCGAGGCTGGATATTAGAAAAAACTTTTTTACTAGGCAAGTGGTGAAGCACTGGAATGAGCTGCCGAGGGAGGTGGTGGAATCTCCATTTTTGGAGATGTTTAAGGCCCAGCTGGACAAAACCATGACTGGGATCGTTTAGTGGGAGTGGTCCTGCATCTGGCAGGAGGTTGGACTAGATGACCTACGAGGTCCCTTCCAACCCTATGGTTCTATGAAGAGGTCCCTTCTAGCCCTAATATTCTATGATTTCCTGTTAACTTTAGAAAATGATCTACAATAGCTGGGCTTTACTTCTTGGTGATGATTCTGTCTCAGGGTAGCACAGGTGCTGAACACATTACTTAAAGGCTAATCCACATGGCTCAACTCAGAAGAAATTCTCTACCCTTAGTGAAAGCGATGTCATTTTGGTTTCGTGTCTGTTTTAAGAGAAAAACTGAATTCAACATTAGCGGCAGATTCAGGGATTCAAGGCAGAAGGGACCACTATGATTAGAGCCCTGCGATACTGTTAACATCTGCAGATATTCACATCCATGGATGCAATGCAGGTCCACATATATGTATCCATGCAGGGCTCTGACTATGATCAACTAGTCAGGTCCTGTGTATAATATGAACTCAGCCATAGAATTTACCAAAAATAATTCCCAGAGAATGTCTTTAAAAACTTTTTTATCCAACTTTGATTTAAAAATTGCCAGTGATGGAAAACTTACCAGAACCTTTGATAAACATGATGATTGGAACAGCTTAACAAGCTTTCACTTTATTTTCATTGGTCTAGATACTACCAATGCCTCCATGTGTGCCAGCTGGCTACAAAGGGTTAACTATTAATCTCTAGCTTCCCCTTCTAAAACCACACATAGAATGTGTCATTCCACATGTAATTTTTATTTCTTTTCTCTGGTGCAACTGTTTTTCCATTCAAAATTTGAGGTGGTTTTTTACTGCAGCTTGGGTTCCCAGTGACATGCAGGAAAACCCAATATAGTTCAATTAAACCTATGTAATTCTAGTGTGAATAAAGGAATATATTTTGTTGTGTGCAGTAAACCATAACCCTAAAGAGACTTAATTCCTGCTGCTGGAAATGGAATTCAGCCTTTGATAGCTTGCTTCAACACGCTAAATGGATGAGACGATTAAGAAGAACACATTTCTACCTTTTGTGCAGAGCTTCAAGCAAGTGAATACTGTTCTAACTGGAGCAAGAAGTAGTCATAAGTAAAAATACATTCAGCTGAATATACGAATGTAATACAACACATATACAAGGCATTTTCTTGGTCATCTTATTGTGCACTTTCTGGTGCAGCAGAGATTTGGAGGACAAAGAGCTCCAACTAATTACATATTTTCCATTGAAAATACAAAGACAGAGAAGTCAGGTAGCCCAGTGAATCAGTGCACTGACTTATTTATCTTCACAATCCTGGAATGGATTGCAAGCAAAAGGGAATTTGGTGGTCTCATCTGATAACATACTCATTCATCTCTGCAGGTTGCTTAGATACAGTTTTAGTACGCCTTTGAGATTTTTTTTCCATTCCTGGGGCAAATTTTCAATGAAACCAGCTAAACAATCTCTGTCAAGTGTGCAAGAACACTCAGCTGAGTTCACAAATCCCATGTCTGGGTGCACAAATACACACTGGAGTGTGCTAATGCAGATTTTTGCAGACAAATTGTGAAGGCACAATTCAGGAAGGAAATCTGAAATATTGGCTCCTCAAATCATAACAAAAGCAGAGACCGAAAAGAAAAACGTCCTTTATTTAGTAAATGACAAAATGTACAGGCTAAATGCTGCTTATCAAAGTGAGTAAGGATTAGACATTCTAATAGAAAGAGCCTCACTGAAGAAAATGGGTTGCACAAATTAGCCCCAAGTAATTCACTCAATCTTCAAGTGTTTAATGAACAGTCCCTTCCATTTAGAGTAAAAGTATGGTTGGTAAAAGAGTTTTGGATACATGAAAAGAAATGCTCTTTTCCCCTCTAATGCTCTAGACAGGTTCTTTGAGCACTGAGTCATGGATAATCTTCTGGATGTCCACATAGCGATATGAAGTTAATTTTAGCTAATTATAGAAGGACCTATTCCAGTCACTATACATCTTCTCTCTAGTATATGTAGATTTAACATAAACAAACAATTACACCCAGCAGCAGATTACCCAACACTTAAAAACTAGGACATTTGCTGACCACTGAAATCATTAATTTCTCTTGGGCAATGAAAATAATCCAATCTTTTTATTCAAATACTTAAGATGCATGTGTTTACCGCATCTTAATATTTCACTAACTCTACTTCTTTAAAAAATTAATTTTCCTTATTTACTTTTTGGCTTAACCATGTCAGACAGTTGGTTTTCAGCTGTTTATATTCTTAGAAGAGTTAATGGTTTGTTGGGTGCCATATGCTGAAGCAGTATCATTAATTAAGTTCTATGAAAGTGACAGTCTCTGAATAGCAACATGGAAGAAGGGGGTGAAAAGATATCAGTTAGCAAAATCATGCCCCTAAAGAGCAACCAGTCAAATCCTCAGTTTACATAAGCCGGCATGGCTCCGGAGGCATCAGTAGAGCTACACCTATCATCATCAGCTGAAGAGCCAGCCTATCATAACAAGAAATAAGTCAGCATAAGTTTCACTGAAGTTTCACTGATCTGCAACTGGGATCTAGTCACTGCCTTTGTTAACCTCAAAGACAGACTTCCCTGGGCTTTCCCCAGTAAACAATAGCCTCAGAGGTAAACAAGTTCCAAAAGGGTAGTTGTGTTAATCTAGTTCAGCAAAACAAGCAAGGAGTCCTGTGGCACTTTTAAAAGCTAAAAAATTTATTTATCGCATGTGCTTTCTTGGGATGCTCTCCCATGAAAGCCCACATGATATATAAATTTGTTAGTCTTTAAGTGCCACAGAACTCCTTACTTGTCTAGAGATTCTCAAGGAAGAATTTCAGTGCTCCCCAAACTCTCCTTGATCAGAGGGGTTGCCATCTGTTCACACTCCACCCTGGATGGAGTCCTCCCTCTTTGCTGCAGAGCAGTGGACTGGGGGATTTTCTCCCACTGTCTCAAGAACCTATTGCCAGAGACCACTGAATAAGAGTGAGCATAGATCAGATCTCTGGTAGAGGGTGCTTTAGCTATCCCAGGTCTAACACTCAGGACAAGACTTCAAGAGGTGCAGCACAGAACAGTCAGCCCAAAGAGAGGGGAGTTACCATGGCTGTAAGTTGCCTGGTTGCCCTCCCAGTTCCAGGCTGCTCTCAGGGACAGCGTTCCCCAGGGCAGCCATGGGTATCTAATTCCCAGCTCCAAGAGACATACTGAGTTAACATGCTAAAAGCAGAGCATAGCTGTAATACAGTGAGGGTCAGTAGTACTGAAGATGTACCTGTTTGAGACGAGAGATGTACACGTGGCATTAAACACCCTTCACCTTTGCCACGAAGGTTATAGCCTATGTTTAGCACACTAATTTGATCAGGGCTGGTGGGAATTGCAACTCCAGCTCATAATGCAGACATAGCTTTGAATATCCCTCAGGGCTGTCTCAAGCACAGTTTCTCCTTCTCCTGCCTCTGGGTAGCAGCTCCACCACAGCAGGCTTGCTAAGGGGTCCTCATCGTAATGTCTGAACTGGGAGAATTTTCCGCCAGCTGAATCTAGGGCTTTTAGAAACTACTTACACTACCCCACACACACACACCTTCCTACCTGCACGGAAGAACTGGAGCCAAGGGAGAACATCACCTCAGCCTCCCAAACACATCTTTGTATCTTGGTGTAGGAGCTCAGCTTCACCACAGATTCTTCCACTGCTAGTTCTGGGCCTCTAGTCCAAATGCTGTCAATACTGCTCTCCCTTTCCAATACTTCCCCTACACTTCTGGCTGTTCTCCAAGCTTCCATGTTCTTGACCACATTGTAGAAGTACTCTAGCCTTCCTAAATAACTTTAGATCTTCAAGGATCTAAATTCCACTCTTTCCTCCCTTCCACAGTAGCCTTGTATAACAGAATGAGCACAGCTAATAACAGCGACCTCAACAGCCCTGTAGACACACCTAGAATAAAATTCACCAGCTAATTTTTTTGTTAGATTTGCTGATTCTTTCCATCAATTGTTTACTTTTTATTATTTTTAATGATGGTAAGAAATGCATGGGAACAAAAAACTTTGTCTTCCATAACTCCTCTCCATTAACATTTTTTTCCTTACTCTACAATTAAGATCACAGCCACATGGCTGGGTTTTTGTGTGTGTGTTTGTTACAGCCTCCCTTGCATTTTTCTTCCTAGAATTACCCAAGTCATTTGCCGCCTCCTTGTCTACACAAGTTAGTCCATTGTGTTTCGTCTGCTGATTTTACTGGTTTTCCCATGAAATCTGCATTTTGTATAAATCATCACCTGGGTACAGATTTTTACATCCGAGTTAAAGCAGGCACACGCCCCTGCAACAAACCACGCTGCCAAGTCTGCCCACCTATCTGCACAACAGTTACCATCATAGGTCCTAATCAAGCCTGCTACTCCATCAAAGGCTCCTTTACCTGCTCATCTACTAACGATCTATGTGCTACCACAGCAATCACCTCTCTTCCATGCATGCTTAAGACAAGATCTTCAGGGCCAAAGTCAGTTCTTTATTAGTTCATCTGACAATCATCTTTGCCCTTGCTGATTTTTTCCACAGGTCTGTATCTTAAAGACTTCATATGGACCCCTTCATAAATGTAAGTGGTAAAATAGATCTTCGTAGCCATACATCTCTGTTCTCTGGGAACTGTATTCTTAGCTCTCCTATGCAGCCAGTTAGTTCATTTTACGAACACAAGAGTTTGACCTAGGAATAACCTTACATCAGTAAGAGTGGGAAGACTATTAGAAAGAATGAGCCAATAGATGATTCTATAGAAGAATGGACTGCAATAGACCACAATAGACCTGCCTATAACATCATGAAAAGTTCGGCTTTGACTGCATATTACTAAGGACACATATTGCACAAACATACTAATGAAATTAAGTGGAATTAAGACAACCCCCTGTGAAAAAAGGGTGCCCCAATATTCATAGGGTGTGGAAGGACAGATTAAAAAAAAAAGGGTTGACATCCTCCTGCATAAGTACAAGGTGTCAACAATGGTCAGAACAACATAAAAAAGGTTCCTTGCTTGGGTAAAAGTGGGAAGACTCCAAAGAAATGCCAGCATGAACCAGCCCTCTAATCGATGATATCTGAGAGATGCATTTAAATAACTTGGATGTGAGTACAAATAGAGTATTAGTAATGTTGTGGGATTTTGTAGGATTTATATATGCATGAGTGATTGTAGCTTCACTTACTGCTTTACTGAAACTTGTAGTACAGGTAAGACTTTGTACTTATATTGTGTCTGTGGTCACTACATTCAGTGTTTGTTTCTGGAGTCTCCAAATTTGAGAAAACAAAAAATGATTTTCACTCTATTCAGCTTCAAACTGTAGCAACAGATGCTGAACCCATTGTAGATTAATACATAAAAGGTTGAATTTGATTTAAAAAAAGGCTACACCTAATTAAGATTGTGGTCACCGTTATGCATTAGCTTAGTTGCTATCTTACATGTACATGTCCCCATACACTGTTACCCAATAATCATGCCATTTTCCTCCTCTATTTTCTGTTGCCTAATGAATCCCTCTAGATTCAAACTTGATGCTTGATTTACTCATCCACTTAATGAAGGGTGGAAAAAAAAATCTACTCATTATTGTTATTCCCAGACACTTTTAGCTTCTGTATCTATGGCTTTCTTCTACATCAAACTATTGAAATCATCTTGTGGTCTGTTAGCTTAGTCCTGTGACATGGTGAACGTCCTTAGAGTCTTCATACTGCAATAGGCATTACAGCATGCTACACCTCGCTGGATGAGCTCAGTCCCTCAACACAGATTCCATAGGATTGTAAATCTCTACTTCATGGCCACAATTTTCAAGAGTATCTAAGTGACTTTGGCTCCGAAGGCTCACAGAAAGTCAATGAGCCTTAAATTCTTAAAGATCTAAGTGACCTTTGAAAATGAGATTTAAGAGCCCACATCACACCAACACTTCTGAAATTTTTAAACTAAAAGTCTGATTGTGACCTCTCTCCTACCTTCCTCAAAATTTCTAAAGCAAAGCTACTGACAAATTCAATGTTATGATACAGTTATTAAAAAATGTAGATTCTGTGTTTATAATCTGGTATCAAGACTTCTTGTGATGTTCTTGCATCCTGTGTTGAGAACAAGACTCGGAAAAAGATAGTCTAAGTAAGCTATAGTCAGCAACTTTGAGAGGGTTATTAACTGAAGGGGATTTGTGATCAGATTCATTCTCTGTGTACAGTACCAGACAGCTTCATGACCTCTACCTGAACACAATCAGCACAAGAAGATTCTAAAACCACAATTAAGCAGGGTGAAGAATAGAAGCAGTGCATCCTTTATCCATGAATTCCTTTTTCAAACGCCTAAGTCTTTGACACAATTGTGTGGTCTTAACTAGATCAGGGAATTAATGTATTTATTCTATACCCCTTGATAAATCACATTTTTTAAACAATCTGTCTTACCTTAGAGATAACAAAGTCTCTCTGAACTGGTAGCTAGAGAGATTATGAGACTGATCTTTCACCCACTTAAATCAATGAGAGTTTTACCACAGACTTTCAGGACAGCAGAACCACCCCAATAATGCAGGCAATTTTAATGCATCAATCTCTACATCTTTTTCCTTGCCTTTCAATCTCCCTTTTAGCAGGGATTCCACAATACACTTATTGTGGAGCTCAACCCTAAGGCTGGTTGCAAAACTACCCCTTCAGTCATAGCTTGTTAGCCCCAGAGCAGCCACCTTGCTGGTATTCCTTCCCCCCCCCCAAAAAAAAAACTCCCCTGGAGCATACAAAGACACTTTGATACTAGTTCTTAATATGGACTAGGTCTCTTAGGTGATGTAGATGTTCCCTGGCTGCCATTGAGTTGAGTGGAAGTGGAAGGTGTTCAGAACCTTAAAGAATAAGGACTGATATTTGCTCAAATTAACTGAGCATATGTTTTTCAGTTCTGGGGCCCAACACTGACATAGGCCATTCCCAGGCAGAGTAAAGGAAGCACTGCACTTTTGCCCACATGCAGAATCAAGAGAGTTATTGGCTCTGAGAGCAAGATGCTTTCCCCAGATATCTGTGAAAGCACAGGATCATTTGTACAGAGGCCCCAAACCTCCACAGTAGCTCCCCTCTTGCCCTCCCCCTTTAATGAAAAGATTCCCTAGAAAATGCTTCCCTTGGGACACCCACCTATTAATGATTCCAGGGAATGAAGGGTGAAATGGGTAAGTTAATACTACAGAAGTCAGCAATAATTTATCAACCAAAGTCCCACAAGCTAGAGAAAAGCTAATAGATGTTGCAGAGTATAACTACATTCCTCTCCATCCTCTTCGTGCTTTTCAAACCCCACAGGGTCACCACGAAGGAGCAATAAGTGGGGGAACAATCCGGGGGAGGAGGGGGGAACAAGGTTCTGGAAACTCCCAGGTCCTGGGTCTCACCTCCCTGAGCAACTTGGATTTTAATACTCAGATCCACCATCTTCCGCTCCCTGGAATTTATAATCCCATCAAAGTAATTCAATTGTCCCTTCAAATTCTCAATGAGTGTGTCTAGTTCAAGGTCCACTGACAGTAAATGCGCATATAAAATATACTCCATATCTTTAGATGTATTTATGGGGAAATTCTATCTCCTGTTTGAACTGAGACGGAAGGGAGCAGAGCAGGGGGAAGAGGAGAGGATCTAAGCCTTTGAGAAAGACATCTTCATAGCCTGCAGGCTCCACACTCCAACTCCAGGCCAAGCCAATCTGGAATTACAGAAGTGAGCAGAGAACTCCCTCGCCCCCAACAAAAACACTCTGTGTTTTATATGTAGAAACTATAATTCAAACAGAAAAGAGTTCAAAAAGCAAAGGAATATGTTGTATAACTAATGTGGCAATTGGGTTGAAATGCCAAAAAATTTTACTGTTTGAACAGAAAGAAATCCATTGGCATAATGGCCTTGCCCACTGTAAGTGGAATACTCCATTCACTGATGGTAAGACACCACTCCATGCTCAAGCTATGGGCCACAAACAAATCACGTATACTCCATAAACACATTTCATTGACCCCCAAATTACCCATATATCCTCACAATGCCAACCCGAATTTTGTTCTCTGTAGGGTAGAAGCAATATCATATAACTCATTCAGCTGGTTACAATGAAAGAAGACTAGTGCCTAGACACAAGATTTCTGAAAAAATAAAGCATGGAAGCGTTGCAAATAAGGAACGAATTCAAAATAATTGCCATAGATTTTAATATTTGAATGCTTCACATCCTGTATCTCAGACTAGTGTTAATTTCAGAGGATCTCTCTTATTTTGGAGGCATTGTTTGGTGTTTTGGTTTTAAAAGACTGCATTCAGAAGTTTGGAAAGCTAATATCAGTCACTGGCACATGGATAGAAGTTCAGTCATGGCAAGGGAAGACACTTAGAGAATATCAGAGAAAAGTAGTCCGAGAACAGGGCTGGGCATTCTAAACCTGCCTCAGTTTTCCCTTCTCTAACAGGAATGAAAATACTTAGATAGGGTTACAATGTTACTATGAGGATTTGTTGTTAAAGCACTCTGATGGTTAGAAAACCTCAGTACTATATTACTATACAGTTTCCAAAGCATTGCAGGATAATTTGAAATGAATGCCACCATAGAAATGTAGTGTGTTATTACCACTATTCTAGGCAGATATAGGCAGACTTGACATCTGCACAGATCTTTTTACTGTTACCCAATACTCCCTCATTTAACAGTGGTTACTGCTATGCTTGTTCACTTGTTTGTATTGATCTTAGTTTAAGAAATCTTTAAGAACACAGAAGGTTTTCTTTTTTGTTTTTTGATTTTCATTTTTTTTTCATTTTTTACTGCAGAAATAACCAGTCCTGCAGTATGCTGTATTCTCTCCAACAGCCCTGAGTGAAGTCAGATTGAGGGAATGATTTAAGCCTCAGTAAGCCGACTAGTGCAGCTTGTGATGTTTTCCCTCGCGCTATCCAACCTCTCGTTCTCAATTCAGTATTTGATATATTCTGTTTATCTATTGATGTTTCCTAGAGGCCCCTGTTGCGTTTTATCAAACATCCTGGAGTTGGGTTGCTGCTGACACTAGCAGGGTGTCTCTGCGTCAGTGACTCCAGCAGATCTCAGATCCAAAGCTGCCAATTCAGTTAGGTCGCTAGGCCAACAACACATTTTCCATTTGTGCACGAAACTCAGAGTCGCCTGAGGGCATCGAAGTCAGAGACTCACTGGTACATCTCAGCTGGTATTACTCAGCTCGTCTCATTCAAAACTCAAATTTTGTTTTTCCTTACCACTAACTAAAGCCTGTTGCTACCACACAGCATAACCTGAAAAATTATTCACACATCAAAATGTTAATCCTTAGCTCCAAATACACATGGTAAGTAAAATTACACTCATCACTTGTAGATTTTTCCTCTTTCATTTTTGCATCTTTGGAGTTCCACAATTGGCACATTGATGGGATGGTCAGTCACTCTATGACCTTATGAATTTCCCGAGAAAGTCTTTTTTTTTTATTTACTTTCAGTTTTGTCTAATAAATGCTAGGAAGTATGATCTTGCAGATCAGCCACAGTAAAGGGAATTAAGAGATGGAGGGTCTTAGGCAAGGTATGTATTCCCATGCCTCAATTAGTACATCTGTGAAAGTGGCAATCCTGTTATTAGTTGCATGTGTTGCTCATTATTTGTGTTACTGCAGCAGCTAGGAGCCCTGGCCATGGACAAGAATCACATTGTGCTAGGCACTGAGCAAGCACAGAAGAAAAAGACTGTCCCTGTTCCATAATGCTTGCACATTAACAGGAAGTATATGTGAAGTTTTAAACATGGAAAAATGCCTGTCCCTTAAATTCTAACCCGTTTAATTATTTTTTTTAAAAATTCCATTATGCACCCTTTATTCCCTTCTCAGCCATTGCTAATCCTATGCTTACCATTTTATCTTTTGTTCAATTCCTTTACCTTTCTAAAAATTGAATGTCCTCTCTGGTTTGAGTAATTCTATTGCAGAAGGATGTATTTTCTGATAATGGAATTGCTTTTATTTTCTTGCATGGCAACCTGAGTTCTTTGATAGAAGGGGAATACTTAACATTAAATTCTTCTGTTGCAACATTAAATCCCTTTGTGCCGCTCTGATGGAAAGTACTACAAATTTGCAAAGCACAATTACTAATTCTTAACATGTTTCTTTTCAAAGCATAAGCATGAAACACAAATATATAAACAATATTAGAATTGGAATGACCACTGACTAGAACTCTACTAGCAAAGGACTATTTTCTCAGACTCTCATAGGTATCTTTGTTAATCTAAGCCCAAGTGTATTATGCCCATACACTTCAAGGAGCTTAAGCACAATGGCTATTTTTTATGTGCCTGATCCTGTGCTCAGTGGAGTCAGTAGCATGACGACTGATTGCAGTCATACAGGATCATTCCCAGAAAGGTGGACCTCTTGTGTTGTACACATAGACCCTATTTCTCCACTACCTCACATCTGTTCTGTTATTTATTCCTGTGCAAATTTTATGTACAGGGCTACCATGCTGATTTGGCAAGGTTTTACACTGACTTTGCACAAGTGAAAGTGGCTATAAAAGTTGCAAGGAAATGAAGACTCAGGCCCCCTCAGTTATGTGCCAGGTCCCCTCTCCCAGCTGCATCAGCCTGGTTATATTAAGATACAGGAAAGCAAACACTGCAAAAAACTTGCTGCAAGTTCAGCTCTCAGAATTTCCTTGTTACTAAAGGTGCTTTTGAAAACCTTATAAACTCAGAGATGGAACTTTTCAATAATACAAGGTTAGCTATAATAAATCAGTCTCTCTGTAGGTCTGGGTTTTTATAACTTGCTTTTCTGACCTTAAGCTTAGGCGGTGAGTGTCACTTAAATAAGTTGTCCATGCAGCCTGTGAATTCTTGGACTGGATTAAAGCCTCCATGTAGGGTATCAACTCCTCCAGCATTTATTGAATGCTGGATGGCAATTAAGGCTCCTTACAGCTGGGACAAGTTTTAAAAAAAAAGTCACTTCTACTTGCTGGTTCAGTACAAGATCTAAAAACTGTTTTAGTGTCTAAAAGATAAAATAAACAAGCCATTCCTTCTGTTAAAAACAATTAATAGTGGGCAATCTCAAAAACAAAGAGCATGGTAAAGAAACATGCAACACTATCTGGTATCTATTTGCTACCTATATTTTCACTGGTCTCTCATGAATTAATGAAAGCTGTTAAACTAACATATTGGAAGACTAAAGAGCTCTGCTTAATCATAGCACAGTCAGCAGGAGGGCAAGGTTTTCTCTCATTACCGCAGAGATACATCTCAACCCTGGATACAGACAGAACTGCTTGTACCTGAAACTATGATAAAATCACTGACCTGCTAGGACTTAAGAGTTTGACAACCAACAAATTGTTAACCACCACTAGGGTAACACCTTTCAACCATTAACAACAGGGACAGACAGAACTTTCTGGACATGCTTGCAATCAATTTGTTCAGTGGTTTTTAATGGAAAGTTAACTGATGAAACAGTGCCTCCAATGCACCAAAACAAATGTCTTTAAAATGAAAAATCTGTAACAAGAGTTCCACATACGTGCATGCTCACAGACACATACATGACTGGGGCAGCCTTCCATACCCACAAGTGAAGTATGGCCACCATGGTGACTACCAGCTAAATCAGACAGTTGTATGCACCTTCCCAAACACTTTGTGAGACATATAAGTAGTCAGGGGAGAAAGAGCCTCAGGCAAATGAAAGTCATATTCTTTTAAGATTCTGGATTTATTCACCCCAACAATTAATTGCCAAAGTTAGAGTGCAGTCTCAAATTTCCCCCCACACCAATCTAGAAAAATCAGAACTCCTGTCTCCTTTAATTTCACATACAATTTCTTCCAAGAAAACTAAAACCAGGGAAAACCATGTCAATAAATGCTAAAAAAAAAAAAAAAAAGTTGTGTGGCACTTTAAGACTAACATTTATTTTTCACATGAGCTTTCGTGGGAGAAAATCCCACTTCATCAGATGCTTCAAAGATGGGTGAACTTACAGAATGGAATGAAAATAAATGCAAGGGGGTGTAAAACATAGGATCAGGTCATACAGTAACTGCAAATCAGAGCAGTTGTTAGGTTCAAACCATGGGAAGCCTGAAGTCAAATTACCTTTTGTAATGGGAAAAGAACCCAGAGTCTCAATTCAAAGGCTCGTTCACCTGCTCATCTACTAATGTGATCTATGCCATCATGTGCCAGAAATGCCCCTACACCTTATACATTGGACAAACAGGACGATCCCTGCGCAAAAGAATAAATGAACAGAGCTGACATCAGAAATCACAAAACAAAAAAACTAGCTGCTGAGCACTTCCATCTTTCTAAACACTCAATAAATGATTTGTTAATGACTGTCGTCAGAGATGTGACTGGGACATGAAGACTTCAAAGAGAAACAGCTGAACTCGAATTAATATGCAAACTAAATTCTGTGAAAGCAGGATTGAACCAAGACTATGGGTTCTTTTCCCATTACAAAAAGTAATTCGACTTCAGGATTCCCATGGTTTGAACCTAACAACTGCTCTGATTTGCTGTTACTGTATGACCTGATCCTATGTTTTACACCCCCTTGCATTCATTTTCATTCCATTCTGTAAGTTCACCCATCTTTGAAGCATCTGATGAAGTGGGATTTTCTCCCACGAAAGCTCATGCAAAAAATAAATCTGTTAGTCTCAAAGTGCTATGCGACTCCTTGTTTCTTTTGCTGGACTGGACTAACACGGCTATCCCTTTGGAGATCAACGCTGAGCCTGTAGTTGCTGCCTACCCACTCATGGCAGGACTGGAGTTTACCGCTGCTTTTTTACAATATTCTGGAGCTAGAAGCATGACACAAAGAAAACCCAGGGCTACTTTTCATTGGGCCTGGCTTCTCTTCCAAAATATATTCTACTACACCCAGCCGCTGGCAAGGTTAGATGATTTCTTAATAGAAGTGATGAGAAAAAAAACAAAAATAAAAATTGTCCTAACTCTCAAGTTTCAGCTTCTATCCCCAATGGGACTTCCAGTCGATTTCCAGTTCTGGCCAGCTCCGCAACCTCTCTTGGGTAGCAGCCATAGGCTATCATTTTGTCCTCTTTGCTGCAGGATGAAAGACACGCTATAGGATTTCACTCTACTAGTGCTGTGCTTCCTCAGGCACAGCCTGTCTCAATCAATCCCTCTTTCCAGCTGTCTCCTAAGGAACCCCTATAGGCCCAGGTGTAGCCAAGCCCTCTTCAAATGGCTGGATTGGACTCAGCTGCTCAAGTTCCAGGGCTACTGGGCCCAGTGTATCCACAGACACCATCTACCCTGTTCCAAGGGGACAGCCATGTTATTCTCGATCAGTAAAACAAACAAGGAGGTCTGTAGCACTTAAAGGGCAACATATTTATTCAATGAGCTTATGTGAGAGAAAAATCTCATTTTGTCAGACAAAGTGGGATTTTCTCCACGAAAGCTCATTCAATAAATAAATTTGTTAGTCTAAGTGCCACAGGACTCCTTGTTTGTTTTTCATCTATCCTGTGACAGTGCTCTGTTCTATTTCATCCAGTCCTACTACAGACTTTTTTCCACAATGCATTTTATTCCAATGGATTAGCATTCAAAAATCTCCTTTCTCAGTATACATTTCAAGCCAAAATGTGATGTAGAAGGGAGGTGGGAAAAGATATTAAAAAATTCCAGGTATTGCAGGAAACAACTTTATTGCAATGTATTTACTGTCATAGCATTCGTATGCCACTCTCTCAACACACAAATAGAGCATCCTTTTTTTGTGATTTATTTACTGTCAAGACATCCTGAGACAGATTGTGTTACTAATAAATGATGCAAACTGTCAGGAAACAGCAAAGGGCAATTAGTAAATCACTTTCTCTTGTGATTGCTGATGAAATTTACAGACTATTCTTTTCCCTCTCCCATTGCTTATCCCTGCAAATGATCAAAACAGCACTTGGAAGATTAATTCAATTAATTAAATTACCTGGAGATTTTAAATGGGAAAAGGTGTTTTATTCTCATTCACTTTTCTGGCAGAAGTACAATAAGATTGCACTACTGCCATGCCGACTCGGTGATGACATTGACAAGCTAGCATATTAGGAAGCTTTTTTTTACTAAATTAATCTAGAGCTACTCAGGGTCTTTAAGCATCTTGAACTGGAGCTGTAACCTGAAAAGTGAGTATGCACAAATTGAAAATCCTTACCCTACACATGAGATTAACCTGATGTTCATTATGGTCAGAGCTGTTTTCTTTAGTAACTACAACTTGTCGCTACTTGTTAAGCCTCACAACCTCACCAAAGAGCCCCTGAATTCTTTCCTTCTTACATATCAGAGGGATTGTTTACCAAGTGCTTGTCTACTACATACAGATTGTACTTTTTTAACTATACAGGTGTAGTCAAAGAGATAACACTGCCATATGATGCACAAAGGGCTATGATTGTGTAGCTTTTTTGTTCACTTTTTCAATGTAATTGCGTGGTTTGATGCCAATTATGCCATGCAAGGTTCCCTTTCGAATGCTCTACCTTATTGTTATAGTACTGTATTTCCTGTAACGTGTACAGATGTGATTGAAGCATGTTACATTGCTCAGACCAGAGCGCTAACTCAGCACAGAGGCTAGAGAGATACATGGCAAAGTCTATGCAAATAGAGAAAAAGAGAATCACTCACTACCATGAAGAAAGTGAAGCAAAGGGGGGAGGGGGACTGGAAAACAAATACCAGAGAAAGACCATCTTGCGAGCAGCTCCAAGAGACTGGGCCTAGCCACATGGTCAGGAGGGTATAGGCTGGTTGACACCACCAGTCAGTCTTGTGACTAAGAATAAGGAGTATAGACTAAAGAGTCATCTTGGAATAGTGTTATTAGATTAGCATGCATTTTAAATATTTTATTGACTTGTGGTAATTCCTGACTCCTTTATTAAGTAATTGTGCATTGATTTCCTATAAACTCACTGAAAATCATATTCTAAGCAATAAACTAGGTTTGTTTTATCTAAAGCTGTGAGGACTTTAGAGGGTGTGAATCAGAAAGGCCGGCCACATCCATTTCAATATCAAATAGGTAGCCCAGAGACTATGGGAAGGGTTTCAATCCCTGCAGAACAGAAGTTCCTGTTGCAGTATCTGGGGGTGCTTGCACAGGGACTGTTGCCTGAGTGGCCAGAGGGCACATACCCACTGCCCAGGACCAATTACATGCAGGAGACTGGTGTGGACTGACTCAGCAGTGAGTGGTCACCTGGCAGAATGGGATAAAGTCATGGTTCAGGAGTTGAGACTGCGGGTCTCAGATTCTGGGAGGATCCCATCACAAACACCTCCTCCCATCTCACTTTGAATACAAGTATACTATTATAAAGCTGTTGTTTATATTGGTATAGCTGATTCCCATATGGGAACAAGAAAGCCCCTACTAGTACAAATCACCTTTATTACCAGTAAAACTGTGTTCACTCTAGAGCAGTTGTGCTCTACCTGCCCCATCACCCCACAATCACACCTTAATAGAAATAGCTAGCTTCAGATGTAATCCCCAATGACGACAAACTGAAGGCAACTTGGATTTTGTGAGTTACTGAGGGCACAATTAACATCCAAAACCTTTATTATTGTGGCAATATAATTAGTGGAAGGAAATCTCTCTTAACTCTCAAATCTCAGGTTGCTTCAAGCAATGGCAGAAAAAAAAATCCATGAAAATTGAGCACGTTACACAAAATTTTAAAGGATCATGAATAGGCTATTCTAGATGCCCATTCCAAAGCAGAGTCATGCTTTCATCAGAATTGCGAAAAAAGATTCATTTGTGTTCCAGGAATGCATCCTCTTGGTAGGGAGTGAATGGAGCTTCATAGCTGGAAGGTTTCCCATTATGGAGATGCTTAAGTGATCAGATAGCTAGGAACTGAGGTAGTAAGTGATTTCCAGGTTGGGTTTTTGCAAACAGAGTGAAAAATGGAATACATACATACATTTTGCACGCACGCACATATGCCCACCCACCAGAAAGGGAAAACTGATAGTAATGGATCTATACATACATATACACAAACACCACACACACAATGCTAGGAACTGTAGGAAATTGATAAGACAAGCAGAAAGATACAAGGAAAAATCTATGGTGAGCAAATCAAGGATAAGGAGGTGGTATACATTTTTTAGAACATCAGGAACAAAAAGAAACCTGAGAAAGGTGTTGGTCCATTACTACGTGGAAATAGTAGAATTAGTAATAATAATGCAGAAAAGGCAGAAGCGTGCAAAAAAATCTGGGGAAAAAAAACACAGGTGATGCAGTCACCTTATTACAACACTTACTCCATTCCACTAGTATCTCAAGAGGGTATTAAATAACAGTTACTAAACTTGGACACTTTTAAATCACCAGGTTCAGGTAATTTGCATGCAAGAGTTATAAAAGCTGGCAGAGGAACTTGTGGGACCATTAATCTTGATTTTCAAGAAGTCTCGGGACATTGGCTAAGTTCTGAATAAAAGCTAATGTTGTGCCAATATTTAAAAGGGTAAGTAGGATGACCTGGATAATTATCGGCCTGTCAGATTGACATCGATCCTGGGCAAGATAATGGAGCTGCTGATATGGGACTCTATTAATGAGGAATTAAAGGAGGGTAGTATAATTAATGCCAATCAACGTGAGTTAATGCAAAATAGTTCCTGTCAAACAAAATATTTCTTTTGCTGAAATTACAAGTTTGGTTGTTCAAGATAATATCATCAACGTAACATACTTAGACTTCTGTAAGTCATTTGAGCTAGTACAACATGACATTTTGGTTAAAAATGACCAAAAAGATAAAAAATGAACATGAACATATTAAATGGATTCAGAGCTGGCTAACCACTAGGTCTAAATGTAATTGAAAGTGGGGACTCATCAGTGAATAGGTGTATTTGTAGTGGGGCCCTGCAAGGATAGTGTTTTGGCCCTTTGCTACACAATACTAGCAATATTCACTCTAATGTTCCGTAGGCTGTGTGCACACAAAAAAATTTTTTGTGCACAAAAAGTTTTTGTGTGCACTAGTATTAGTGCTGTTGAATTTTCTTGTGCATGCTGTAGTTTGTGTTTCACAACTTATGTGCATTCACACAGCTTAGAGAGAACAGTGTCTACTAGTATTAATGATGTGGAAGAAATCATAAAATGATTGTTGAAGTTTGCAGATGACAAAATTCAGCGATTGGTAAATAAAGAAGAGCACAGGTCACTGATTCAGAGCATACTAAACTCAGTACAACCAGTGTGTGATTTAATATGGCCAAATGTAAATGTATACATCTAGGAACAAGGAAGGTAGGCCGTAGTTATGCAATGTAGGACTCTTCATCTATTAGTCTATTTCAGCAAACAAACTATGAGTTCTTGTGGCACCTATAAAGATTAACAACTTTTAAAACATATGCTTCCGTGAATTACAACCCACTTTTTCAGATGATCTAGTCTGGGCCTGCATATACACTTGCAAGCATTCTATGAGAAAGTAAAAGTAAGTTTTTTAAACACGCAGTATGACTGATATCAGACTGAACTGCAGCTGGACCAAAATACCATAAACCCAAAGCCTGCAGTAAGAAAAAAGAGAAAACATTTAATCTAAGTCTTCTGTGTCACATGCCCAAGAAGTAAAGGGAAAAATATTTCCCCCCCTTACTTCACAATCCCTTTTGTGGATTGGACAGGTTCTGGCAAGGCTGTTGCCTGGGGTAATAGCAAATAGAAACAGACTATAAAAATGGAATGGAATAAGTTTGGGAAGTGTGACATCCTGAAGGTAGTCAATGTCAAATTGTGAACACCATTTTGATTGCAACCTTCATTGGGAGCTTGACTGTGTATTATAACCTCCAAATTGGATTAAGACATCCAGTTTGTACTGTAAACTAGGCTGGCTTGCACAGGATAAACAAGGAAAGACATTGAGACTTGAGTATGACTGTTCTCTGCTTGACAATGGATTCTCTATTGATAAGCCATTGACTTTGATTGACCCTCTAGAAGCCTGACAGCAGGCACTGGAGTCTGGAATTTCCCAGCTGAAGCACATACATCTAAATGGAAGAGGCTGTTTGAAAAGGTAGGTGCTTCTCTGAGCAATGGGCTGGAGCATCCTCATATGCAAGAAGACCAGACTAAGGAAAGAGATGTCAAGGAGGGCCTAGTCAAAGGAAGATGACTACACCCAGGCCTCGCAGATGTAATGAGATCAAACTTTGAGGGGTGCATTCAAGAACTGGCAGTTTCTAGCGATTCATAATGTTTACTCTGAAATCAGACATGTTAGTTCAGACATGTTAGTGTGCCGCCTTAAACTCTTTGGGTAAGCCTGTGCTCATCATTTTCCTGCCATTGTTCCTGAAGGAGTTAACTAGAAACCAGAGATCCCACAGGCAGGCCAAACTGCAAGGTCCCACTACCCCAAAAGGATGTCGGACACAAAAGCTACACTTTGGAGCATGCCCAAGAGATCTAATTCTGCCTAGGATATGTCTGACTTAAAAGTCCATGGCATCCAGTGGTTGGGTTCATTTTCAACATTAGACTCTTTTTCCAGAGCAAGGGACTGGGCCAGGTTGTGACAAAACTCTTTTGCAAAACAAAAATGAATAGTTACTGGAGAGAATCTCCTGAGATAGATATTTGGGGGGAATCCCAAAATCTCAAAGACCTCTCTTTTATGAGAAAGGCTCAAGTATATTGAGGAGAGGCTTTCTTCACCAAGGCAGAACCTAACTGGAGCATGAACTTTCTCCTCCTATTACAAAAAAGCAGCCTGAGCACAAGAGCTTATCTAGCACTGACAGATTTTTAAAAAACCTTGAAACTATTTCTCTTTGCGCAAAGCCTCAGCCTGGCCAGACTTGTAACACCAGAGCCCACAACACTCCATGACACAACAACTGCAGAGGGATTGGAGGAAATCCTCTGTGCAATTGCACTTATTTAATTTTGTAGTTACAGCTCACTCATACTGCTTTGCTACTTGGGAAGCAGCTCACTAATTAATACAATCAGGAGCAAAAGTTTCAGAGGTCTCCCAGCAGCACTTATTAACATACACTGCCAAGAGATTTGATAAAGTTCAAAGCTTATCTTGTAGCCTGCATTCTCCAACGTTTGCTCAGAGCAGCAGCTGGCCAAGTGATCTCTCTTTTTTATCCTTGAAGAGCAAAATTAAATTAGATTAAATCATTCCCCTCCCCTTGTAGAATTAAGTTTGCGCTACAAGAACAAGCAAACTGACTTTTGAAATCCTGGTTCTATTACTCATTTAACGGACACACGGCTGAGTGATGCCTTCTGCACAAAAGCAGCTGCATTATAATGGAACCATTATGCAATGTTTTCTTGGCAACCTGAAGGAAACGTGATTACCAGTATCTTCCCCTTACTGTTTCTGCTAAGGCTGGGGGAGCGAAGAATTGGCAATGGGTAGGAAAGAGATACCTCAGGATGGAACTGGTTAAAGTGATGTGAATGAGGATTGAGGGGAAATGGAGGCAGGCAAGCAGAGATGGGGCTTCCTCATGGGAGCGGATGGAGCTTTTGGGTCGGCAGCACTGTTCAAAACCTGGTCACTACTTGCTAGTTCTGTTAGTTCCTGTGGAGTAGGAATAAGCTGCTACCTGATGTACAGAATAGTAGGAAGAAAGATGCGAACAGTAAAGGAATGTCTATACTGATGGTGGTAAATTCGCCACCACCAGTGTGCTCTTTTAGGTTGGATTTAGCAATCTGTCAAGATGCACTCAGTCAATTCTAGCTCAGTACAATAACTCCAGCCCTGTAACTGGAGTAGCACTGAATCGACCGGAGGGCATTTTCAGTTGCCTTAGCACAGCGTGAACAGAGAGGTAAGTGGGAGTTGGTAAGGTAACGGGAGATAACACGATGTATTTTAATGTACCTTGTGTATCTCCAGACAACTGCTGCCAAAAAGTAGGGTGAGTGTAGACTAGGGCTGAATGAGAGGTGGTGGCTGAGGCACAAAATGACAGGGGATAGAGTAGTAGGGAAGGAGAGGTCACAGAAGAAAAGGGAGGAGGCAGTCAATAGAGCTGTAGAGGAAAGGAAAACTGATTGAAGGAGAACAAAAAAGAATCATGAAAGAGAGAAGAAAGAAGGGTTTTACGTTTACAGACCACAATGATTGCAGCTGCCATATAAAATCATAAAATAGGTTAAGAGCAGCATGAAAAGTTTAAAAGGTGACTTAGAAACTGAAGACTGCGGGCATAAGAGCTCAAGGCCCATTTACCAGGCTCTGGAGTCAGTCAGCACAGATTAATTTAAACAGTTTTTTTCTTTTTAAATTTAAAAAAAAAAGAAAAAATCAGTCCCCCTCAGTGTCCCTGCTGGGGTAAATATAGGCTGCTTGGAATGAGGCACTCTGCAGTCTATCTAGTCTGCTTTAGTTGTACTGATTCGTAAAGCTTTGGATACAACACTTTTTCTGATTGTGGTGCCCATTTCAAATATCCCATAAGGCTATGAATTTAAACAAGAACAAACAAATCACAGAATAAAAGTCAGGAATATCTGATAGGGACTGCAGTACTGCAGCTGAATATATAAATTCTGGAGTGTCTCCAACAAACCCAGAATCCGCATAGGAATTTAATGGAAATGGTCACTTTTAAAAACTGCTGTAAACTAATACCAGCTGATCACATCCCTGTCCGATTAATGGGGTAATCGTTTCATTTCGCAGGGTGTGTCTACTTTAGAAATGCTAGAATGGAACAGCTACAGCTGCTCACAAGTTCCAAAAGGGGCTGTCATGTCAGTCTACTGCAGCAAGACAAAGAGTCCTGTGGCACTTTCAAAGATTAACAAATTTTGCTTATCACATGACCTTTCATGTGAGAAAATCCCCCTCCATCAGACGCTTGAGGAACTGTTTTCAAGCATCTGACAAAGTAGGATTTTCTCCTATGAAAGCTTATGCAACAAATAAATCTGTCAGTCTTTGAAAGTGCCCCGGGACTCCTGGTTTGTTTTAGATGCAGTTGTGTGCCCCTGTCATATAGACAATTACTACAGCAATGGAAAGTATTCTCATATGCACCCAGTGCTGTCCACACTAGGACTTAGGTCAGTTTAACTTTGTCTCATGTGGGAATAATGTATTTTTCACACTCCTGAAGAGTGTAGCTAGATTGAACTAAGTTTTAGGTGTAGTGTAGGCCAAGCCTCTGACTCAGTGTTTAGCTTTCCATTCAGATCGCTGCTGCTGATTAAGAGAGGAAAGCTAGGAGGATCGAAAACACACAAATGAAAGATACCAAGAAAGATAAACTTAAGAAGGAAAAGGGAAAAAGAGTGAGAAGGAAACTGGAAAAAACCAAATCGTAGTTTTCACATGTGTCTGAAGGGAAATCTAAAGATATGTGTAGGTCTTTTGGATTATAGGGCATGCTTGTTTAATTGAAGGGGAGGAAACTTGCTATTGACAATTTCCAAGTGGAAATGTTCATCATTTTGCTTAATGCTACTCTGGAATGCATTAAAAGCCAGATGCTAAATGGTATTTAGGAATTTAAATCCCATTGAAATCAATACCTGTGGGGATTTAGGTTTCAGATACTATGGTGATGTACATAGTAGGAAAAATACAGGACAGCACAGAAGAATTCCAAACAGTAATGCTCAATGCATTAAACATTTGTTCTGACATCTTAAAATACACTGAAATGCAAGAATTACATCTGTTATTTCCAGACTTTTCATGAGGGGCACCTGCTCATGTTGCCTTTAATTTTGTTCCCCTGATAGCCTCTGCCAGAATTGTTTTCATTGCTGTACTCATATTAGAGGTTTTTAAGAACAGAGTGAGGAAAACACCAAATGGGCTTAGAGCTCAGACCAATAGAAGTCAATGGGATTCTTTGCACTGATACAGGAGAAACTTGGTTAGGTTCTCAATGCAAGGATTATCTTGCATTAAAGCAAGAGAGTGTGCATGAACCAGGACGCTCTCTGTCTCCATCATGTATTCTACACGGTGTATGCTGTGGATTAAAGGCAATGCTGGCATTTACTTCAGGAGCTCCATATTATCCTTAAGATTGTGACAGGTCTGTGTCAGCACGCTCAGTGACACCTACGTATGATGGAAACTGAGGGGGTTCATGTGGCCCTGAAGGTATTTCCAGCAGCTCTGATTGCAGAAACCACTGACTCACAAAGCAGGGGCATCACATATTGTGGAGGATGACTTCAGCAGGGCTGGCATAAGAGAGACTTTAGGGGCAGCAGCCCTGGCCTGGGCTGACAGAAGCCCCACTGCCTCACAAAAATAAATCTGGCACTGACTGGCAGGCCTGGAGCATCTCCAGTGGCCGGCCCAAGCACTGATGGCCCTTGCTGTGCCCCACTGCTGGCCTGGCCACCCCACCACTGTGGCTGGCCGTCTGTCGGGTCCTAGAACAACCCCACCTCCATGATCGGCTGGTCTGCAGGCTCCAGCCTCCCCTTCCTCCCCCATCATCAGCCAGGCCCATTCTGCCCCCTTGGCTAGCTGCTCTGCAGACCCCAGCACTGAGTACTGGTCTGTGGGGCCCAGGGCCAAGGACTGGTCTGCCCCACATGGCTGACAGGTCTGCCGGACCCCAGTGCCACCCTGCCCCCAGACTTTGCTCTATCATGGTAGGGGAGGCACAAAAGGAGCCTTAATCCAGCTCTGAACTTCAGGCACACAGTGGTGGTAACCTCCCTGGTGCAGGGACAACCTTGGTGCTGTGCAAACACAGAACATCTACCTCAATGGGGTCATAAGCCACAACCAGGACACCCAGGTGCAACACTACTACAAGTAATTGATAACAATGGTCTGTGACCTGATTCTCTGCGTGAACCTCATTCTACACAAAATGAGAGAAGACTCCAGAACGCTCTCCAGGGCAGAGAAGGCAACCAGCAGCTCCACATGCGTCTATGTTCATGGCCTGAAAATATACCTTCCCTTTAAATTCCATCTCTCACTTGGCTCGAGCCATTTGCTACAGCTGTTCACTTAATTCAGAAAGATCACATAATGAAACATATGCTGAAGAGGGAGTCCATTAGAATTCATTGAATACAGCTTTTCATTTGAAAACTCCCCTCAAATATACAGGATTGCCTTCCTTTGCTGCATTTTTCAACATTCATAAACATAATTGCATTTATTTTTCTAGTCAAGACTGCAAAACAAGTGATAATTTACTATTTTACAACCTCCATCTCATAGGATTATAGCCACAACAGTTCCAGCACACTTATGAAAGGGGTGGATGGGTAAGGGATTGGTGGGTTCCCTACTGTAGGAATTCATCCAATTTCTCCCATGAGGAAATGTGAGCACTTTTGCTGTCAGCAATTTTTTTACACATAGCAACACTGCCTGAAAAACAGGCTTGCTAAAACAATACATATTCTATATGCCAAAATAAAGATGAATAAATACAGTGATGACTTGTACATTAAATACCTAGTGTAGCAAATATTTTAGTTTACTATTCACTAGGAACAAATGATCTGATTCTTCTGAGATCCTGAGCTGTTTCATAGTGAAGTCTGGCAGCTGAGAGTGTTCAATACCACTCAAGTCAGGGCCAAAATGAATCCTTTTAAATAAATAAAAGACTGTTCATCTAGTGCTTGTGACAGACCCCCAATCCAATGCATTCTGAACTCAATGAAAAGACTCCCACTGACTTTGGTTGACACTGGATCAATTCTACAATGAGGAAGTTACAGTGCTAGGATAAGTACTATGCAATGCTTGCATCTCAGTTAGGTATCACAGCACATTCCAGGATACCAGTCCCAACTGGCACCACACTACCAAATTGTTTGTGGTTTTTTATATTTGTCACAGGGTGATCTCTTGCCTCCTGAGAGGAATCTGTGCTGTGGAGCAAACCAATCCACTGCAGCAAAAAGTTCTTGTTAGAAGCCAGATCTAGGTTTCACTAAAGCCAAAGAGCTTCTGCGGACTGTTGTTGTTGGTCATGGGCTTTAGAGTGGGTTCTAAATACAAATTAGCTATTAAAAGGCGTTGAAATTTGGACCTACATACTAGCAAGATTATGCTCATGTTTGGTAAGGCATGTTACTTAATCCTCAGTGGAAATCATGCTATAAATGCTATGGATACAGACATACTTGTGGTACTGCAGTGAATTTAGCATGGTGGACACAGAAAACGATCCCAATTTTTCCCAGTATATCTAGAATGAGAATTACTGTTCTGCCTACACTGTTAACAGTGAATCCCTGGGCTTTGGGAAACCGATAGTGCTGTCACTGCCAGTCAAGCAGCAGCAACAGTTTTTCCATTGGCAAGAGAAATGTGACTCAAAACCACAACACACTAACCACAAAGTCACATCAGCAGCGGTCTGTAAAGCAGTTGTTGATGCCTCTCCTTCCTATCTGCTCTGCTCTGGATAGCTCTCAGGAACCCTCACTAAGATGCTAGGGAGGCCTCAAACCATGAGGCTTGTGTTGTAGAGGGTACTGATAACCACAAAGGCATCACTGTAAAGTAAAAATAGCACAGCATATCCTCAGTACAGGCAGGGGTTAAAGTAGGCCGGAATGCCCCAGAATGCTGTTCTAGGGCCCACCATTTTTACGGCCCAGCATTCTAGGACCCCTAAAAATTGAAAACTGAGCTGAAATGCTGCATTATGGCAGCGCTGCAAGCAGAGTAGAGACGTGCCTGCCCTGCTCTAAAAGGTGCCCTGCTGCCCCTGCACTGCCCTACCAGCGGTCAGCCCCCAGCCAAAATTTTGCTGGCCAGTCCGCCCCGTAGGTCAGTGTGTAGCTGGGTGTGTGTATGTGCGTGCTTAGCTGGGGGGGGGGGTGCACGCGTGCACAGCTGGGTGTTTGTGTGCACGTGCGCATAGCTGGGGTGTGTGTGCACGTGCATGCCTAGCTTGTGTGGAGCAGAGTGATAACCAATGCATGTGGTACTGAGAAGTGGTTGCAAATGCCTACCTGGGCTAGTGGCGCCCATACATGAATGAAGGGGGCCCAGACACCAGGGGAAGGAGGCCCAGAGACTAGGAGGGTTGCAGGGCCCACCAAATTATACTTTAACCACTGAGTACAGGGCTTTCTCACACAGTTAAGCTTTTTGCCTCTGCTCTGGATTTCAGCTCCATTGTTGATCCCCTACTAAAACTTATTTTCATGCAGTCTGTACACAACCTTCATATACAGTAAGGTGCCGTTTTGGGGTTCATACAATGTTTTAAAGCATGTTAAGTAACAGAGACAGATGCTTGTCTTCTGATACCTGGTATCAGAACTGTGTACAATAATACAGGGGCGTCAAACTCCTTTTTGTGAAGCCTAAATTTCACTTTTGCATGTGGTCCATGGCAAAGGCCACTGATCGAAGAGATCATGTGATCCAAAACTCACCTCCCACATATGTTGGTGTGAACCTTGTTCGAGGCCCAGGATAAGATAAGGTCCTTCTCTTTATGACAGTCACCATTCCTCACCTGTTACTCTGCCTTATTATTCTACACTTCATTCCCCACAGCAACTTCCAAATCATCCCTGTGATTTTCATGCTCATTCCACTCCAATTCTATCTGCTGAAATGACTAGTAATGAAGCATCTAGTGCTGATACTTCAAGAGCTGTTATTAGGCTCAGAGTTACCACCCCAATGAAATTAATGGGGCGCCAGCTATTGGCTATGGGTATGTAGCTGGCTTTGCACTTTTTCTCCAACCATTGCTTTCAAATTTGTTAAATACTCCATCCTCTGCAGATTCTCTTTTTCCTTTCCTTCCATGATCACCCCTAGTGGTTCCCAACTGGCTGATTGTGTCTTCAACATCTCATTTCATGACCCCCCCCCCTTCTCCTCTCTCCATCTATCTTGTAGCACCCCTCCCCTCCATGATTCTCTCTTCTCTTTATTTTAATCAAATACCTGACTTGCTGCCATGGTCTCAGCAGCCATAACTATGCAGATATCACCCATACATCTATTCTCAGCTATGCCAGCTCTCAGGTTTCATATCTTCAACTCTGACATCTCCTCCAAACCTGAGCTGCTCTGTTCTTCTAATCAAATTTTCTATTTTCTGAAGTTGCAATCTCTGGTTATCTTTGATCCTCTTCCTCTCTTATCCCTCTTGTTGACTCCTCTTCAGTAATCATCAGAAACTGCTAAAACCCTTGTCCCTCCTTTAGTTATAAGTTGCATAGACCACTTCGACATTCTCCTCTTCCTGGCTCTTCTGCCTCTCCACTATGCCTTCTCAAGCCCTTCCCAGAATGTTTTTGCTAAGTAAATTTTCTCTCTCTTGCTGCTCTAGCTAAATCAACCCCTGGCCACTTAAAGTCTCTCCTGTCTTCACACTACTTCCTCAAATTCAAGATCATCTTCATATGTGAGACTCTATAACATTTGCACAATCATTTTTATCTACTCCCTCTTTTGTTTTGTCTGTCCATCTCTCTTGCTTTACAGTTTTCATTATCAATGAACTGTTGCGTTCAGTCTGCTATGCTGCCTCCATATACCAATCCATATCTGCCATGCACATCTCCTTCAAGCCCATTTCCTTCTGCAGTGCCTTCTTCCTTCTCTCAACAATCCTCGCAATTTCCCTTAGACAGGATGATGTAGGGCAACAGCTAACAGACAAGAATCCCTTCTGGAAAGGGAATATCTCTGATCTACACTCCCTAAAGTAACTTACTAATAAACAAACAAACAGAATATAATTCAGTAATTCATATACTGAAATATGCAGGCTTGGTGACTGACTTTTAGAGGTGCTGGGCTTCTATTCTCTTCAGTTGGAGGTGAAGGTGTGTAGCATGTATGACATCAGGCCCTTAAACTGAAAACCAGAGAAGTCTCCAGAGTATATATGAAAGCCTCGTAGGCACAGCTGAGGCTGGCATTGCAAAATGAATTGTGAACTTCCTGGGCTTTCTGCAGCTGAGGCTTTTGGTGTTGTGAATCACAATGTATTAATCTGTGTTAAGGGGCAATATAATATGCTCAGTATTACTCCTGCTTTAAAGGGACTTTATCTGGGGATAAGCATTGCAAAGACAGGGCCTGATTCACTCATCACTCCAGTGCTATCCCAGTGCAACCCCATTTATTTCAAAGCAATTACATAGGTTTAGTACTAGAATAAAAGTTGCAAATCGAGTCTATTTTCCTGAAGATTCTTAAAAAAAATTTCTCCACATGGAAACAAAACAAAAGGCTTCTCTTCACCCACTCCACCACCTTCCTCACCCCCAATCATTTATGGAAAATTTAATTAGAAACCCAGAGTTTTCACACTTCTCAATGTGGCTGAATGACACCATTTCTTGGAAGAAAAAACAGGGAGTCCTGTGGCACTTTTACAGACTAACGAATTTATTTATTGCATGAGTTTTAATGGAAGGAGATCCCACTTAGATGCTTGAAGATGGGGAACTATCCCTTTGGAACATGTCACTATATCTTGGCTCTCACTCACTCAGTTTCAAAGGGCCATTGGGGTTGGGGCAGTTAAATAGGTGCTTTTAGATTCATGGAGCTTGATAGAAAGGTGTGGAGTGCAGCCTCTGAGGTGCTGAAAGCTCTCAGCTCCCACCAGGGTTGACAGACACTGAAGGAACCAGCACTTACAGGACTGGGTCCATAAAAAAAATGAATACATGGGATGTGTGGCTTTCGTAATTTCTCTTCCACCTCTGTGAGCTCATTACAGCAGTGCCGCTGATAGTGCAGGAGTCTGGCTAATAGTGGTAATGACAAGGTGCTAATGTTCACCACCAGGGATGCTGGGTTCCTGATAGCTTTCAAAGAGGAGGAGGAAAGAAAGAGACTGACAAGAGTCCCAATGCTCCATTTAACACAGTCAGGGTGCAGTGATTGTACAGACCCCCTGAGGACAGCAATTCATTCTGGACCACTAAAAGCCTTCCCCGAAGTCTTCTTTTCAGACTCTTTTGATATTACGTGTCTGCACCTCCCACATGTTCCAGGAGACTGTACCAGTGGGCAGACTGAGTATCTGCCAAGCACTGTGGATGAAGTATGATTTAATTACAAAAAGTGCCATTGAAATATACACTGGACACGTATTGACCTTGACCTCTCGTCAAGACATGTAAGAGGACGTTTTATTTTACAATTACACTCCGAGAATGGCCAGCTAGTGAAAATTCAAATGTAATTCCCCTTATTCACCAGAGTACATCTTAAAGGGTCAATGCACTTAAATATTAATGGCCAGCTCTTCTGGTAACTAAAATTCAGGAGGAAAGGGCTGCTGTTAATATTCAAAGCTCTTCAGTGCAAGAAGATCTCAAAAAAAAAAAAAACCATAAGAGTATGTCTATAATACAAAAAGCAACCTGGACCTGGTCTAGGTGAGCTGCATGGGCCCACAGGACCCAGGGAAAGGGGCAAAAATTGCAGTATAGGTGGCTGGGACCAGGCTGTAGGACCTGATTCTGAACATCTGCAATGAAATCTTATAGGCCTGAAGCCTGAGTCCTGCAAGCCTGAGTCAGCTGACCCAGGCTCAGACTCTGTTGCGGGGTTTTAATGGCAGTGTAAGCATGCCCCTAAAAGCTATGAATCTGTCACCCTCATTCATGTCAAGTAGCATGTTACTCTCCAGACGGTTCAACTGGCTTATTTGCAGACTAATGTATTACTTGGTGGGAGGGAGGAGGCCAGCCAGAGTTAGCTCCTGGATAAATTTAAGCTTGGTCCTTATAAACATGCTTCCAGTTCCTCTAATGCTATTATTAATTCTGACATCACTGTTGGTCTTTAGAGCAATAGCAGCAATCTGGGGATTTTCACATTGGCTTTTCAGCTGAAGGCAAATTAGTGACAGAGTTTGGGTATGCTAAACGCAATTTATTTTGTTGATGGATATGCCAGTTCTGACAAGAGATGGTCAAACAGCACTCAAGACAATCTGTTCCTCTAGGAATATCAGCCTAATGCTAAAGTCAAGTTTCCCAGGAATAACTGAAGTCAGCTGAGGAAATCAGAGCTTAAAGGAAAACAGCCAATTCACCTGCTGCTCACAAAGCAGTATCTTTCCTGAAGTTGCTTTGACGTACAACTCTGCACAAGACAAAGTTAACCTAGCTTGTCTTCCTAACACTCTAAACATACCGACACACTGAGTAAAACTTGGAACAGTCTGTGTAAAAGTGCCACCTGGTAATGCATAACATTAAAAAGCCTCAGCACACCTCATGGCTGAACACTGACTCTGTGCTCACCCACACCCATTTCAGATTTGAGGATAATTTATACCTCGAAGTCACCAGCACTGCTACGGCTACCCACATGGCCCCCCAGTATGTCAACATTTTTATGGGTGACCTAGAACAACATTTCCTCAAGTCTCATCACAAAGCACATCTCTTCTACTTACTCTACATTGATGACATCATCGTCATCTGGACCCATGACAGGGATGCTCTTGAAGATTTCCACAGAGATTTCAACAATTTCCACTCTACAATCAAACTTAGCCTGGAACAGTCCACACAGGAGATCCACTTTTTGGACATTACAGTGAAAATTAGGGATGGACACAAACACCACCCTGCTGATCAGTATAGTTTCCTGCATCCCTTGAGCTTCCATCCAAAACACACCACACGATCTATTGTCTACAGCCAAGCCCTAAGATATAATCACAGTTGCTCTGATCCTTCAGACAGACAGAGACGTCTTGAAGATCTCTATCAAGCATTCTTAAAACTACAGTACCCGCCTGGGGAAGTAAGAAAACTGACTGACAGAGCCAGACAGTTACCCCGAAGTCAACTACTGCAAGAGAGGCCCAAGAATGAAAACAACAGAACGCCACTGATCACCACACACAACCCCCAAGTCAGACCTCTACAACAGATCATTAAGGACCTACAGCCTATTCTAAAAGATGATCTCTCACTCGCTCTAGCCTTGGGAGATAGACTTGTTCTCACCTACAGACAGCCCCCTAACCTTAAACAGATACTCATCAGCAACTAAGCTGGCACTGGCAGCTGGTTACCTCTGGCGGTAGGCAGTGCTCCACCCCTGCCCACAACCCACCCTCTGTTGTGGTGAAGAATCGTTATGCGGTGCTAGAGACGGTGAAGGAGGTGGAAGAGGAGAGGCCATGCACCCCCGAGGCTGGGAGGATCACAGCCACCACAGCTAGGAGGAAACGTAGAGTTGTGGTGGTTGGGGACTCACTTCTGAGGGGGACGGAGGCACCCATCTGTCGCCCTGACAAGATCTCTCGAGAGGTATGCTGCCTGCCAGGTGCCCGCATCCGAGACGTTACGGAGGGATTGTCGAGAATCATCCGCCCCTCTGACTACTACCCCATGCTTCTCATCCATGTAGGAACCAATGATACTGCGAGAGGTGATCCTCGGCAGATCAAAGGTGACTTCAGGGCTCTGGGAGCGCGGGTGAAGGAGTTTGGAGCACAGGTGGTGTTCTCCTCGATTCTTCCGGTCAAGGGTAGAGGCCTGAGCAGAGACAGATGCATCCTGGAAATGAACGTTTGGCTGCGAAGATGGTGTCGTCAGGAGGGCTTTGGCTTCCTCGACCATGGGTTGCTGTTTCAGGAAGAAGGACTGCTAGGCAGAGATGGACTCCATCTTTCGAGGAAGGGGAAGAGCGTATTTGGACGCAGACTGGCTGACCTAGTGAGGAGGGCTTTAAACTAGGTCTGAAGGGGGAAGGAGACCAAAGCCCACAGGTAAGTGACTATGTGGGAGACCAGGGGGATGGGATGGAACTTGGGGGGTGCCGGGACTGTAACTACAGGGATAGAAGAGAGGATAATTGGAACATGCGGGGGGAATCAAATAACTTTCTTAGATGCTCTAATGAAGCCCTAATGCCTGAGGCAGGTGGGGGAGGTCAACACCAAAAGAAAATCCAGGGAGGTAGATACAATAGAATTGAATGTCAAAATGGGAAAGTAGGGCAATCAGCTGGGTATCTTAGGTGCCTATACACAAATGCAAGGAGCCTGGGAAACAAGCAGGAGGAATTGGTAGCACTAGCGCAGACAAAGAACTATGACATGATTGGGATAACAGAGACGTGGTGGAATAGTTTGCATGACTGGAGCTCTGCAATAGATGGGTATAAACTGTTCAGGAAGGACAGGCAGGGAAGGAAAGGGGGAGGAGTAGCACTATATGTAAAGGAGCTCTATGACTGCTCAGAGCTTCATTATGAAAGTGGAAACAAGCCAGTTGAAAGTCTGTGGGTTAAGTTTAGAGGGGAGAGCAACAAGGGGGATGTTGTGGTAGGTGTCTGCTACAGACCACCAGATCAGAAGGAGGAAGTGGATGAGGCATTCTGTGTACAACTGACAGAAGTTTCTAGAGCACAGGCCCTGGTTCTCATGGGGGACTTCAATTACCCTGACATCTGCTGGAAGGCCAATACAGCAGTGCACAGGCAATCCAGGAAGTTTCTGGAGAGTGTTGAGGACAACTTCCTGGTACAAATGCTGGAGCAACCGACGAGGGGCCTTGCGCCTCTCGATCTGCTGCTCACAAATAGAGAAGAATTTATCAGGGAAGTAGAAGTGAATGGCAGCCTGGGTAGCAGTGACCATGAAATGATTGAGTTCAAGTTGATGATTAAAGGAAAGAAGGAAAGAAGCAAAACACAGACCCTGGACTTCAGAAAAGCAGATTTTGGGTCCCTCAGGGAACTGATGGGCAGGATCCCTTGGGAGGCTGATCTGAAGGGGAAAGGTGTCCAAGAGAGTTGGGTGCATTTTAAAGAAACCCTGCTAAGGGCACAGGAAGATACAATTCCGATAAGGAGAAAGCACAGCAAATGTGGAAGGCGCCCACTGTGGCTTAACAGAGAGCTCTGCACTGAGCTGAAGCATAAAAAGGACGCTTACAGGAAGTGGAAGCTAGGACAGATGACTAAGGAGGCATATAAAGACATTGCTCGGGACTGCAGGGATAAAATCAGAAAGGCCAAAGGACAAATGGAGTTGCGACTAGCAAGGGATGTGAAGGATAACAGGAAGGGGTTCTACAAGTATATCAATAACAAGAAGAGGATCAGGGATGGTGTAGGTCCCTTACTGAATGGGGCAGGCATCCTCGTGACAGAGGATGAGGAAAAAGCTGAAGTGCTCAATGCTTTTTTTACTTCAGTTTTCACAAGCAGGGTCAGCTCCCAGCCCACTACACTAGGTACGGGGGACTGGGGAGAAGAAGAGAGGCACTTGGTGACAGAAGGTCAGGTTAGGGACTGCTTAAAGAAACTAGATGTGCACAAGTCCATGGGGCCGGATGAACTGCATCCGAGGGTGCTGAGGGAGCTGGCTGATGAGATAGCAGTACCGTTGGCCATTATCTTTGAAAACTCGTGGCGAACGGGGGAGGTGCCAGAGGACTGGAAAAAAGCAAATATAGTACCTATCTTCAAGAAAGGCAAAAAGGAGGATCCAGGGAATTACAGACCTGTCAGCCTCACCTCAATCCCTGGAAAAATCATGGAGCAGCTTCTCAAAGAATCCATCCTGAAACACTTGGAGGAACGTAGAGTAATCAGGAACAGTCAGCATGGATTCACCAAGGGTAAATCATGCCTGACCAACCTCATCGCCTTCTATGATGAGATGACTGGATTTGTGGATGCGGGAAGAGCCGTTGATGTGATATACCTTGACTTTAGCAAGGCTTTTGATACAGTTTCCCACAGCATTCTCATTGGCAAATTAAGGAAGTATGGGTTAGATGCATGGACTGTAAGGTGGATAGAAAACTGGCTAGAACAACGGTTTCAGCGCGTAGGAATCAATGGCTCCATGTCAAGTTGGCAGGCAGTAACAAGTGGTGTGCCCCAGGGGTCGGTCCTGGGGCAGTTCTGTTCAATGTTTTCATTAATGATCTGGATGATGGGATAGATTGCACACTTAGTAAGTTTGCAGATGATACCAAACTGGGGGGAACGGTAGACACCCTAGAGGGCAGGGACAGGATTCAGGGAGACCTAGACAAACTGGAGCAGTGGGCCAAGACGAATCTCATGAGGTTCAACAAGGATAAGTGTAAAATCCTGCACTTGGGACGAAAAAACCCCATGTACTGCTACAGGCTGGGGAGTGATCAGCTAAATAGCAGCACTGGAGAAAAGGACCTGGGAGTCATGGTGGATGGGAAGCTGGATATGAGTCAGCAGTGTGCTCTTGCTGCCAAAAAGGCCAATGACATACTGGGCTGCATCAGAAGAAGTGTTGCCAGCAGATCAAGGGATGTGATCATTCCCCTCTATTCTGCACTAGTGAGGCCACATCTGGAATACTGTGTCCAGTTTTGGGCTCCCCACTACAAAAAGGACATGGACAAATTAGAGAGAGTCCAGAGGAGGGCAACCAAAATGATCAAAGGGCTGGAGCACAAGCCCTATGAAGAAAGACTGAAGGAACTAGGCTTATTTAGCCTGCAGAAGAGAAGACTGAGGGGGGATTTGATAGCAACCTTCAACTACTTGAAGGGTTGCTCCAAGGAGGAGGGAGCTCGACTGTTCTCGGTAGTAACAGAGGGCAGAACGAGAAGCAATGGCTTCAAGTTACAGCTGGGGCGGTCCAGGCTGGATATTAGGAAAAACTTCCTTACTAGGCGAGTGGTGAAACATTGGAATAAGCTGCCTAGGGAGGTGGTGGAATCTCCATCTCTGGAGGTGTTCAAGTCCCAGCTGGACAAAACCCTGACTGGGATGATCTAATGGGAGTGGTCCTGCTTTTTTTGGCAGGGGGTTGGACTAGATGACCTCGTGGGGTCCCTTCCAACCCTATGATTCTATGATTCTATGAACTACAGACCTAACAACAAAAACATTAAAGCAGGCACACACCCCTGCAAAAACAAACTACATTACCAACTTTGTCCACATATCTGCACAAAAGACACCATCATAGGACCTAATCAAGCCAGCTACTCCATCAAGAGCTCATTCATAAATGTGATTTATGCCATCATGTGCCAGAAATGCTCTGCCAGCCTTATATATTGGACAAACAGTACAATCTGTGCACAAAAGAATGAATGGGCACAAAACTGACATCAGAAATCACAACACTCAAAAACCAGTTGCTGAGCACTTCCATCTTTCTAATCACTCCGTGTTTGACTTGTTAACAACTGTGCTCAAAAAAGTCAACAGGAAATCAAGACTTCAAAGACAAACAGCTGAATTAGAATTGACATGCAGATTTGATTGTGTGAAAGAAGGATTAAACTGTGACTATGGCATCTTTTTTATTACAACAGGTGATTTGACTTCACCCTCCTCTATGTGCTGTTTCCCAGTGTTTGAATCTTAACAACTGCTCTGATCTGCTGTTACAATAGGACCTGATCAAGTCTTACACTTCCCTGCATTTATTTTCTTCCCATTCTGTAAGCTCCCCCATCTTCAAAGTGTCTGACAAAGTGGGATTTTCTCCCATGAAAGCTCATGCAATAAATAAATCTGTTAGTCTTTAAGTGCCACAGGACTCCTTGATTCTTTTGCCAAACTAGACTAACACAGCTATCCCTTTGGATTACAGTCTCTTTGTAGCACTACACTCATTCATTAATCTGGAAACTTAAAAAATAAACCCTATGCTGGAACTTTTTAATTATACAGGATGGGGTGAGACTGAAGCAGAAAGATTAACTTTTTGGGTACAGGACAGCAGACCATCTACAGAAAGAGCATGCAAGTGGAAGGGGATTGTCCATGCTCTAGGGACATTTGAAACAAACCGTTATTGAAATCTGTGCATTGTTATGCAATGTCAGCAGCAGTTCTGATGAGATTGGTCACAGAGCAGCTTGAAGGTAACACAGCTGACTTGCCACTGTTTTACAGCCCATGCTGCGGACAAGCAAGGAGTCCTATAGCACTTTTAAAGAATAACAAATTTATCTATCATGTGAGCTTTCATGGGAGAATATCCCACTTTGTCAGACACTTCAAAGTGTCTGATGAAGTAGTATTTTCTCCCACAAAAGCTCATGCGATAAATAAATTTTGTAGACTTTAAAAGTGCCACAGGACTCCTTGCTTATTTAGCTGAACTAGACTAACACGGCTACCCCTCTGGAACTTGTCAGAGTGGAGTGTGATTCCCTGAGAGGCAAGAATGGTAGAATGTGGCATTCATCTCTGCAAGCAGTTTCCTGCAGATCATGCTTGTCCAAAAGACACACTGGTAGAACAATTAGTGCTTTTCACCATTGATATTTTCCACATTTCTGTAAGAAATGCAACAGACTGTCTGACTGGCACACGTTTTTCATTAGAACTCCTTTGGTCAACTGAAATCCATGCCAGTGAAGCCTTTAACACTGCCCACCACTGTGATTGTAAGCATGCCCACTGCCAAAGACTTCAGTGGAACTACACCCTCTTGTGCTGGCTGTGAATTTGTCCCAGGGTATCTACTGAAGCACAGACAGGGCTCAGGATAGACTGACTGGGAATATCTGTAATGCTGAAACACACAACGGGGCAAAGTGGAAAAAGGAAATTGCAAGACAACCCGTTCAGGTTGACTAATGAAGATGTGTGTGAATCAAACATCACTTGTCTTTATTTCCAGCTTCCAAAGAAGAAGAGCACAAAGGGGAAACAAACAAGGTTTATAGGCAGTGTGACAGGGCTCTAGTAACAGATAGTACAAGGAAAATTATCTATTGCAGTAAATTGCCACAAACCCATCCATTGAAATGAAGCTGTACCAAATTCAGCACAAGACAACAGTCAAAAAAGTCAGGACAAGGGTGGAGGGTAATGAGTGCCTATGTAAGACAAAGTCCCAAATATCAAGACTATCCCTATAAAATCAGGACATCTGGTCACCCTCACAGTAAGTGATCTGTGCTTTCGGAGAAATCCTGTGTTTTTATTTCAGCATCAAAATTGTAAACCTATCTATTTACTAGTGGATGGGGAAAACTGATTCAATTCAAGTAATCTCCCTGAAAAAGATTTTTAAAAAATAATAATAAAAAAACTAGCTCATACAGAAAGCTGAGGCAGATTTTTTCCCCATCTCAAATGAAAAGTTGGATCATGATTCATCATATACACAGCTGGATTCTAATTTGTTCCTATAACAAATTTGTTTGTGTATTTCCTTGTAAGCAGGAATTAATACCCCCAGACATGAGAAAATGATAATTTTTATTATATGGCTTTTGAAAAAGACAAATGTTTTGTCTAATTCCTGTTGGCATTCAATCCGCCCTGAAGAAAAAAGGGAAAAGCTAATGCATGATCTATGCTAAGGGGTAAAATGTATTGAGTTTGCCTAATACTCATTTCTCATCCTGAACTTAGTACTTGTACTTGAAGAGCCTCATCCTCACCTGAAGGGTATGCCAGGGTAAAGCGAAAACCCCAGCATGAAGGACTGCATGGGAGCTTTCAAAAAGATATGGTACATTCCACTGGAATGGACTCTCTGCAAAGGGATAGGCAAGAAGGGCCAAATCCTCTCCTAAAATAAACCACACAATGCTAGTGAAGCCAGAGAGGCTTAAGTCATAGGAAAATTTTGTCTGCTGGCTCTTAAATCACGTATATGATGGTACGTTGTCATGTGTGTGAAACGTACATTTGAGTGTGAAGGCAGACGGTTGCTTACCTGTAACTGTCGTTGTCCGAGATGCGTTGCTCATGTCCATTCTCAATTTACATGTTCGCATGCCTGTGAGCACGGTCACTGGAACTTTTTTCCCCTCAGCAGTAGCCATAGAGCCAGTCTGTGCACCCCCTGGCATCCCACGCGAATGCCACTGTATATTAGGACATCCTGGGTCTACTGCCGCTCAGTCCCTTCTTTCCAGAACTCCAAAGCAGGAAAGGCGGGTGGGTATATAATGGACACGAGCAACACATCTCAGAGAACAACAGTTACAGGTAAGCAACCGTCTTTCTCCTTCGAGTGCTTGCTCATGTCCATTCTCAATTTAGGTGATTCCCAAGCTGTGCCATGGATCATGGATGGAGTTACTGCTGGCTTGATTCTAGAACTGCTCTCCTGAACCTCACATCCTCTTGCACCTGTTGAACTATGGCATAGTGGTCCATGAAAGCATGGACTGAGGACCACATCACAGCTCAGCAAACACCTGAAACCAGAACATTAGCCAAAAAAGCCACAGATAAGACCTGAGCCCTGGTGGAGTGGGCTAATATATGGCCCGGGAGAGGCATGTTTGCCAGCTTATAGCAGAGCTTAATGCACTCCACAATCCATGAGGAGATGCATTGGGAGGAGACAGGCTGCCCTTTCACTCTGTCCGCCACCACCACAAACAGTTGTGTGGACCTGCGAAATGACCTCATGCGCTCTAGGTAGAACACTAAGGCTCTGCGCACATCCAACGTGTGCCATTTCCTCTCCTCATTAGATTTGTGGGTTTTGGGGAAGAATGTTGGGAGAAAAATATTCTGGTTGTAATGGAAGGGGGCTACCTCCTTCGGGAGAAAGGCTGGGTGCGGCCTTAGCTGTACTTTGTCCTTGAAAAACCTACTGTATAAGGGGTCTGAGGATAGCGCCTTGAGCTCGGAAACCCTACTAGCTGAGGTTACCGCTACCAACAGCGCCACTTTCCAGGACAGCAAGAGGAGGGGGCAGGAAGCCAGTGGCTCAAACAGGGCCCTTGTTAACCTCTCGAGCACTAGGTTTAGATCCCAAGGGGGTGGAGGGGTTCTTGACTGTGGAAATAAACGCTCAATCCCATAAAGGGTGGCAAGGGTGCAAAAATATTGGCGTTCCTTGAATAGGCTGTCGAAACGCCGAGATGGCGGCCAAATGTAGGGATGAGAGGGAAAGGCCTTGGGCATTGAGATAGCAAAGACAGTCTAAGATCACCTGAACTGCTGATTCGGTGGGTGACAGGCTCTGACCTTCTGACCATGCCACAAAACATCTCCACTTGGCCGCATAGGAATGCTGTGTAGATGGTTTCCTACTGCCTAGCAGGATCGCCTGAACTTGGAGCGAACATGCCTTCTCTTCCGCGTTCAGCCATGGAGTCTCCATGCTGTTAGATGGAGTGACCTGAGATCCGGGTGTAACAATCTCCCGTGAACTTGAGAGAGCGGGTCCAGCCACCGGGGGAGCTCCCATGGGGATGCTATTAGCATCTCCGTCAGCATTGAGAGCCATGGTTAGCAAAGCCAGGCTGGTGCCACTGAAATCACGTCTGCTTTGTCCTCCTTTATTTTTAGGGCAACATGCAGAAGAAGTGGCATCGGGGGAAACGTGTACAGGAGGCCCCCCGACCATGACCGGAGAAATGCGTCTGACATGGCCACCGGTTCCATGCCCCCGAGGATGCAAAACTGTGGACATTTCTTGTTCCATTGCCTGGCGAACAGGTCCACTTGGGAATAACCCCACTTCCGCAAAAGCATGTCCGCTACCTCAGGATGGAGCGAGCAGTTGTGGAGGGGTAAGAATCGCCAGCTAAACTGGTCTGCTTGCAAGTTCCTGAAGCCAGGGAGGTGAAAGGCTGTCAGGTGAAATTTGTTCTCTACCGCTAAGTTCTACAAAGTCACTGCGTCTCGGCCGAGTGCCCGAGATGTGCCCCCCCCCACTTGTTCACATAGTACATTGTGGCTGTATTGTCTGTCAATACCTGGATGACTTTCCCCCGGATTTGGTGTAGAAAGACCTTGCATGCTAACCGAATCTCCCTTAATTCCCTCACGTTGATATGAAGTGATTTGTCCCTGTGGGACCAAAGTCCCTGGGTCTGATCTCCTGTGCTTAGATGCGCTTCCCATTCTACATCCGAGGCATCTGACACAATGGTTAGTGCAACGTCCTCTTGTACAAAGGGCACTCCCTCCAACATCACTCATGGATTTAGCCACCACAAGAGACTCCCCAGGGTCTGTGAGGGAATGGTTACTACTCTGTCCAGAGAGTGTAAAGCCAGTGCATACACCTTGGCTAGCCACAATTGAAAGGAGTGAATTCTTAACTGAGCTAGGTGGACCACTTGTGTGAAGGAGGCCATGTGGCCCAACAGCTGCAGGCAGCGCCTGACTGTGGTCGTTGGGCATCTCTGCAGCGTCATCACAAATTCTGCTGTGGTCTCAAACCTGGCTACCGGTAAAGACGCCCTGGCTGTGACCGAGTCCAACGTCGCACCTATGAAGTCTATTCTCTGTACCAGTACTGACTTAGATTTCCCTTCATTTATTTGTAGCCCCAAGCTGCTGGATGTTCTCAAGGTCAAGGCAACGCTGTCCTTACCTGGATCCGCAACTTGCCCTTTAGGAGCCAGTCATTCATGTAAGGAAATATATGCACCCCCTTCCTTCACAGGAATGCAGCTACTACGGCCATACATTTGCTAAATATTCTGGAGCTGCGGAGAGACTGAAAACGTTGGTCCCCCACCAAAAAGCACAGGTATTTCCTGTGTCTGTGGCGAATTGAGATATGGAAATACGCCTCTTTCAAATCGAGAGCAGTGAACCAGTCTCCAGGATTCAGGGATGGAATGATAGATAAGGACACCAAATGGAACTTCCTGCTCGGTATATACCTGTTGAGGGCTTGTAGGTCCAGGATGGGCCTTTGGTCGCCATTGCCCTTGGGTATCAAAAAATAATGGGAATAGAAACCTTTCCTTTCCTGTGCTCGGGGAACTCGCATTACTGCCCCCAACGTAAGGAGTGAGTCCACCTCTTTGGTCAGGATTTGTTTGTGAAGTGTGTCCCTGAAGAGGGACACGGATGGGGGAAGGGATGATGGAACCGACGAGAACTGGATTGAGTACCCCCAGGAAATGGTGTCTAGCACCCAATGATCTGTAGTAATCTGTGCCCATTGACATGAGAAACGGGAAAGACGGTCCAAAAACGGCGGGGGGTGAACCCAAGGGGAAAGCTGGTTCGTCGCTCTCGAGCAAGTCCTCAAAAGTTGCGCTTGCTGGCGCCTGAGCCCAGACGCCTCACATGGCCCTGGTGGGAGTAGCCTGGTCCAGCTCCTGAATAGCTGCACCTCCTTACTTGCTGGCGGTATTTATCCCTCTGCCCATGGCTGGGAAATCTCTGTGACTGGAGTCTATATTGGGGGGGACGCTGGGCTCAAAAGGTGCGTCACAATGTCTGAGGGGCATGGATGCCCAGCGATTTCAGTGTAGCTTTCGAATCCTTAAGACCATGCAACTTTTCATCTGTTTTAGATGAGAAGAGGCCTATTCCTTCAAATGGCAGGTCCTGAATAACATTCTGGACTTCCTGTGTGAGACTGGATGCTTGTAGCCAGGATGAGTGACGAATACAGATGGCTGATGCCATGGTGTGCCCCGCCAGGTCTACTGAATCATAGGCTGTCTGGAGCTCTGCTTTAGCCACTGAGATGCCTTCATCCAATAAGGTTTCGAAATCCAATCTAATGGTTGCGATAGAGAAGAGGCCCAAAGTGTCTGAGTGAGTTCCACAGGTTATAGTTGTATCTGCCAAGAATAGCTTGATGGTTTGCTACTCTAAAATGCATGCTTGCCAATGAATAAGCCTTTTTCCCCAAAACTATCTAGTTTTGTGAGCTCATTTTTTGGTGTCAATGCCAGTTGCCCCTGTCTGTTCTTTTGATTTGCTGCATTATCGACCAGGGAATCAGGAGGCGGGTGTGAGAACAGATATTCAAACTCCCTGGCTGGGACAAAGTATCTCTTTTCCACTGATTTTGAGGTAGGTGCAATAGAAAAGGGGGTCTGCCAAAGGGCTTTAGCGATCTTCATTACCCCTTCATGTACAGGGAGTGTGACCTTTGCCAGGGTCCCTGGAGCCAGAACGTTAGAGAGAGTATCTGACGACTCCTCTAGTTCCTCTGCTTTAAGATCAAAGTTTACAGCCACTCTTCGAAGCAAGTCCTGGTATGACTTGAAACATCTGGAGCAACTGGAGTGGAATGAGCTGCTTATGCCCTTGAGGAGGAGGCAGGAGATCGAGAAAACTCCCTGGAGTCTGCTTCAGATGAGTCCGAGCCACTCTTGTGAGAGTGCCCCCTAGTGCGCTGATGTTTTTGATGTGGCTCAGTTCCTCCTTGGGGCGGCAGTGGGCCCCAGTAAGGCCACTGGCCTAACCATTGCCCCTGTTGCCATGGGATCCCAATGGGGTGGGAATGGCTGCTGCTTTGTGAGACATCCCTCTATTAAGTGCATGGGATGGAGGGGAAGCCACATAGTGAGTAGACTGGTCAGTGTGTGTGGAGCACCCTCTGCAGCGGCGCTTGTGTCTAGTTCTGGTCCCACAGTGGGAACTTACATCCTGGGAGGAGGAGGTGCACCGTCTGCTCCACTGTTCCTCACTTTCAGAGCTAGATGTTGATGCTCCAATGTCCCTACAGGCTCTCTATAAGAGGACGGGGGGACCTCTTAGCCTTTTCCCTTCTCTCTCCATGGGATCTCTCCCACGGCAACCTGGTTCTGTGGCCCCGATGTGGGGGCAAACTCTGCAGTGCCGATGTTGATGAGAGTGGAGGGGGCAGGGATCTCCTCCACCTCTCCTTTGCCTGGGTGATAACCTCCCTTAGCAACCAGGTTCCACGACCCTGATATGGGGGAGAAATCTGCAGTGCTGATGCCTGTGGATGGAAAGGGGGAGGGGTCTTGATCCTCCTCCTCTTTCCCCCTGTGTTGCGCTCTGGAGGTAAGCAGGTTCTGCAACACTGGGTCGGGGTTGAACTCCACAGTACCGAGGAGGGGGAAGACTATGGAGTCCCTGCCGACCAGTCACAGTGGCTGTGAGAGTGGGAGGTAGGATGACGTCTCCTTGGCGACTGGTGGAGCGGCCAGGGTGCTCTCATTAACTCCACGCTGGATCGGGGAGGGGCCACTCACAATGGGGACTCCTCATGCGCACTTCCCTTATCAGCCTGCACCAGCAGCTGGGCCTCCGGGCTATCGAGGACTGTTAAGTCCTCTGCTGCCTGCAGAGCCTCTGGTGTGGATGGGACAGGGCATGGCAGAGACATCTTGGGATTCCCCTGCGGTGGGGGTTGCCCGCCTCTTGGGGAGTTATGTTCCAGCCCCGCAGCTGCATTCCTGGCTGGTAACGCCATCCGCGCCCACTTCCCTTTGCTGGATCCCTTAGGGGATTCAGGTCTCTTCCGGTGCTGCTTCCCAGGCTGTGTATGGGGTGATAAACTGGGGCAGTGAGGTGGGCTCTTTCTACCTTCCATCACCTCCAGAACCATGGAGCTCGGTACTAGGGCTGACTGTGTGCTCCAAGGCAATGCCATGCTCAGCGCCGAGGGGGTTCCCGCCTCTTCTGTAAGCGGGTTCAAAGCTGCCTCCATGAGGAGAACTTTTAGGTGGTTCTCCCTATCCTTTTGCGTTCGGGGCTTAAATGCTTTGCAAATTTTGCATTTCTCTTTCCGATGTGCTTCACCCCAGCATTTGAAGCAGCTATCATACAGCTCGCTAAGGGGAAATGCTTTAGAGCAGTTCTTGCAAGGTTTAAAGCCTAGGAATTTAGGCATCGCCTGGAGAAAAAGCCTCCCCTTCTTTTAGGGGTGGAATCCTCAGGCTAACTTGCTCCGTCAAAGATATGCCTGCATTGGTTAGCTAACAGAATGATAGAGCTGAGAAGTTCCAGTGACCCACTGAAGGCGGAAAGAAGGAACTGAGTGGCAGTAGACCCGGGAGGTCCTAATACACAGTGGCATTCATGCGGTATGCCAGGGGGCACACAGATCAGGTCTACAGCTACTGCTGAGCGGAAAAAAGTTCCAGTGACCGTGCTCACAGGAGTGCGAACACCTAAATTGAGAACAGACACGAGCAAGCACTCAAAGAAGAAATGGTAATTACTCAAGCAGCAATAATGGATGACAATTCTGAAATGCATGCTTTCCCTTTTGGAGCCTACAAAGCCCTCTACTCTCACTCAAACAGTGAGATTGTCATTCTGTGAGGAGAAAAGTACCACTTCCCCTCCTCTGCCATATCTGAGGGAAAGAAGGTCTTATTACAGTCTCTACCATCTCTCAGAAGAAGAGAGGCCCCACCTCAAGAAATGACAGCAGCAAGCTGCCCCTGCACATAACAGCTTGTTTGGATGGCTTCCAGGCCATGGCCACTCTAAATGAGGGTGAAGAATTGTGGAGCACAGACAGATAACTGTAACCCTGTGTAATGGACATTGTGACCAATGTCCATCAAGACTCCATATTGTCAGTTTGGACTTTCTGCTTAAACAATGTACATCATTTTGGATACTTGATGAAATCTGGTTTAGGTATATGCTGTATGTGTTCTTTTAAATGTGTGAACAAGCTGTGTGAATGAAGGGCGTGTGTGTGAAAAGGCCAGTCTCAACTGCCAGCCTGTCCTGATGAACCATAAGTACCATCTAACTGGCTGAACAATGCAGACATCTCATTAAAGCAAACAGAAGGAGCCACCCCAGAAAGAAAAGAATAAAATACAATCAAGTCTGCAAGTGACTGGTGACCAATGATCTCCCAGGAACCCTGAGGCTACATGACACAGCAAATCCCATAGACTTACATGAAGGCCTGCAAGTATAAAAGATGGGTGAGAGCATGAAAACTTTGGGGTCTCATTCTGCAACTGACATCTTGGAGCATCAGATCATGACCGACAGAGGCCTGGCTTCCTCCTTGTGCCCAGCCTAGCTGGCCACTAGGTTGGCTCAAGCAACACATGAAAGGACTGGTAATTACATCACACCAGCTTGCAGAACTTTGTGTGTGTGTGTGTGTGTGTGTGTGTGTGCGTGCTTGCGCTTTTAGCTATTCTTACTTATTTACAATAAATGTGGTATATTGCCTTGTCCCCCTGAATAAGATCCTGCTAGTCTTTTCTTTTTACTAGGGGGTGCTCTCCTGGGTGCCCTTTTTGGTATAACAGAATAGGGCACTCACGTGACAATTCACCTACGAATATGTCTACACTGTATCAAAAGACTAGCAGCATGGCCATGGCTGGATTAGGTCAGCTGATTCAAGGTTCTAAAATTGCAGTGAAGATATTCAGGCTCGGGCTGGAGTGCTGGCTCTGAGACCAGGGGCATCACTAGCACTGGGCACATGGCGCTTATGCCCCAAATCCCAGCGCCAGTGCCCTGAGTCCTGGCCCTCAGCCCTCGGCCTCTTCTGGTCTCCAGAGGGAGACCTGGGGCCTGGACACCCTCAGTGGCTGCGGCCGCTTCCAGCCCCGTCCTCGGCTGGGACACCCACCATGGCAGGTGCTGCTCTCTGCTCTGTCTCCATCCAGGGATCCAGGGCCAGGCTGGTGGCAGCAAGCGCTCGAGGCCAGGTCAGCCCAAGCGCAGAATCGGGGCCGGGGGTGTGGCTCATGGCCAGGGGGCGGGGCCGGGGCAACAACACTCCTGTGTGAGACCTTGCAATTTCTACTTGGCAACTTTTAGCCTTGATGCCCAAACCCTGTAAGCCTGAGGCAGCTGACCGGGACTCAAACTCAGCGTTACAGGCTTTGTATTGCCTTGTTCATGTATTCACATACCAGGGATTGTTCTAAGGTCACTGTGAATCAAAGTGCTCTCCAAGCAGTTCCCACTAACATCTTTTCTCCAGAGATCTAGTCCCACATGAAAGCTACTTTTTCCATCATCAGCCACAGAAACAGGTAGCAGAGCAAATACTGTGCGCTTCTGCAGGGTGGTGAATCTGCCCCTTGGACGCAGCAGCTGCTTCTGGTGTAAGCAAATGCAAACAGCACCCATGTGATGAACAGGAGTCCTAGAAATCCCTTTGCCATAGACAAATGCAGAAGATCTGTTTTTACAGAGACGCTTTCATTTTCACATTTTATGAAAAAGCAAATATATATTAACTAAATTTTACTGAAGGTACCAGCGTCACTTATTAAATGTGCACAACCTCCTCCTCTTGTGACTGATTTTTCAATGGACTTTAAATTTACACAACTAGACATATTTCAACAAACTGCTTCTGACATATAGAGGTTAGTCAATGGCCCATAAGGATTTGTGTTTGAATGCAGCATCAATTTCCATTCACTTAGAAGACCAAGGTTTTGAATACCTGGTCCATGCTTGGGAATGCTTTGCGGTGGTCGATGGTGAGCACAAAGACGGGGATCATGCTCACCTTACCTTCACTTTGAATCGTGGGGCGTTGGAAAGGCACTCATGGACTCAGGATTTGCTGTCTCAGTCTGACAAGGGATGGAACCCCACTTTCATACCATGAATTTTGAGGCAGAAATGCCCCCAACTTTTAATTCTGGTGGGGAAATTTTAGATCGCTGGTTAATTGAAGCAAATGCTATAGAGAGCTCCCATTTTTGCCCTGAGCAGAAAGAAGGAATAGAGAAAGGTGCCAGACTTTCCCTATTTATGCCCTCAGATGTGTACATGACAAGATTGGGGTACGTGCTGCCTGGTGGTACCGCTGGCAAAAACCTCAGATTCTTGTGCACTGGGCATGCACATACCTGTGTGGATATGTATATCTGCATAATCACTCAAAAGAGAACATAACTGCACAGAAGTCACCAGGCAGGTAATAGAAAACCTAACTCAATCTGTCAACAATGTGACACTGCTGCAAAATGGTGCATGCCGTATTGATTTTGTATTCATCTTCAACTTGTGTGTAATACAATTAAAGTAATTACTTCAGTCTAGTGAGCCCTGGTTAGGTTTTCATTGGAGTTAATTAGTTAATGCTTGTAAAATGCTTTGGACCTACAAATGTTAAATACTTTCATTATTATTATGATCCCTACAACTGTTACGTGGCCAAACATGTCCAAGGTACTAGGAATGCTGCAAGTGTCACTGTCGATGGAGGACTTCTATTTCTGCCTGGCTGGCCATCATACAGGACCTTTTCTCCTTAGAGAAATGCCTGCTTCTCAGAAACACACGAAAGGTGGTATGCTGAGGTATCACATTCTACAGTACCCCATAGAAGCTCAAGAACTTTGCTCCTGCAGTACCACCCGATACTAGCACTTGAGTGGGCTGGCAGAGGGTTCATGGCCTTGGAGGAGAATAGGAGTGCACAGCAGTCTGCACAGGAAGTAAAAGGGAAGCAATATAAAAGGCTTGTTTTCCGTGAAAAAAACAAGCAGTCACGTGGCACTTAAAGACTAGCAGATTTATTTTTCACATGAGCTTTTGTGGGAGAAAATCCAACTTCATCAGATGCTTTGAAGATGAGTGAACTTACAGAATGGAATGAAAATAAATGCAAGGGGGTGTAAAACATAGGATCAGGTCATACAGTAACAGCAAATCAGAGCAGTTGTTAGGTTTAAACCCTGGGAGGCCTGAAGTCAAATTACCTTTTGTAATGGGAAAAGAACCCATAGTCTCGATTCAATTCTGCTTTCACAGAATTTATCTTGCATATTAATTCGAGTTCAGCTGTTTCTCTTTGAAGTCTTGATGTCCCAGTCACATCTCTGACAACGGTCGCTAACAAATCATTTATCAAGTGATTAGAAAGATGGAAGTGCTCAGCAACTGGTATTTTTATTTTGTGATTTCTGATATCAGCTCTACGTTCATTTATTCTTTTGCACAGCGATCATCCTGTTTGTCCAATGTATAAGGTGTGGGGGCATTTCTGGCACATGATGGCATAGATCACTTTAGTAGATGAGCAGGTAAATGAGCCTTTGATGGAGTAGCAGGCTTGAGTAGGACCTATGATGGTATCTATTTGTGCAGATATGTGGGCAGTCTTGGCAGCGTGGTTTGTTGCAGGGGTGTGTGCCTGTTTTAATGTTTCTGTTGTTAGATCTGTAGTTGCTGGTGAGTATCTGTTTAAGATTGAGTGGCTGTCTGTAGGCAAGGAGGTCTGTCTCCCAATGCTTGAAAGAGAGAGAGAGACTCTCTTTTAGAACAGGCTGTAGGGTCCTTAATGATCTGTTGCAGAGGTCTGACTTGAGGGTTGTATGTGGTGACTAGTGGTGTTCTGTTGTTTTCTTTCTTGGGCCTCTCCTGTAGTAGATGACTTTGGGGAACCCATCTAGCTCTGTCAATTTGTTTTCTTACTTCCCCAGGTGGATACGGTAGTTTCAAGAATGCTTGATAAAGATCCTCAAGATGTCTGTCTGTCTGAAGGATCAGAGCAGATGCAGTTATATCTTAGGACTTGGCTGTAGACAATGGATCATGTGGTGTTTAAGATGGTAGCTCAAGGGATGTAGGTAACTATACTAATCAGTAGGTTTTCGGTACAGGGTGGTGTTGATGTGTCTATCCCTGATTTGTACTGTAGTGTCAAGAAAGTGGATCTACTGTGTGGAGTGTTCCAGGCTCAATCTGATTGTGGAGTGGAAATTGTTGAAATCTCTGTGAAAACCTTCAAGGGCATCCCTGCCCTGGGTCCAGATGATGAAGATGTCATCAATGTAGCGTAGGTAGAGAAGTGGTGTTTTGGGATGAGACTTGAGAAAACGTTGTTCTAAGTTGCCCATAAAGATGTTGGTATATTGTAGGGCCATGTGGGTGCCCATAGCAGTGCCACTGACTTGGATGTATAAATTATCCTCAAATCTGAAGTGGTTGTGAGTGAGCATGAAGTCACAAAGTTCAGTCACAAGCTGTGCTGTGGCATCATCTGAGATGGTTCTTCTAATAGCTTGTAATCCATCCTTGTGTGGGATGTTGGTGTAAAGAGCTGCTACATCCATAGTGGCCAGAATCATGTTTTCTGGAAGCTCACCAATGGACTGTATTTTCCTCAGGAAGTCTGTGGTATCTCAAAGATAGCTAGGGATGTTGATAACATAGGATCTGAGGAGGGAGTCCACATAGCCAGATAGGCCAGCAGTAAGAGTGCCAATGCCTGAAATGATGGGGTGTCCAGGGTTTCCTTTTTTATGGATTTTAGGTAGTAGATAGAACATCCCTGGCCATGGTTCTGGCGGTGTTTGTCTTTATCTGTTCCTGTGCTGTCTTAGGGAGTTTCTTGAGTAGGCGTCGTAATTCTTTTTGGTATTCCTCAGTGGGGTCAGAGGAAAGTGGTCTGTAGAATGTTGTGTTGGAGAGTTGTTTGTAAGCCTCCCAATCATAATTCAATTTATTCATGATGACAACTGCACCTCCTTTGTCAGCCTCCTTAATGATAATGTCAGAGTTGTTTCTGAGGCTGTGGATGGCATTGCATTCTGCAGGGCTGAGGTTATGATGTAAAGGATGTTGTTTGTTCACAATTTCAGCCTTGGCACGGTGGTGGAAACAATCAATGTAGAAGTCTAGCCTCTTGTTTCGACCCTCTGGAGTACTCCATGAAGAATATTTCTTCCTGTAGCGTCTAGAGGAAGGTATCTGTGTGTCAGTGGATTGATTGGTGGTGTTATGGAAATATTCTTTGAGTCTTAGATAGCAAAAGTAGGCCTCTAGGTCACCACAGAATTTTATCTTACGTGTGGCAGTTGTGGCCAGGGCTTGTAGAATAGAGTTGCAACCCTCTGCCTCCCAGGGCTTCCCTATGAAGTATTGAATCAATGCATAGTAGCACAGGGTTCCGCTTTCGGCAACAACTCCAAATAAGCATTCATACACTGGAGAGAGCTGAGAGGAAAAACAAGAGTAACGAAAATATGCTTGGAGGTGTAAGGCAAGAAATAAGATGCACTGCGTGAGGAAAGGTTAAGGACTGGGTGGCATTGAGTCCTGAGGAACCAAGGCTTAACTGTCCACAGTATATAAAAGTAGGTTATAAAGAGAATAGCTATTGATTAGTCTTACTAGTCAACATGACCAAAATAAGAAATAATGTGAAGAGGTCACAGAAATGAAAAATTCATGATAAGTAGCAGGAAAAATTTTCTAACTCAAACAGTGAATGGAACAAGTTGCAAAAAGGCAGTAAAATCCCACTTGTTAGGAATATTAAGGTGTGATTTGACCTCCGTGTGTTAAGGAAGCTTTTGTTATCATCGCTCTTGCCATGACGCAAAGAGATGGACTGGAAGTCCCATCTGTCAAAATGTTGGTAGCATATGACTTATCTGTCAGATTTTTAAAAAAGTTTTTTTTTTTTAATAAAACAACCAACATCTGGGGTCTTAATTCTCCAGTTAATTTAGCCCTTTCTTTCCAGTCCTAGGTAGTTAATCACAGAGGCTTCATCTACGCTGACAGCAGCAGTCAACAAGTGATATGGAAGCTACGTTGCATAGCTTACATATTTCCCATCCATGTACCTACATTTAGGTAAAACAACATCTTTACTGTTCTGTGTCAATGGGAGACAGCCACTTGTCAACACAGCCTTATCTCTTCAGGGAGGTGGATAATGCAGTCAATTCAAAAACACTCTCCAATTGATTGATAGACTGACTGACTGATTGGGTCTACACAGAACCCACCCCCTCCATGCATCAATGCCATGGTATCAATCCCTGCTGCTGCAGCAGTGAAGTCATACCCAGAATCCAGGAAAACAATCTTATTTTCTAGTAATGATCAAAAACAAAATGTCCAAACTAACATTGATAATGAAGTATTTTAATCTTTCAGGGCATTTTGATTCACAGAATAATGAGCAGAAAGTTTTCCTTTGGTGGACACCTTTGTAATGAAGTGCCAGCATGGAAATAAAACCATAATAGATTAAGTGCCTGTTTCAGAAGAGCTCAACAGTCAACTCCTGCTAAAATTGGTGAGGCCTGCAGATATTTGGCAAACCAGACACAGAATGTACATAAAAACAGTATCAGCCAAGACATCTTGTATGCATTTGGTAAAACACACACCACACAGACAGACAGACAGACAGACAGACACACAGACACAGAAAAACACCACCTCTCTTTCCCTGTCTCTGGATGCCACCAAAGACTACACAATGTGGTATCTCTGGCTGGAAAGCTAGGAAATGGCACAAAATACCACCATGGTAACAAAAAATAACATGGTATATTACTGATTTGTCTTGTTTCACTAAAAATACCATGACACAGTATAGGCTTATTTGTATGCCCATGTGTGCACCATTCAGGCTTATGTTATCCTGAAATGGATTTATATAGGATCCCAAAGTGTGCAAGTCTATGTGTGCAGATACATTTGGCCTCATTTTTTGCAACACAAGTACAGACCAAGATGTCCCACTTAGGCTATGGCATCCCAATATCCAAGTGTCCCAGACTGAAAACAGGTCTTGTATTATGATTGCAAACCAGGGTAACCACAAGAAAGTTACCAATTTCCAAAGGGGTAGACGTGTTAGTCTAGTTCAGCAAAACAAGCAAGGAGTCCTGTGGCACTTAAAGACTAACATTTATTTATTGCATGAGTTTTTATGGGAGACTGCTTTTGTCAGACTGACATAGCCATCCCTTTGGAGCCATTGGCATGATTACTTTCTTATGGCAGTAACTGTACAGACATTTGAATTGGCCTCAATTATCAACAGCTGAAGTGGAGTGAAACAGGACAATAGACTATTATTGTGGCAGCCAAAAAAGGAGCTGTTGGTACCTTGCTCTCCCTCTAGCAAAGAAGCAGGAGCTGTGTTCCACTTTATTCTAATCATTAGAGGGATAATGGTCCTTGTTGGATGACATTCTGCATTGACTTTGCTCATTTTTTTCATGCTCACTTTGACAAAGTACAATGCAACAATGTTTTGTGTGGACAAATTTGGTCAGAAACCAAAACCATCAAGTAACGAGTGATTTTTTTGGTGCCAAATGTAAAACCTCTAACATGGCTAGTTTCAGAAGGTAGCAGCCATATGCTTCCTGAAAAATCAAGTACCATTATAGTATCAAGTTAAACTCCCCAAATCACTAGTTTCTAGGGAAAAAACGGTGATAGCCCAGTTTACCATATGCAAAGCAGCATGCCACCAACCTCTAATTGCCAAGAGGAAATAGTTCACCCGGGAGTGACTCTGAAGCCCTAGAGAGCTTTCCAGAGAAAAACTGCAAGTTTAGATCACTTAGAAAATAAAGAACTTGGGTGCTTGTTCCCACTTGTAAATCATTAATTCATGTTATTAGTGTCTCTCTCTCTCTCTCTGCTGGCTTTCTCAAAACAAACATAATTTGTCTCCTGGAACCCAAGACTAGTCAGAGTGGGGCCAGGCCCACTTTTTTTCCATTAGAAATACATCCCTCACAGAGAACCATTATTTATCACCTACATACCATATACCCTAATGCCACAGATTGCTAATTCACAGATCTGAAGTTACATTGTAAGGAAATGTTAGAAGACTGGGCATCCCAAAAAGACTGATCCTGAGAAGTGTTGAGAACTTTCAATAGCATGCTCAGTCAGCACTTTCATCTCTCATAGCTTCAGTTGGAAAAGTTCTCTCAGGAACAGTTCCAAAGACTGGCCAAACCCTGAATGGTTTAGTCTGAAACTCACCCCTCTCTTTTACTGAGAGTTGAAATAAAATTGATTCAAAACACCCCACTCATGGTCTTTCAAGAAAATCCGAATGTCTGTGTTTTCCAAGTTGCCCTAGTTTTGTCCAGTTTTAATTGCTATGCATTCCTCTACTTGGTTACAAAAGCCAGTTACACATAAATCAATGAATTCCAACCCATGTGAGTCAGTATAGAGCACCCATGTAGACAAACTTTCATAGGGCACCTATCTAAACACCAAAACTCTGTCAATGGCCTTCTCTGTTCTGCATGCTCGATACTTACCAGTAGGGACAGCTGGATCCATCGTTGGCTTCTCCCAGGTGTTGATTTGCTCCCAGGTAAATCCATTGGTCCCCAATGCCACACTATAACCACAGTTACTGTAATGTTCATCAAAGGAACAACCACCTAAGGGCAAGAGAACTGAATAAATACTTCTGTCTATTAATTACTTCTGTCTCATTATTATTTCAATTACATTAGTGCATTTTATATACCACTGTGCATAAGGAAATAACACAAAATAAATTCCTGGCAGGTTAGGTTTTCAGATTTCCTTTAGGACATCAAGGAGAGTTCCACATCTGAAACCCCCAACTCTTTTTGGAGGGGAGGGGAGAAGAGGCATATCTGATTCTCTCTCTTTGATTAGGCTGCTGTTAATTAGGCCAGATACCTTAGATTGAGCCCCAGGGTTTAAAAATATGAACAGCAGTCTCACATTCCAAGCTGAACACAAGGATTCCACTTGCAACTTCAGTAACTGTTTCCTAGCTACAGAGCTTGTGAACCAGATGTTCAAATCAGATGAAGGAGTAGAAATCCAGATGGCAAATGTTAACCATGGCTTCATTGTATAAATTGTTGTGTCCTCCCTTCATTTACACTTTTAAACATTCAGTAGTGCAAGGTTAACAGATAATTTCAAGATCATGTCTCTCACACTTACCATTCAACTTTCTAGTGCCACAGGTAAGGATGTGAAAGACACATTTGATTCAATACCATGAAGTGAGATTCTTATATTGGGAAACCATTAAAACCAGCCCCTGGTACAGCACAGAGTGGATACCACTGTAAAATTTCAATTTTTTTTGGAGGGAGAGAGGGGAAGGTGGATGGAGAGCATATCGTGACCTTAACTTCCAAATACAAGAGCTCATTGGTATCTAGCAGTAAGTTTCTGCTGGCCCGTCCTATTAAATATGCAACTTGCTAATGTTATTACCTATATCTGGAATATGTCATGTATGATACCAGTAGAAAGCTAACAACATACTGATCTTTAATATTATTGTGTCATGTATGTACAGAGTACAATTTCAAAATTACATACATATTGGAAATGAGGTTATCAAAGAATCTCTCTCAGGGAAGGCTAAAGTTACTGTAGCCAAGGCAAAGGAATGTAGCATTGGGGTCATTCTATCAGGTGTAATCAAGGGTGGTGGAAACCATTGTGTGGCAATGATGTAACCACCAGGATGCTGGAGTCAGCGCTGCTTAACAGAGACATTCTGTGTTATCATCACAGAGCTACTCATGTTTTTATGCTAGCTTGGAGCATCCAGCCAATAGAACCACAACAGCAAGTAGTTTCAGGCACTCAGGGTTGCAGGACAGTTGGTGACAACCCCTAACTGGTCTTGACTGCACCCCAGTACCTGAAACACCCTTAATGAAAGTAGCATATTTCAGGTAACCAAGAAATGATTGAACTGTACCTATGAGCAATTTCCAGATGTGGATCAGCCATGCAGTTTAAATAACTTGTCCTATCTTGAGGGAGATGGGCTTAAGGGAGTGGGGGTTGCGCTTTTAGGATGAGATGAAAGCATGTTTGGAAAGGAAGGAATTGTATGAGAAAGAGAAATAGAGAAGATGTGAGGGATGCTTAAGAGATGAAACAATATTCCTATAAAAGTTAAGAGGAGAGTGTGATGAAGAAACCTGGTCAAAAACATACAAAGTTTCATAATGCCTACATTTGTTAACCAGCTCCAGTGATAAAATTTTATCAGTGGGACAACGCCCTCCTCCAGTGACAAAAGATTTCAAAGATTGGTTCTGAAACCTAGAGGTTGCTAATATAAAATGTTTATCAGTGGGACAAGGCCCTGAAACACAGGGACTTAATTCTGATTTGCAAACGGAGGTTGGGACTTCTTTGTACATCAAAAGACATCTGACTTGTTAGCAAGATATCAGTGCCAAAATCAAGGATTACTGTGTGATTGTTCAACAGGTCTCCAAAACAAATATTAACACCAGAGCTGTGACAAGCTTTCAGTCAGAGTGCAGTATTGTTTTTCTTTGAAAAGGAGTAAGATCACACTACCTTCCAGAACTGAACAAAGGCTACAAAAAAGGCAAAGATACAACTATGTTTATGCATTAAGGAAGCTGGTGGAAATGTTGCAGGAGAATGGAACTTTTGCTACTGATGTCAATGTGCCTAGTATTTCATCCCAGCGTATAAGAACACTAAAAAATAATGTCGTCCTATTGTCCACTGAGCCTAGACCTTATTATGTTCCCTGATTACCACACCGCCCCAACTTTCTGCTTAAACTGGCCCTCAGATAGTTCTGTTAGCATTGGTGCAACTTTCTATAATCCCCAAAGACCACATGCCAAGAGAAAATTAGCAGAACTCAGGTGTATTCTGCCCAACTCCCCAACTGGCCCTTGCACCAAGTATAGGGGATTTGCTGTAGGAGCTAGCTAAACTGGTTCCATGCAGGCAGAGGTCTCCCATTGTTCCAGTTAGCCAATTTGAGCCAAATTCTAATTATTCTACCCTATGGATGCTGTCAGGAGAAAAGGGGAGTGAATAAAGGCCTAAAATGCAAGAAAAGCATTTTTGTTCCCCTGCGAGTAGAATATTTTTCCATGAACTGAGAAAGAATCTTCCATCCCTTGAGTTCAGTTGAACCAAGTGAAAATTATGAATGAAAATTTTTCCATTTGGATAAAAATAATCTAAGTTATTGATTTCCCATCTTGTCTACACTTTATAGAGGATATTGTTTTCTTATTGTATTGCATCTTTCTTGAGCACTACATTCATGTGTAAAGCTGGTGGCACAGCAAGTAGCAAAGGAACAAAAAGCAAATAGACTACACGGTGCAAACATTTGATCAAAAACAAGGAGTTCTATTGCACTTTTAAAAATTAACTAACCTATTTAATGCATGAGTTTTCATGATAGAAATCTCACTTTCTCAGATGCTTGAAGATGCAGAATTTACAGAATGGGAGGAATAAATAAATACAGGAATCATGTCAGACTCTTTCAGCAAATCAAAGCTGTTTAGATTCATACAGTGTGGAACAACATATTAGAAGGCTAGGAGGTAGAGATGGGGAAGTCACATATCGTAATGACAAAGTTCAAATCTCAGTTAAAATATGTTGTTTTACACTGTTTGAATCTAAATACCATTGATTTGCTGAAAGAGTCTGACCTGATCCTTTCACTTTCCTGCATTTATTTTCCTCCCATTTTGTAAGTTCTCCATCTTCAAGCATCTGATGAAGTGGGATTTTCTCCCATAAAAGCTCATGTGATAAATAAATGTTAGTCTTTTAAAAGTGGCACAGGACTCCTTATCTGTTTTCCTGAACTAAATTAACATGACTAGCCCTCTGGAATTTGGCTGAATGATCATTTCTAATGCATTTTGTAAAATCTTTGGAATTGGCTGTCAAACAAAATGGCAGCTGCCTGAACACTTGTAAATAAGGAAACTTTCCATGAATAACGGAACAAACTTGCCATTCCTGAACACAAATAACTCATATGGTATTTGACCAGCACTAATCAGAAGCATTGCAAAAATGAAATGCTGGGAATTAATCTATAAAGAGGAGGCTTCAAGCTGGCCTATAGATCATGACTCAGAACAATCAGACTTTAAATAGCATATATTCCACTTAGACAAAGTGTACTCATTCCTTAGAATTACATGAACAAATAGACAATTTATATCTAAAAGCACTCTACATTCAGCAGAATATTTTTCTACTGATCAAGGTTCTCTCTCTGAGATGCAACATTTATTCTGGTTGATTATACTCATTCCCAGATCTGCCTCAGTTGTACTTTTTCTACATACCATAAGTGGTAGGCAGGCATCGTACAAACCAGCCATTCTCTCATGGAAAAGAAAACATGAAAATATAAAAACATATGAATAGTTCAAAAAGAAGAAAGAATATTGAAGAGTGCGGCTGACATAGCTACACAATTAACGGTTTAATGAGTACACAAGTGGCACTATTTTCAATCTGCATAGACGTATGCAGAAGGAAAGAACTTGAAGTTTAGGAAAGGCTACATTTGTGCAGTAACTTCCTGCTATGTACACAGGACAGCTGTCCACTGTAGAAGGTCAAGCCAAGGCCATCCTTAATACTCCCAAGAGAGTATTCCTGATAGAGTATGGCTATTTTCCCTCTGTTATATTGGCCCCCATGCACATCCCCTTCCAGGAATGCACACCAGTGGCTTGACTAATGGACATCAGCAATGAACGAGCTAGTAGCCAAGGTCCATGAATTCCAGGCCTTAACCATTGTAACACTGACTCACTACATTCCTTTGGCTTTCCCTACTACACAGGAAACACAGCTGCCTCTGTTGCTACACCGACACTGGTCTCTCAGGTCAGCCGTGCTCCGTAGTTCGGCTCTGTAGTTCGAGTACGTGTAGCATGACCAAACATTTTCCAGAGTAGATTAACTAGCTCTGCAAGAAAACTTCCAATTGTTCCTTCCTAGTCCAGGAGAATTGGTTGCATAAGAAATATTCCCTGACTCCTTTCTTCCTTGATTGTCCTTCCTAGGCACTGTACTTTGCAACTGTCTTTCTTGAATTTCATCTTGATTTTCATCTTTGTTGATCTTGGTAACAGACTATAACAAGCATCCACCCTTATTTTGTATGATTTCATTATCCTATTAAAGGACCAAAGTATTTCAAGGGGCCAAAATATTTGTAGTTACAAATAAATATATCAAACCTAATATGAATTAATTAAGGTTGTTTTGGGAGCTGGAGAAGGGAAGCAATTAGATAATTGATTACGACAGAATTCTCCTCTAGTACAGGGAACTTGAAACACAGCAGAACTGTGCTAGTGAAAGAGAAGCAGAAGAAACAACTTACCAGTCACATTTCACTGTCCAAGCTGAGTAAAATGTTGACATCCTATACAATTCAAGTTTTAGCCATTTCAAGAAACATATGAAAGAATTATTTTAGATACAGAATCTGGCTAGTTCACATATTTGATCACCACCATAGACTGGGGCTCTCTATCTCAGCAGAGTTTCTTGCTAAGTTTGTAATGAGTATTTATATTAATCAAACTTTTTTACTTTACCATAGTCTAATACTAATATTAATAATTAATATCAATAATCAATATTCTAACACTTGTGAATATTCCATAATTGTCTAAATGAATGGATACACTATATTTACTTGACTGCTCCCCATGCTTTGTATTGCTTTCATTCTTTTAGGTCAAAAGTTCTAAACTGGGTTCTTAAACTACAGCATTTAAATCCATGATCAGGGATGTACATAAGTGGTCAGGTTATCTGCTGGTGCTCAGAACCTGTGAAAAATAACTGGGGTATAGTAGGTTCTCAGTGATTTGGTATACAAAGGATATTGGCAAATAAGGTCATTCAGATTTGGGATGAGTCTCCATATTGTGAACGTAAATACTGGCAATAAGATTCTCCTGTGCATTACTCAGTTTGGCAGTGCCATATTAGCAGCACCCATTTCTCAAATACGGTGTTTTATTCTAGAACTGTCCAAAATGCTACCTCTTAAAATATCAATAGTGTTGCTAGACTTGAAGCTTTTCCACTCAAACAGCAGCACAAGAGGAAATTGGAAATGGTTGCTGAAGAATCAAGGTGGTCAGCAGTTAAGTGACAGCAGGAATCAATCTTACAAGATATTGGGAATGGATAGGAATGGAAGGAACACATTGTCCTTTTTTTCAAGGCCCTCTACAATATGTTTGTGTTTGAAGAGGAATCTGAAAAAATGGGAAAACAGAGTAATAAGGCAGGAAGGTGATTTTAGTATCAGAAGTATCTTGAATGGAGTTCACAGGGGGGTGAATTTCCAGGCAATGAGGCCAGAGAACATATCACAGTAATCAGTGTGCAACAGATCACAGCTTGTACAAGAGCGGCAATATGGGGAAAGGAGAAAGACTGGATCTCAGAGAGAAGCAGGAAGACAGACACAGCCAAAATGTGTGGATGTGTGGGCCAAAAAGAGGGCAAAGTCAAAAATGAAGCAAAGCCTATGCATCTGAGTGACATAGGTTGGTGGGGTCTAGTCTGTTAGAGTAGGGAGAGTAGAACGTGGTTGGGCAAAAGATCCCGATGCTCCACCTTGGCCATTTAACTTTACATTTCAGTTGATGACTGAACATCCACAAGATGTTAGGGAAGCAGGCTTTGATTTTGGTTTGGAAGAAGGAAAATAGAGTTCAGGCTGGGTGGGAAAAGAAACTTTGCGAGTAATCAGTACACAGATGACAGATAGAACTCTTTCTGTGGCTAACTGACCCAGAGATGGCTTGAAGAGGGAGAAGAGAAGGAACCAAGGATAAGGCCTTGTGGTACACTCATTGAAACAAAGAGAGGAAAGGAGAATCCACTGAATGAAATGGTGAAAAAATGAGGCCGAGGGCCACAGAATGAGCAGAGAGGTATTTGAATGTTTGGGCCAGTCACCACAGAACGGTGCAGTAGTTAATAGTGGAAGCAGCCTTAGTTTAGATCAAATTTTGTATGGGTCAGGGAAAGAACATGAAAACATTAACCTAAATTTAACAGAGAAAAGTGCCTGGAACTACAACAGAACTCGGGTCTTTGAACTGTGACGTGGAAAGTAGCAGAATGCTTACTGCAGCTCAGTAATACAAACACCCAATATGCTCTTTACAGGAAAAATATTCTTCTAACAGCCAGTCTTGCACATTCAACCTGGGATTGGAATCTAGTGGGCTTTCATCTCCTATGCAAATCACTTGAAATAAAAATTCTACAGGCTAATGGAAAGCTTCACTTATGCCTCCATTGACTCCCACTCACTCTGTTCTAATCACACTGACTTTATAGACCCAACATCAGTAAACTATCTTTTGTTTCTTCAGCAATGAATATTACACACAGGATGCAGCTCTGACAAAGAATTGTCATTTGGCTAATGCTCAAAATATAACCAGATCCTCAAATTACCAGTCTAAAGGAAAAAGAGCTCTTGGTTGCAGGGAAAGAAGGGGGCATGGATTAATGTACTAGAGATAGAGTGGAGGTAGTATGGTCCATGGATATAACACTTGTGATTTATTGCTGATCTGGCAATTGGGTAGCCTTGGGTGGGCCACTTCTTGTCCCTTTTCGTTAGTTTCCCCATCTGTAAAATGGGGATAATGAAGCATACGCCCTTTATTAAAACACAGATGTCTTGATAAAAAGTGCCAAACAAGAGTATTTTACTATTATTGTTACTGATTAGTGAGGTTTGTTTACTTCCCCCAAAAGATTAAATTACTATTTTGTGAGGTTTTGTTCACTTTCCCAAGAGATGAAAGTGCTCCAAAGCATTCTCCACAGATTAAATCCCCTGTTGACAAAGGATCAGCTACTGCTGGTGGGTTTCTGCACCATACCACAGAAAGAATAATGATTTTAGGATCTTTAGACAAGAGCAGCAGGAGGACCTCTGCCCAGATTAGTATACTTTCATGGAAATGGAGGCTGCAGACCAGATTCAGTCCTGGTTTATGCAGATGTCACTTCCACTCTGGTCAGTGGGAGCACTGACCTCTCAGCACTTTTGAAAACCAGGCTATTTGTGTGTGTTCCTAAACATGGACTTTGGCTAGCCACCTCTGAATACACTGGTCTGTAAGGCAATGTTTTTCAACCTGTGGTCTGTGGACCACTGATGGCCCGTGAGGGTACTACAAGTGGTCTGTGGGGGTGGGGGAAAAGGATAATATAATCCTATGAACCTCTTACGTATGCAGGTAAATGTACTGTGATAAGTGCAATGTGTTTGTGAGTGAGCATAATAAATTATTAGAAATAGCCTGTGACTGATGAGAGTCAAACATATATCAAAGGATATTAAAAATGCAGCTATGTTAAAATGTTTTTAATGCATGCTTACATGGTGGTCCACAAAAGTTTTTAATGATGCTACAGTGGTCCTCATAAAAGAAAAGACTGGGAACCACTGCTATAAGATGTGGCTCCTCTATAGAAACACAGTTACTTCTTCACTGAAGTGTAAGGAACTCACGGGTGAATCAGGTTCTCCCTAACAGCCACAGTGAAATTAATCACAAAAGTGAAGAGCAAACATGAAGAGCACTTGATTCACTACATTAAAAGAGGAAGACAAAGCCAGAATTGCCTGAGTTAGAATTCAGCTACAATGCGGGCCTAAACTCCACAAAGTAATTCCTCAAAAGGTGAAAATCTCCACTTTAGGACAGAACCTTCAAGTCTGGGTTTAAAAAATGAGAGAGAACAAATGGGAGAAGAAATGGAGCCTTTGGTTCTACCTGTCTCTTCTTTCAATCAGTTAAAAAGTAGCACAGGAGGCTGTGACTGAAGAGCGGGACAGAAGAAAAGGAAACTTAGCTGATTTCAGCTTGGCCAAATGCAACATGTGCAGTGAATGACCTCTTGTTAGCAAAAAGAGAAACCCAAACAAGCAATAAAAACCTTCCTTGATTCAAAAGGGGTCATATCAAAGCAAACAATGACTCACACAGAGAGGATAAAATAACCCCCATTTTACACTGCAGGCTTGTCACAATGCCGCTGCTCATCTGAGTGATGCTAATTAATTTTGAGCTGACCTATCATCAGTTACTGAGTCTTGCCCCCGGATTAAATGTAAACCAGCCTTGCATAAATTGAATGCTTTCTTTGAATATATAATTGAATTTGAAGAAATGTGTGCCAGGGGGGTGTTTAAATAAGTGCACAAATAGGATAAAAAGGACTTCACGCCATTATATCTAATTCAGTAAGCAAAAATAATGGCAGGGCACGTTCCAATTAGTGTTTGATTTATTTTAACAATTCCAATTAGTGGAATGTTTTATAAAGTCATCTGATGTCAAACAATCATGGACTCACCAGACAGAAACAGTACTTCTAAAAGGAATTAAAAACAACACAACAAAACAAAAAACCCTATGAGAAGGGGCACTGGATATTCAGCATATACCAAATGCGCGCATAAACAAACACAGAAGACGACATTATTTGGTCAGGCATTTGCATCATTCCTAGAAGAGAAAGCAAGCATGTCTGCAGACTCATTCTTCCTACTTCAGCTCTTTCCTTTTGGGGATAAACGCTGTTTAATTTTTTCCTCCTTTTTAGAAAATACTAGCAAGGATATATAAATGCCCAAACCAGATCTAGAAAGAAAAAGATATACCCGGAACACCATCTGTTAAGCTTTCCTTAGAGCAGTGGTCCTCAATCACTATGTCTGGACACCTTACTGTGTCACTATAAGTGGGAAGTGTGTCGAGGAGGGCCAAGGAGATGGCTGGATTTGGGCTGAAGGAAAGGGGTGGGCTGGTGCATCCTATAGGGTCATTATATGCCACCAAGGGTGTCGCAGCCTGAAAACTGTTGAGAACCACTGCCTTCAAAGGAAACAGGATTTTGCCTATTTACAGAGGATGAGGATAGAGGAAGGGAAGATACCTATAAGCAGTGAAGTATTGCTGATATACCATAGGATTCTTAGCACAAAAATAGGATTGATTGCTTTGACCATTAATTCTTTTCTCTTCCAAAAATGCTCACATTTACAAAGTCAGAAGAAGTTCAGTTGGTCCATTAGAACAACAACTTCTACTGGAAGTGATGTTTTTAATTATTTTTTTTCCTATAACTTACTACAGAGGTTTTCAACAACTTCTTTTTTATATAGCATCCTTCAAACAGAGCAGACAGATAACAGGGATGTAGAATAAAAAGAAAAAAAAGGCTTTAGGCAGCTGAATAGATAGATATGCATACAGCGCTAGAGCTAAGCATCATGGAGTAGAGATGGGATAAATCCCTAGAGAGAAGTACCAGGTATCTTCTCCTAGTAAGAGTAATTCACATGGTGTGAGCATTCTAGGGCCCTCCAAAAAACAAAGTTGAACTAGAAAGCTACTGCTGAACTTTGGACATGTTTAGAATGTAGATTTGAACTGTATCTCCAGTCCCAAACAAAGTATTCATTCTGACAGTATATTTCCTTAGCACAGATGACTTACTATTATCCAGAAATGGGGGTGGGTTTCCTCCAGAGATGTGGAAAATGACCTTTATAGCCTCCCTTCAACATGAACTGTGTTCATCCAGGGAGAGAAAAAACTGGAGTGTACCCTACGACTGCTGGAGTCAGAGTAGAATGTTTTTTTTCCCTCCCTTTCATATCTAGGTACACTCATGTCAATAAGTTTAGTTCTTAGTCTAAAACTTGCTGTACTCAATCAAAAGACTTTCACTAAATTTAAAGAGGTTTTTTCCAAGCCTCAAGTGTGCTATAAAGCAAGGGGCAGGCATTCATCTCTTTCAGAAAAGTCACATGACAACTACCGCAAAGAAAAAAATACAAGATTTGAAAATAAGTGACCAAAGTCAGAGGGGAAAATCTTATCCTCTTACAAATTGTGTTAAATTTCAAAATAGGTTGCAACTCACTCTTGCATAATTCTACTTGTTTACCCATCAAAGCTGAGGGTTTCTTTTTCAGCAGGTGATTGAAGTATTAAGTTCAGCTTCATGGAATGGTTGCGCAAACATGTTATAGGTTGATTCTGTGAAGTAGCTTTCATTTCTTGAAGAGCAGGTCTTCACTACAAGGAGAATGGAAGTAGGCAATAGTGGGAGAAATGTATCAGTCATAGCTTAATACAAACAGCAAGGCTTTTAAGAGAAGAGATTTAAAGAAAACAAGGAACAACTATATAGGATGAGGAGCTCTCCTGCATGGAGAGTTCAGTTAAGAAGGAACAGGAACCTTTTATTTTAATGAAACACACTCTCTTGCTTCCAGTTTTGAAGGGCATGAGGAGGAAGACAAAGTGAGGGGGAATTTTCCCTCCAAAGCAAAATTCTGGTTTACTTTTTTTTGTTTTTTCAAAAATGGTTTGCAAAAAACACTGCAATTTTGTCAAAACAGCATTTTTAAATAATATTTTTGGTTGTAAAAGTTTGACTAACTATAGAAGGCAGCAATGATGAGGATAGGCCTTAAGTGGTCCAAGTTCTCAAAGCAACATAATAATGTGACAACATTTTACTCTTTTCTTCTTAATCCCATGGGTTCTATTCTTGATTTTAAAATTGGTACCACAATCAAGATGGGAAGTTAGTGAGATATTAATGTGGATTTCAGCACTGGCAGGGACAAGGTAGGAACAAAACCTGCCAACTTCCTGGAGACAACAAAAGACATCTTACCAACAAGCTAGAGAAGCAGCAGCCATTTATTGCAGCAGAGATTTCCTTAAAAAATTTCAAGCTTAATAAGGGGCGTTCACTCAAGCGCCCTCAAATGGGAGAGCGATCCAGACAGCAGCAAGCTAATATTCAGGCCATTTGTAATGACAGTTTTATTTTAAATCGGCATTAGAAAGACATCTTAAATAAGAGCATTTTGTGTATTTATGTTGTATCTGAACACCTTCAGGAATCCACACATTTTATACAACAATTTCAACAAAAAGAACTCTAAAGGCAATGTAAACTTCCAAAGGTTGGGTCAAAATGGTTCTAATTTGTTATTAGACCAGTTCGTATAGGTTTAGATTGCTGAAGACCATGGTGCTGCAAGAAACACGCTACGTCCTAGGGAAGGAAAAACATTCGTCATTCTCAAATACCCTTTTTTGGACAGTGCTCCAAATAGAGAACTGATGTGATATATCCAGCCCTCCAAAGCTTGACACTGTGGGCTGGGATTTTCAAGGCGGCCAAATGCAGTTAGATATCCCATTCCCACTGAGACATAATACAAGCCAGGCACCTAAATTCCCTTAATCTGTCCTGAAAAATCTAGCCGCAACTCTTCAAGAAAATGAGATGGGCTCCAGGTTAACTGCACAAAACACTCAGATGAAAATCTGTTCAGATACACTGAAATGTCTAATTCACTGGCATGCTAACAGGTGTGACACAGAGATATATAAACAATCAGTCCCCTAACAGTAACAAGAAATCTATTCTTACATCCTCTAATTTTAACCAGCTTTGTCTCTGATATATTTTCAGATCTTTTTTCAAGAGCTATGAAATGTGCCCCATCTTAAGTTTTGTATGTATCTGGCCAGGTTTTTTTGGGCCACCTTCATGGCTCATTTTAAGCTACCGGTAATTACACAGAAGCTGCAAACTATACATTGCTGGAGTCTGCAGTCATCCCATAGAAACAGATACCTGTTGCCTCACCCCCTAACTGTTCCTTGATGAATCTAGCATTCATCCATTTCCCCAGGTATCCAGTATATTTTTGAGATTTACTTGAACTGTCCATGACTTCTCCAGTACCTCTAGCCATCCACTTATAATAAAGTATACTTATGGCGCTTCTTTGGCAGTGATGGCTCCTAGCTGCGACCACTGGGATCCTCAGGGGGACTGGCTGCCCAGCTGTGAGTTGGGTCAGAGTATGCATAACTGTCTTAGTAAGTTTTGTTTCATTTGCCTTCCTTTCAGTTGTATTTTTAAGCCAGATATTGAACATAGGTTGAGTAACTGAGGTTAAGTAGCAAAACTCTTCAACTGTCCAGAGTCTGCAGAAAGGAAGGGTATGGGAGCTATTTTTATAGTGGGGGTTCTGAGAGCCTTTGAACCAAACTTTAAATCCTGTATATAATGGAAACCACTTAAAGCCAGGAGCCGCAACAACGCTCCCAGCACCTATGGTGGGCAGGCAGCTCTCCTCGTGTATTTCTAACCGCTACCATAGAGCTAGAGGTGTATTATTATTGTCACAGTTGGCTTAATTTATTTAATTTGTGCTGCCTAGAGAGCTTTGTTGGCCACCAAATAACCTCTGTCTATTCTGCTGAGAAAGTGATGTTCTCAAACTCATAGGGTTTTTTAATGTCACTGATGAGAAATATGGTCTTCCACGCTTAGTAATTTGCAATGAGACATAAACACCCATTTCTTCCATGGTTGATTAACAGGAAGCCACCCATAAATTTAGGCAGAACTATTCAGAAGGCTGCTAAGGGAGTTAAAACACCCACCTTAAGCCACCTTGAAAGCCCCAGTTTTAGATGAAGTATCTAATGTTCACATCCACTAGCCAAATTCAAACAAATCCCCTCTAAGCCTTAGACGCATCCTCCACAGGATTTCATGATTTTGAATCAGCTCTTCTGTTTGGACCTTCTGTTCATCAGGCTACCACCTAGACCAATGTATGCTCTCAGCAATAAGTTACTGTAACCTTCCCTTTTGTTTTCATTGCCTAAATCCATAGATGATGATATAGTGAGCATGTTCACGCAACACGTGGGGGGGGGGGAGAAGAGAGGGGACTCTCTTGGTAAAGTATTGTTCACTTTAAAAAAAAAAAACAAAAATGACAACAATGGCTTTTGCTCTTTTGTCTGGCTCATCCTTGAAATACTGATAATTTCATCTTACATAAAATGATTTCTATTTCAGTATGTAACTCTAGAAGTCAAGTAGTAAATAATAGGTACAGGATTTATTAGATGAACTCCACACACATCTGTACTGCTTTCATTTCAGATTCACATTCAGCATGAACTGTGTGTCTTTCAGCTTCTGCATCATATATCCATGTCCACACAGGCTTTGAAGCGGCCTGCCAACATGCTGCTTTATTCACAAACACACACCCACACCATGCAACCACTGTAATTCATTGCAGATTGCTGTTCTGAAGAATTCATGTACTATTGAATGATGCATCTACTGGTACTGTGTGCGCCTTAGTTAAATCTTATTTTAAAACTGGTGGATTCTCAAGCAGTGTTTGATCTGCTCAAATGCCTGGTTTTGTCATCTGTCCACTGCCAGAGTGAAGGTCATCTTCTAGCAGTTCCCTTAAGAGCTCACTGATCAGAGATGTGGAATGGATTTTGCCAAAATGCTGATCATCCTCAAATATCTGCAGATGCCCTTTATAGCTATTATTATTATTAATTTATTATTAAACAAGCAGTTAAGCTATCTGTTGTCCATTTAGTCTGGTTAGACCAATTTTTAATACTTATATTCACTGTGAGGGCAGGGGTGGACAAAATTGACTCACCGCTAGGCAGCATCAATTTTATTTTTGGTCACCAGGGGGTGCGCTGCTATTATATTTCTATTGTAGAGCTAGGTGACAGGCTACTAAAACTGAACATCAAGGTGACCAGAAACAGACTTGCTGAGGCCTGTGTCAGAGGGCCTATTTCTCTGCAAAGCTTCCTTAAGCCTTTCACTGTATTCTTTGAGAGTCCTAGCCCAAATTGAATCATCATCCCTTACAACTTCAGTACCTAGTAATCCATCAAGAATCTATCAAATTACTTTCCAATACCTCAGGAGAATACTACTAAATGTCATTTGTTTAAACGTATAATGCCCAAGTGACAACAGAGCATGAATCAGCTAGCTTCATTTGCCAGAAATACATTCTGCTTCTAATACTAAGAATATCATTGTTTCTGATAGTTAAATTATCACTACCCTTCGTGGTTTAATGGTAACATGTTATTGCTTTATTTCAATGCATGAATATATGCATATCCATAATTGTATTGCTTCTTCAGCTATAACCCAATGTGTATGCTCTACCTTTTCAGTAACTCTAATTTTTCACATTAAGTTCAGTTTTCATTTGAACTGTGAAAGGAAATGGAACAAGTCTTGCTTTCCTCAAATATCTGTATATTTTCCTTAGTTACGTATTTTTTCTGCTTAAAGTAAAAACTGAACTTAATATGGAAAGTTAGCAGTTACTGAAAAGACACAACATACACACTAGGTCATAGCCGAAAAAAATGCTGTACTGTGCCCCAGCATCCAGTCTATAGGTTTCTCACTAAGATTTTTGCCAATTAAAGTTTGGCTGTACAGCATTCGCCTACCCAAAAAGCAGTTGCTGTGCAGTAACTGTACCTATAAGATCCACGCAAGAGTTTTGTTGTTCTCTCAACATGTGGAAACTCAGGTTTAAGTGTGCAATATACACCAGAAAGGATTATTTTCCCTATGTTATACTCACAGTGTTTTTGATCAAATGCAGAGAAACTTCTCAACAGCACTTGGTGTATAATCTTTGAAGTTTAACAATGACGTTAGCATAGATAAATCTATGGGCACATCACTGTTCCCATGCTAGCCACACAATTCTGAACTCTTGCTCACAAAAACATCCAGAGGGTTGCAGAGGGGAAGTAAAAATGAAGATCCACCTAAATGGTTTTTGCATCCTTCTCTCAGAAGAAAAGCTATTAAGGGGACTGGAGACACCCCCCCCCAAATACAGGCTAAAACTTTAGATGTGTCTGTGTCCCTTCATTCTTTTTGTATCCTTTTAGCATCTTACAAAGTGGGATTTCTCTTGCGAAAGCTTTTGCAATAAGTAAATTTGTTAGTCTTTAAAAGTGCCACCAGACTTTTTCTTTGTTTTGCTGACCTAACAGGCCTACCTCTCTGGAGCTTTTGAGTAAGTTTCACAGTTTCCAGCAGTAGGGGGAGCCTTGGTTAGGCCTGTCTGGACATGCTATGCATCTACAGGTCACAGGGCACATGCACTTGCTATGATCTATAAGGAGGGGTTAAAGAGTTCCCATGTGCAGTCAAGTGGCAACGGACTTTAAACAGAGAGAAAGGTCCGTTGTGGCTGCAGCTGGGACATCTTATCCAACCACCCAGCACAGTGTGACACTGTTTTTAATTTGCTGTATTGTAGCTAACCAAGGATCACATAGGCTATGTTCACACTGGGAGGGCTTGTTTCAAAACAAGAGGTTTTGAAACAAGCTGTTTCTAAATAACTCTATTTCAAAACACCTTATTTCGAAGGACAAAAAGAGTGTCCTCAAAATAAGGGAGTGAAATAGCATGTCCACAGTGTGGACATGCTATTTCGCTTGGGGAGGGGATTGCAGGCACCCGCAGGGTGCAGCGCAGAGGGGCACCCTCCAGGTGAGGCGCAGCCAGGTGCCTCACCCCCAGGGCTTTAAAGCCCCGGCTGCCCCCAAACCTGGCAGCGGGGTCCCGGGCACCTGCTGGAGCCCGCTCCTGCAGGGCCAGAGTGAGCGCCGGCCCCCGGAATCCCCGGTGCCCCCGCTCCTGCCGGCTCCTGCTTAGCACCCTGGGAGGAAGGTCAAATGTTGTTTCGGAACGCTTTGTTCTGAAACAACATGTCGGCACAAGGCTGTTTCGAAACCAAATGAGGTTTTAGCCATTCTGAAAGAACAGTGGCCATTTCGAAACAAGCGGTTTGCTTTGTTTCGAAATGTCCGTGCGTCGTGTGGCCATGGTAGTTCTTATTTCGAAACAACCTCTGTTGTTTCGAAATAAGAAGTGTGTGTGAACGTACCCCTATTGTGGATTCCCTTGTAGTTTTCAATGAATGGTGAAAATCCACCTGGCCTCTCATAACTCATCTGAACTGCTCTAGGGAAGGGAAGTTTGCAGCACAGCCAGTAACACAACCATACAACCTACTGTGCTAGTGCCTTAAATTCTCTCCGCAGGAGACTTCCATGCTGCAAGCTGAACTCCACAGAACAACAGTGAGGGTTTTAAAAAGCAAATAAATTCAAAAGCATATGCAAAATTAGGGCTTTAGAGCTGTATAAGCCTCAAAAGACTAAGGTTTTGTTATGGTAAGCTACATACCAGTGGAATATTCAAAGCATGTTTAAAAACACAGACAATCTGCTATTGAATATCAACAATATGATGTTAATGGCCAATTAGTTTTTAATAACATATACTGAACTGAACTGTTTATTGCATCTTGGGTAATAAGGTGATTACTGCATGTAATCCTAGTGGGTGCCCATGTAAAATGCATTTATTAATGTTTAACAGCTCTACAGCTACAGGTTTGCACATTTATTTATTACGATGTCCAGACCTTATAAATATTCCTGTACCTAACATTTGCTATTGAATTTACATTAAATATAATCTTAAGGGTATTTAAAGACATATACATGTCTAACATATACACACACATCTTTTATATACATGTCTTTATATTATAACATATGAATATATGTCTCAAATTATATGTATACATGTGTTTAAATAAAGCTTTTTACCTTTAATAATCTAGGGTGTTTACTCAAAGAACAAGTGGACCCTGCAATAAGTATAGCTTACCAGCTATTTTGTTTTCAGGGCCTCTTGAGATTACATTAGCTAATTTGGATTGGCAGCAGGTCATGGGCCAGGCTCTGCAGCAAAGTTTCCAAAGCTTAAGGGATTTAGAATGCCACCTGGTTACAGTGGATCAGACAGGAAGGAACCATAAAGGAGACTGACAGCAGCTCTGCTCTCTTGGCATTCTGATATTTTTAGCTCCTTTGTTCCACCTTGTCTGCGTTACTTTTGCCTCTCCCAAAACCTCAACGTACACGCCTGTACTATTTGCACGGAAATACTCAGAATCCTTTCCAGGGATCACAGTAGAAACTAGGCGAGGTGAAAGGACTGGTCTCTTCTGCAACATGGCAGAAATGTGGTAGTCACACAAAACTTTGCTCTCTTATGGCCTCCTGATGTGTATGTTGCGAGTATGTATAATTCTCCAGGCAAAGCAGAAAAACAAAAACTACAACTTGTGCCAGGAGCAAACAGAAAGACCCTTGTCTAACAGTAGATATGAACTCTTCAGAACAGAGACAGCTTCTTTCCTGCTGAAACAACTTCCCTAGTTGTGGCACACAAGCATGCGCTCACAATCAACAATCGCAGAGATTCCACAAAAATCTCATCCATGGCACATGATCTGAACAGCCAGGCTGCTATTTTCTCCTAAGCTGTATATAAAAGCATGGCAGCAGCTAGGGGTGGGGGGAGACATACCATAGCATTACAAAATTTTTAATTACCTTCCTGTGATTCCCAATCCCTTCCATCCTTCTGCTCTCCCAAATTACACCTTATAAGCAGAAACCATAAAAAGGATTCTTTAAACCCATCTATCAAAGCAGATCATTCTGCCTAACGTGTGCTTTTGAAATTACCTCAGCTGACTACGGCCAGTGACAACTCACAGCTAATCTAAAACCATGACTATCAGGCTAACTCCAGCCATGTTTCACTGCTGAAATCCTGCTGTTCAGTTCATTTGGGAGTTTGACACTGTTTGCCATCATCCATTTACACAGACAAGTGGCAAGGAACCATCGGTGTGTTTTGTGCAACCCAATACTATCTGCTCAGGTTTTTAATGTAAAGGAAGTCATTCTAGTTTTTAAACTTACGCCTTTTTACAATTCACGTTCAGCTGAGACTTCACTTAGAAACTGATCAGGATTGTTCTGTCTATATGTATTACACCACACTCCAGATAGTAAAAGCTATAGCTGAGGTTGCAAAAGTTTCCCATTAGAAGCTCCCTGTTTTTATATGCTTCCTAACTTTAGGGCATTTCTTTCTTGAGGGATCAAACTTCCAATGCTAGATTTCAATGCAAAGTGACTTCTGCTTGCTGCCCCCCTGTGACAGGCAGCTCCCCAAATCCAGTCCGGTGTGCGCTGTGATCCCTGATTCCCAATCCTGAACCCCAATTCACCCTACTTTGCCAAGTGACCACTCATTCCCCAGTCTGTCCACTCCAAGCAGTGGGTAGTATGCCCTCTGGCTACTTCAGGGATGCTCCCTAAGCAAACACCCCCAGCCCCAGCTACCATACCAGGAGCCACTGTCAACTGAGATTGGGGCCCACTCCCAACCACCAGACACTCAAGCCCATCCATTTAACAAGGGAATGGATTGTGCCCAGCCTTCTTCATTCACACCATCTAAAGACCACGCAGCTTTAGAAAAAACAATCACTAGTTTATTGATCAGACTATAATTCTAAGTGAGAATATGGCCAATCATGGCAGAATCACGATATAAATGAGTCAAGACTGACCACAAGGAAATAAAAGGTAAAACATGCAAGCTAACCTAATACCTCTAACCTAAACTGACCTCATAGTTCAAGCTTATGCTCAAAGTGTGCAGCTTTGAGAAGTTTCTACAGCCAGTCTTTGCCTGAGGCCAGGCAGGGCCCAGATCTTGCTTGAAGTTGTTTCAAGATGGGGATTCCCAGGCAAAAATCCTCAAATTCTTCCAAGTGTTTCTATTTGCTTTCATTCCCCCTTCCAGGAAGAAGTGATCCCTTTGTCTGGTCTGAGCCAAAACAATTAGCATATCTTTGTTGCCTCCTCCAGTTACTTGCTTTTGTTTTTCACATGTTGCCGGGAGAGAGTTCCATCTACCTCCCCCCCCCCCCCCAAGCCATGATACACATCTGTACACATGCATTAGGCTGCAGGAAACACATCATCGTAATAATCATGCAGAATAGATTACGAGCATCCATAAAGAAACTCAGTATGGTGGAACTGGCATAAAAACATATAATCCCAGGGTATAAGTGAACAGAAAAATCATATAGCTCATAGCCCAGGGTCACAAATGTGTATTCTGTGGCAGAAAGCACTCCTCTGAAATCCAACTACAACTTTTGCTCCCAGACTTCAAGGTTAGGTTAATTAAAAAGGAGGTGTATTTGAAACAAACTTCAATACCCCCCCCCATTTTTAATAGAAAGTACATATTTAATGTTAATGTGCAGACAAGAGCACCAGTCACTGGATAATGTTTAAGAGGACTATTTAATTAAAACTGAGCAGTCATTAAACGGGACTTGATCTCCAGTGTCTTTGCAGACAGAAATGCTGTTTACAGGCAGAGAAGAGAGGATGAGAAAAATCTGCTGGAGAAAGACTGGCTGGCTCTGAAGTCTTCCCTCAGGCAGGTCTCTAATTGACTTGATCAGATTTAAAGTAACTATTGTGGATATGAAACCTCAATGATGAAGACATGAGTTACTAATAAAACAAATTAATTATGGGTTATTACAGGCTTGTCTTTGCTTCCACTGAATCTTGTGAGATTTTTACATTACTGTTCATGTACATTAAACTTCAAGATCATGTTGACTCCTACTTTTTGGGGGGCCCCCACCCAAAAAAGTGAGCTATTGAAATTTTTAGGAGCTCTCCCGAGAGGCATGTAATCATCTTTAACAATTTTGATGCACTAAATAACAGCTTCTCCACTGTGAAACAACCAAGTTCCAGAATTACATTCCAGGGTCTGTATAAGCAACCATACCATCTTGTTTTTAACTACTACAGATTTCCCATTAGTAAACGTGAAATATTTATACTACCATCTTTAATCTAATTAAGGGTTTATCTGAAAGCAGAGATCTTCACAGGGAAAATAAATTTGCTTGAACTTTTTAGAAATAATCACTCTTGTTGGTGAATTTCCTCAGGCTCAACTAGGGTTCCACACCTCTGTCCATTTCTACATGCTTATCTATGACAGACAGAACAGGATCTACATACCTTTAACAAAACCCTATGTCTGTTTTTGAGAGGCTTAACGTGCAAGGGTAGCAAATGTCCCCAATTCATCAAGCCTGGCATGGGGGAAGGTGAGTGGTGAACTGGCTCATGGCCAGGGTAGGTGGAACTTAGCCATAATAAGCAGAATCAAGGAGCTAAGCAAAGAAAACAGGTATCTCTCACTGAGAGAAGCAGAGCTAGTGTAACAGAGAAAGATTTTACGAGTAGCCCACGCTCCTGCAAGGGAAGACCCAAAATAGGGAGCATTTTATATTGTTGTGCTTAAAACGTGCATTTCTTTGTCATGGAAAGCTCAGTGAAAGATATGGATGCACATTAGTGACTGTACTGAGGATTAATCTATGTTCCCTCCATACAGGTAAGAACACACATACTGGGCATGCATCAGCAGGCTGACTGCCTCCCAGTTTCGAAACAGACTTTAACTGAACTTCACTGCTAATCAAAGATCAATTCCTCTTTTCACAAGAGCCTTTAAGCATGGCCATATTTTCCCAAACGTGTTTAGAAATTGTTGGGATAAAATCCACTTTCTACTCAATACCTTGAAACTCTCCTCTCCCTCTCAAATAATGTTCCTTGGACCCATGCCCTTGCATTCCGGCAACGTTAATTTAGCCCTTGGTTCTTCTGAAATGGAAGGAATCCTCCAGAGCTAAGCGTGTGAGAAGGTGGGACTGTAAAAATCTCTCTCTAAACAAACTATGGCACCCTTCACCTCTCAGAAAAGTGCACTGAAGCACACCTCAGACATTTCTCGGCAAGGTAGATTTCTTAAGGTAGGCCTAAGAGGACACTTCCTCATGGACCCACTCCCGCTCCCCCAAAGGCTTTTCAGATTGTCAGAGGAGTGCCTCCAAATTCCCATCCTACTCAAACTACGTACGACTCTGCACCCCCTGCAAAATGGAAATAACTCCATTTCAAAAGGCAAGATAGCTGTGTTCATGCTTCAGATGGCTACATGTGTCTAAGTGTTTGAAGTTGCTCTTGAATGGCTTCCACTTGCCAAAATACAGAGAAGCAAATCTACTCATGTCAGCATGTTAGGTTCCTGTGCCAGCACTCTGCAAAGCAATGGCACATGATGGGGCATGAGATCACTGATAACCAGCCAGAGGTTATGCACAAATACTAGAGTGCCTCTGCTCTGCCATTAAATTCCCAACAATGGCCCCCTGGAGTTGCCTTATTGCTGTAATAAAGTTATGTAGCACATTGATGGAATCCACTTAAAAGAAAATTTAATGCGTAATGTAATTTTAACAGTGAAGTCCATGATGGGTACATTAGCTCCATCATTTTAGAATGCCAAACAAGCAGCTAGAATCAGCTGCAGTCCAAGCCAGTTTCCTAAATATATAGAAAACTGCTGGCAAGTGTTCACGACTGTTCTTAAATTACTGTCCATCACCTGTGTCACACTCAGGTATCCTCTGTTCGAAACCTGACAGGAGACAGGAAGGGATCCTGAGGTGCTATAGCCTGCCTGAACCGTTTCATGAGGGAAGAAGCAAGCAAGTCCTGGATCATGCAGTTGATCAAAGCACATATGGCTCTGATTAGACAAGAGGACAATCTAGAGCAGTGGCTCTCAAACACTGTTTCAGAACACATTACTGTGTCACCACATGGTGACAAGTGTGTTGCGGAGAGCTGGGTAGACAGCTGAGTTTGGCCTGGGGGTGGGTGGGTTGGTTGGTGTTTTCAGTAGGGTCGTGCTATTGCACCCAGTGTGTCACAACCTGCAAAAGGTTGAGAACCACTGAACTAAAGCAGCAGAGGTACACTTATGACAAGATGGTTATCATTTGTTGGAATTTGGTTAAGGACTGTGTGGCCCTGGAAGGAGGCTGGACTGTGTGAAGGGGTCCAGCCAGAAAGCAAAGTCACTCCAATGAGCAGGGAAGGCCAAAAGGACAGTCAGGAAAACAAAAGTTAAAGCTGTGTCTAGATACAATTCTGCAGCAAGGTGGTGAGCTGGAGAGGCAGCTTTGCTGCAGGGCCTTCAGACTGGCTTCTGTGTTACCTTCACAGAGAATTAGGTAAAACTTACATGATTTAAAACCTATAAGGATTTATGTCTATTTTGAAGAGGCATTAACATGTCACAGAATCAGAGGATTTGAAGGGACTTCATGAGGTCATCTAGTCCAATCCCCTGCTAAAAGCAGGACCACTCCCACTAAGACATCCTTGGCTGGGATGATTAACCAGGCCCTAAATGTTTCCGAAGATGGAGATTCCACCATCTCTCTAGGTAGCCCATTTCAAATGCTTCACCATCCTTCTAGGGGGAAAGTTTTTCCTAATATCCAACCTTGACTGCCCCAGCTGCAGCCTGAAACCATTGCTCCTTGTTCTGTCCTTTGTCACTACTGTGAACAGCCTAGCTCCCTCCTCTTTGGAGCACCCCTTCAAGTAGTTGAAGGTTGCTATTAAATACCCCCTCAGTCTTCTCTTCTGCAGACAAAAGAAGTCTAGTTCCTTCAGTCTCTCCTTGTAAATCATGTGCCCCAACCCCCTAATCATTTTTGTTGCCCTCTCCTGGACTTTCTAATTTGTCCAGATCCTTTCTGTCGTGTGGAGCCCAAAACTGGACACAGTATTCCATATGTGGCCTCACCAGTGCCTAATAGAGGGGAATAATCACACCCCTCAGTTTGCTGGCAACACTCATACTGATGCAGCCCCTTGGCCTTTTTGGCAACAAGAGCACATTATTGACTCATATGCAGCCTCCCATCCACCATAACCCCCAGATTCTTTTCTACAGGGCTACTACTTAGCCGATCAGTCCCCAGCCTGTAGCAGTATATTGGGTTTTTCCATCTTAAGTGCAGGACTTTGCACTTGTCCTTCTTGAGCCTCATGAGATTTTGTTTGGCCCAAAGCTTCAGTTTGCCTAGGTCTCCCTGAATCCTATCCCTGCTCTCCAGCGCGTTTACCATTCCCCACAGCTTGGTGTTGTCCACATATTTACTGAGCATACAGTCTATTGCATCATCCAGATCATTAATGAAGATGTTGAACAGAACCAGCCCCAGGACTGAGCCCTGGAGCACTCCACTAGTTACTTGTAGATTACTAGACATAGAGCCATTGATCCCTACTTGCTGAATCCAATGATCTAGCCAGCTTTTTATCCACCTTATGGTCTATTAATCTAAACCATCCTTCCTTAACTTGCTGACAAGAATGCTGTGAGAAATCATACCAGAAGTATTGCTAAAGTTGAGGTATATTACATCAACAGCTATTCCCGCATGTACATAGCCAGTCATCTCATCATAGAAAGCAATCAGGTTGGTCAGGCACAATTTGCCCTTGATGAATCCATGCTGACTGTTCCTGATCACTCTATTTTCCTCCAAGTGTTTTAGAATGGATTCTTGGAGGACCCGCTCCATGATTTTTCCAGAGATTGCAGTGAGGCTGACAGGTCTGTAATTCCCCGGATCCTCCTTTTTCCCTTTCTTGAAGATAACTATAGAGCCCTGCAAATCTGTGGGTATCCGCTGCAGATCCACGGGAATCCGCATCCGTGGGTGCGAGTGTGGATAACCGCAACCCATTGCTATGGATCGACTCACGGATGCAGCTTCTATTGTTACCTTATCACACTGCGATCCGTTGCTGAAGCTGCTGCACTGATCTATGTTTGCAGCATTCAGGGGAACCGGGAAGCACTCTGGCCAATCCTAGATTGTGATCTGCCAGCCAATCAGAGTCTCAAGGTGGGACTTGGAGACTCACTACTGGCCTTTGATGGGCTCACTCCCCTGCCCACTTCTTCCTTTTCTTGCTTTCAGTTGGCAAGCCATTGCTGTCAATCAGAGATTTCATAGGTGGGCAAAGAAATCTGACTGATAGCACAGCATGCGAACCACAAACAAGAAAGGAAAAAGTGGGTGGGACCCACATGGGGAACGAACCAATCAAAGTCTGAATAGTTGTATGCGAGCCCAAGCTCGGTTGCAGCTGCAGTTACAGATGCAGCTAAATCCTGGCATGCGGATTGGATTAATGTTATCTCTGAATGGATGCGGTTCCACATTTTTGTATCCACGCAGGGCTCTAGATAGCCACTATATTTGCCTTTTTCCAACCATCCAGAACCTCCCCCATTAGCCATGAGTTTTCAAAGATAATGGCTAGCAGCTCTGCAATCCCATTAGCCAACTACCTCAACACTCTCAGATGCACTTCATCCAGGCCCATAGACTTGTGCACATCCAACTTCTCTAAGTAGTCCCTAACCTGGCCTTCCATCAGCAAGGGCTGCTCTGCTTTTCTCTATGTCACAGTGACATTGTACCCACTAATAACTGAGCATAACTATTGTGCCAACCCAAACTTGATTTTTAAAAGGTTTGACTAGTAGGCTGACAAGGTGGTCCATAATGTCACTAAAGGGGGGCTATAACAGTAATATTTGTGCCTCCTGTTATGTTGAAGGAAAAAAATCAGAAGGTAATGGATAAAGTCCCTTACTTTTATGTCCCAAATGTTAAACATGCTGTACTGAACAGATATTCCAGAAAAAAATACAGGCTTCTGGGGTCATAGATGTCATTTCTCCTTTTCCAAGTAGTAAACATCCACCTTTTGTCAAAGGAACTCTAACCCTACGTTCATACATACAGTATCAGTTGGTTTTCCTAACTCTTTCTTTGGAAACATCATCTTTGCAGAAGGATGTATCAAGTTCTATCCTTATGGGGCTCGTGTGTGCATTTTTATGCAAATGCCACTGGTTTCTTCAGTCTAGTCATAATTATCACTCCAATAGGTGCCAAAACATTAAAGCTGTCTTACTGATTGTCAGTTTCACATCAGAGATACATATGGTCTAAATTCTGCTTCCACAGAATTTACAGCTATTTCCTCAAATCTAATATGTACAGGAAAACATGTACAGCATCCAACCGTGATGCATGTTAAAACAAAGTTTTAGATGTACATATGAGTTCCTGCATGATGCAGATGCAAACACATGCACACACTTTAAAGTGCAATGTCTGGTGAACAAGTTTTTGGAATTTGTGCCTACAAAACTCTCATTAGGGACTTAAGTTAAATTCTTTCCAAGAAAATGACTGGTGCAAGAAGAGTAGGGTAAGTTACCACAACATGAAACCCCAAGGGGTATGCCTGAGTATTTGTTACGCAGACATGTTAGAAGGCTAACAAATGCATCCTTATGGGTAACTGATTAAATCATTTTACTATAAAACCACAAGAAGAAGAAACACCCAGCCGCAGGCTGCACATTAAAGAATTAACTGAAAGGAGGAAGCAAGAAGTTTCTATATACTCAGAGTAGAAACTTGGGTATTCTAAACTCATGACTACTTTTCTGGTGGAATGTTCTCCCTAATCAGATGGCCTTCTTCATAGTTAACAGGTTCCATTTTCAGACACATGAAATGAGCTCATCCATGCTAGGTTTTGTTTTTTTTTTTTTTAACCTTCATATGGTACTTTCTGTTGTTAGAAGCATGATACTTCAATAAAGGTAGTAAGAGAGCCTGACACAAACTTAGAAAGTATTAATAATTGGTTAGGTTTTTTGGTGGCTTCTCATTTGCTACCGGCCAGAGGAAGAAGCGAAGTGGAAAGTGTATTCTTTTTCCCGTGGTTTTAATCAGGCAGAAAGGGATGAGAGGTAAGCAATGGATCATGGAGCTAGAGGTCAGCCAAGATGCTGTCTCATTCATGACTGAGGACTCATCTTCACTGATGGTGCCAAATTTGCAGATATCAGATCAGCTTTCCCTAGGGACTGATTGGGACTGTGATGTTCAACTCAGTCGACCGGGAAGTTGAACACTGAAGACCACTCCACCAACTGCAGTAGCACTGATTTGAAGGGAAGGCTCTCCCATCAATTCAGCACAATGGACGTGTCAGGTGTAGGGAAATCAAAGGCTGATAGACAAGTTATCTTATGTAACTTGCTTAGCTCCATTCTTCCACCATAGACCTGCCCCAGGCATGGGTTATTTTTTTTTCCCCCTCCTCCCCTCTCTCTCAGTCCAAGAATTTCAGCCAGATGACATTTTACTTTTGAGGTGGATTTTTTGAAGGGGTGACTCATGACTTACTGGAACTTTGAGTCAAATTAATGTACTTTTGATGGAATCCCTTATGTCTGATACGTAATGAATTCATCATCCTTCTTCTCTTTGCTTAACCCAAGAATCCATCTCCCCTGCTGTAGCTCCACTGACAAGTAGCTACTGTGGCCATTTACTGTCCTGTACCTTCTAAGGCCTGGACTTCCATACTCCTCCTGGTCTACCTCAAAATACCCCTATGCAATGCAGAAGCCAAGTCATGAGGCTTCACTGACCTGCCACTTTGGGCATGCTGAGATTTCTAAGCGACATTTCTAGGATGCAAAATCACAATCATGAATTTAATTTAATTGCAAGGAGCCAAAAAGTTCAGCTAAAAAGAGTCAACAGTAGAAACAGTTAATAGAGGGGAAAATTAGACTTATGTGAGTTTGTGGCCAGTGGCTTTGTCACTGCTGTAAATGAACAAATGTTCCAACTGTGCATATGCCCTAGCAGAACTAAGTGTTTAATTGCATTTCTTCTACTATATGAAGTGTTGCACAAAAATCAGGGTGGAGGATATTTATTTGATCTTTCAGTGCTTGAGAAAGTGTGGTATCATATTAGAAAGCCAGGCACACAGTGTTTCCCATGCATATCTATCTGAACACCACAGTGCTGGATAACAGCAACAACCTCCTATTCCAATTCTGGACCACATAACGTAGTCAATGGACATGAACCCTAAACAAGACTTTGACAAATGTATGTTTCTGGTCACCATGGCAACCAGTTTTTGGCACCTGTCACCTACTTCCACCACAGAAATGATATGGAGGAGCATCCTCTGGTGACCAAAAGTAAACTTGCTGCCACCTAGCTGTGAACCAGTAGTGTCCACCCCTGCCCTAACTTTCAGCCATTGTCAGTATACTGCCTCCATTGTATTCCAGCTCTGAACAGCAATACTTTCTGATATTCCAATTTGAGGGGTGCAAAGTGCAAAATAATCAGAAATACCAGCTATTTCTACATGAAGTTGTTTAAGCATAGTACAAAGGACAGAGGGCACTGAAGTGAGAGTCAGGTGACCTCATTTCTATTCCAGTTCTGTTTAAAACTTGCTGCATGTTGTTAGTTTTTCTTCCTGTAAAATGCGGCTAATGATACTTAAAGACACTGATAAAGTATTTTAGGTCATCTAATCCAACTTCCTGCTCAAAGAAGGATCAGCCCCAAACCATCCCTGTCAAGGTTCTCTCAAGCCATGCCTTAAAAACCTCTTAGGATGAAGATTCCATCACCTTCCTATACAATCCATTCCAGCGCTTCACCACTCTCCTCGAGAAGAAGGTTTCCCTAATAGCCAAACGCACTCCACCAATGCAACTTGAGACCATTTCTTCAGATTCTGTTCTCTGCCACCAGTAAGAACAGTCTAGCTCCATCCTCCTTGGAACCCCCTTTCAGGTAGTTGGACGCTGCTATCACATCCACCTCACTCTTCTCTTCTGCAGACTAAATAAGACCAGTTTCCTCAGCCTCTCCTCATCAGCCATGTGTTCCAGCCTCTAATCATTTTCACTGCACTTTGCTGGACTCTCTTCAATTTGTCCACATTCTTTCTGATGCAGGGGCGAAAACTGGACACAACACTTCAGATGTGGCTTTGCCAATGCCAAATACAGGGAATAATCACTTCTCTCAATCTGTTGCTGCTAATACAGCCCAATATGCCATTACCCTTGTTGGCAACAAGGGCACACTATTGACTCAGACACATCCTTGTCTACTGTAACCCCCAGGTCCTTTTTCGCAGAACTGCTGCCTAGCCAGCTGGTCCTCAGTCTGTAGCAGTACAAGGAATTCTTCCATCCTCAGTGCAGGACTCTGCCCTTGTCCTTGTTGAACCTCATCAGATTTGTTTTGGCCCAATCCTCTAGGTCACACAGTATCCTAACCCTATCCTCCAATGAATCTATCATTCCCCCAGCTTAGTGTCATGTGTTAATTTGGTAAAGGTGCAATCCACCCCAAATCCAGATGATTACTGATGATAAACACACACCTAGATCTTGTATACATTTAGACACATTGCTTCTTTAAGGGAATTGTTGTACTTAAATAGCAACACCCAACTAGTATTGGCAGTTACCCCAGTATAGCTGAATTGGCTTCAGCACCTGAAATAAGCTATATTGCTAACTTGGACTACACTGGCTATTAAAAACATAAGTGTTGGCAAAAATTCATACCTCAACAGACATAGCTGTTCCAGGAAAACATAGTGCAGTGCTGAAGATAGTTGCTGGCAAATGAGCTCAGACTTCTGATGGATTTGCTCAACAACTTGGCATGTGCACAACTGGTGGCAAGACTGCTCAAAATATCACAGCACCAATTCCACTGTTGCTCCTTTGGGGGTACTGCAGGCACTAGGAACAACAGGTCTTGTAGTGCACCCAAGGATGACTGACTTGTGGCCAAGTTTGGGGCTGTAATGAGAAGACTCTCTGCAAGTATCTATCTCATGAAGGTATTTCATACCACGGTCTCCAACAGAACCATTCCCTGCTCCTATTTCAACATTAGTTCACTTATCATTCTCATGCTCCCTCCTCCCTGTCCTGTGCCAATCTAAACATCTGTTACTTCATTTTAATGGCTCTTAAATATCTGAAGATCCTTGAGTTTTAATTACCAAAAGCCTGATAAAAATTTCAACCAGCAGCTGCTGTCAGTGAGGGTCCCCCTGGAGATATCCGTCATGTGGTACTGGGATGGGAAGGAACAGAATGAGTGTGAAACACTGATCTGTACTGTTGCAGTTGCTAGGGGAGCTCACTTCATGCCACTGGTACCTACAGCTCTTTGTACCAGTTAGGAAGGGAGGGAGAGAGGTATGTTGGGAAATGACCGAAATCCATTCCTACCTGCTTCACCTTTCCCAACCCTAACATGAAATTAAGAAAGCTGCAGCTTGCCAGACTTCATATCACCTCCCTCCAGTTGCTCTAGCTCCTATAAGGGAAAGAACAACTTCCTCACCCTATGTTCCTGGGCTACTTGAAGTCTTTGCCTCTGCAGAAAATGTTCCCCTGAGCTTAGAGCACTTTAGCAAGGATTTGATCCTGTAATTCATTAATTTCTCTTGGTAGGAAACTTATCATTCTAAAAGAAAACAAGTGACCTTAAACCACTTTCTTCCAAATTAAATAGCATCTTGTTTCCCCCAGCGGGCTAGAAGAAATTGATCCAGAGTTTTACAGAGTTATTGTGCACTCAATGTCTCTCCTGTGCATGACACAGGAAGGTCTGATGCATGGGTAATGTAAAGAGTAACAAGTCCACACTCCTTCCCCTTTTCACTCCAAAACCAAAAATATCATGATACTGCATATGAGAACAAAATCCCATGCCTCGGTTTCTCTCTAGAATAAAAAGAGTAGTTCTCCCACACAAAGTGTTGTACGACTCTGGTTAAGTCACTTAACCTTTAGGTTATCCATATATAAAATAACTTCTCGACAAATACCTACCAACCCTAAAGTATTACAGAGAAGTTTGTTTGTTTGTTTGTGAAAGGTAAACCTAACACGTAAGGTTTCATCTACCACTTTATGCAACAGATAAGTCAACAAGCACCACTACATGCCCCCAAATACTACTTTTTCCCCCAGAATTATTGTGTCAAAACTTTGCTGCAACTCTGCATAAAGTTGCAACACAAAACATGTAACATTGTTGTAGGCTGCATTTTCCCAAATCTTTATGCATGTGAACTGCAGTTATTGACAAGTTCCAGAGAGGTACCCATGTTAGTCTAGTTCAGCAAAACAAACAAAAAGTCTTGTGGAATTTTCAAAGGCTAACAAATTTATTTATCACATGAACTTCTGTGGGTAGAACTTCAGACACACAAAATGGGATGTATAAATGCAAAGAAGAGTAAGTCACAAAATAAGTCAGAATTTTTTTCACCAAATTAATCAAGTTGTTTGGATTCAAACAATCTAGAATAACAGATAAGAAGATGGGAAGGTTAAAAGAGAGAAAAAACCTTTTGTAATGATTGAGCCAGTTCAAGTACCTATTCAGACCCAAGCTAATGGTGTCAAATTTGCATATGAATTTATGTGAAATCCCATTGCCAATTCTGTCAGCATATCTACTCATATAACACCATCAAAGAACCTAATCAAACCAGATACTCCATCAAGGGCTCATTGACTAATGTAATATATGCCATAATGTGCCAACACTGTGCCTCTGCCTTATACATTGGACAAACTGGACCGTCTCTACACAAAAGAGTATAAATGGATGCAGATCAGATACCAGGAATGATAACATTCAAAAACCAGTAAGGGAACACATCAGCCTCCCTGCACATACTGTGAAAGACACATCAGTTACAGTGCTTCAACAGAAAACCTTCAAATCTAAGCTTCAAAGGGAAATGGCAGAGTTAGAATTCATATGTGAATTGGACATATTAGCTTGGGTCTAAATAGAGATTTGAACTGGTTCTTTCATTACAAAAGGTGATCTACTATCCCTCTTTTAACCTTCCTATCTTCTTACCTGTTATTCCATACTGGTTGGATCAAAATAGCTTAATTGGTTTGCTGAACAAAAAATTCTGAAATGACTATGACTTAACCTCAGCATTTATATATCCTCTTTCATACTGTAACCTCCATTCATGCATCTGATCAAGTGGGATTCTAGCCACAAAAGCTCATGTGATAAATACATTTGTTAGTCTTTGAAAGTGTCAAAGGAGCTATATACACATCTACTCGTAGGCAGCTTTCCTCTCATCTCATTTGCAAACTGCAAAGCAGACCCAAAAGGTTCACTCTCTTTAGGCTTAAACAGAACCTGAGGCAAGGCTGAGCACGGCCTGCTGACAGCCTGAAATATCGTAACTTTGTATTGCTCTAGGTAAAAATCCATGCATACTGCTACTGTTGATACATCCAAAATAAAGTTAAAGCAGCACATTTTTCATATAAAATTGTTTGCATAAAGCTACAATAATGGGGTTTGCAGCTACAACCACCCTTGGAATATTTCTATAGACATGGGTAGGTTTGGTCAATGCTACTGTGACTCAGTTCTGCTTGATCCCCTCCAGAAGAGATCTTACAAATTCTCTTCCCTAGTGTTCAGAGAGGTCTTCAAGATATGTTCTGAGTAGCAAAACTAGCAGAATTACTATCTGCAAAAAGATGTGATCACTCAGTGCAATTGGGCCAGTCCTGATGGATGGATGGAACAGACTGTAATGCACACTACATCTTTGGGCATGAGAAGAAAGCACAAACCAGCCAGTTCTCCACATCACCTCTGCTAGGAGAGGACAAGAACTTGCTGCTGCAACCTCTAATTGTTGGGAAGTGGAAAATGGAGCTGCCATCACCTACCTTCATCTACACAGGAACTGGAGAGATGGAGATATGGAAAGGAGTACAAGACTCAGAGCCAGCAATCAAAGTAAGGAAAGCTGCCCTGAATTCTGAAACCTGTGTTATACCCTGACATAGCAGGGTGGTGTACCCATTAAGGGCTGAGGCTACCCATCTTTGATCACCACTGAGGCACATCTGTGGTGGATCAGGAGATTCCTTACAAAGAGCTGCAGAAAACTGTGGGTGTCAGTAACAAGAAAAAGAATACCAGTTCTGGGCTCCTGCCAGAAAGGACTGGGTCTGGTGGCCTTATGGACAACTGGGGACAGAAGAAGAGCTCCATAAGTGGCAGGAGAGCCAGGACTGTATGTGCGCTTTTGTTACAGTGATAGACTTTTCCAGGAATTCTTTGAAGTTTGTTTGAACCGTTTTTGTTGTTGAACCAGCCCAGGTGAGAAGGCTGTTGGCCACAATAGAGGCTATGGGAAGCTCTTCTGAAACCCAAAAAGAGAGGGTTAACAGACACAGGGAGCCTGAGAGCAAACTCTAACCACAATGGGACACTCAGGAAGGAGCACTCCATTGAACCTTGCTTCACAGGAAATCCCTTAGCCATGTTCTATGTTTGTCTGCTAATTATTTTGAACACCACATTAAGATTTCCCTGGGTTCTCATTACTCAAATGGGCAAATCTATACCCTCTCAGAGTAGCACATCAGGACTTATAGAGATTAAGACTTTAAAACCCAAGGCCTAAATTGTATAAAGCAAAATGATGACCATTATGGTAACTGTCAAGCTCCATTGGCTACCCATTCTGACATCTCTTTTCCAGAAACCCAAGTGCACATCTTTAGGGTGGCAGGCTTGTGCCTCCACTTTTTTCCCCCCCCCCCGAACAGAGCCTACAGGAAAATAGCCCCCCAGCTGAGTCTCCAAATTGCCTCCCCCTGTTCCCTGACAGCCACATCTGATACGTAGCAGGTTCAATGGATGTGGTACCTGCAAGAGATCTCCTTCGGGAGCCTGTGGACATTGTTAATATGCAGTGACGCAAAACAACTTTTCCAAAACCAAGGAGGATTTATCCTTCCTGAGATGTACACAGCATTTAGAGAAAAGTCAGTTTAAAGTAACAATCCTACACACATATTGTCTTACCCACATTTGGCACTCATCAAACACAAGGTAGACATGGCTTAACTGACAGGTTCCCCCATCCTCTTCTGCCAGGGGCACCTTTAATAGATCAATGTCTTTTTGATCACTAGATTCTTAGCCTATGCAAACAGCCCCCTCCCCATAATCATGGTTTAGGGATCCCCCTTCGTGGTTATAAATTTTTTTGTTTTTTTGAGGAGACTTATCTAGATCATAGTTTTGCTTTCCCATGTTCCTTTAACAACTTTTGATCTAACAGCATTCATTCAGGCAAGGTAATATTACACAGATGTAATGAGAGGCATGTGTTAGTTATAATAAATATTTCCAGTTCTCCACTGTAACACGTAAACAAACAGTTTTGTATATCCTGTGAAAACTTGGCAGCAATACTGACTGTAACTTCACTGACGCTAGGCATATTATTATTTAACCCTATTATCACCAGCACATTTTGCTCATTAAAAGAAAACATGAGGTTCTAATGTACAAATATTTGTTAAAAGCATATTTCAAGATGCATGTTCTGTTGCAATTAGAATTCAATCTACAATACTGGCTGTGTTGGCTTTCATTCAGTCAGGGAAATAATACCATGTGACTACTGGGTGAAAATTCAACACTGCAAATACAAACTTCTTTTGTGAAATATATGCCAGGCTACAATTTTTAGGTGAACAAAGGCATCAATTCTGAAGCAAAACCACTGAGAATGTTGCGATCTCTTTGTAGACTATTCTGACAAAAAAATGCCATATTCATCAACCAGTTTTGTTGCAAAGCATATGCTCAGACCCATTCCAAGGTTTCTAATCAAGTACTTTTCTTGTAATTTTGAAAAACTGTCTTTCCCCAATCACTGGCATTATTCAAGAATTGTATGACTGAAGGCTGTCAAGGTCATTCTCTTGCAAACAATTACATTCTAACAAAGCTGATATTCTCTGCATTTTTATTGTTTGAATTTTTTGAGATTTTTACAGGAAATGATTCACATACACGGTAGTATTTCATGCACAAAGACTGCAAAGAGTTCATAGCACTCATGCAAGTCTGTGTCTTATCATAAAACAAAAGCAGCAGCTACCCTGGATTCTAAGAAAGGAGAAACATAAAAGCAGAAGCACCAAGAACAGCCAGCACAGGAGAGGGAAAGAGAAACTACAGAACACATTCTCAATCACTTTAAAGGCCCTAATCATAGGTACTGAGTAAGTCTTCCCTTTGGGGAGGCTACAGAGTGCTGATAGCTCTTTAAAGGTGAGCGCCACCCAGAAAGTGCCCCTGCCCTGCTGAGTATTTCATCCAAACTGGTACCATGCAGTCATTAGTCCTACTGCATGATAGAGAGGGGCAGGATATAAAGTATTATAATGTGCATGCTGAAAATGTTTCTCAACAGTGTTTGTTAGCCAATGACTAAGCACGTTCTGTCCTAGACAAAAGACTGTTTTGCAGGCCTGAAAGCATGTTCAGTGTAAATTAAGGAAGGAATGACCAAAAGACAACTATGAGGAATTTACACTCCACCTAAACAAAGTTATCAGGCAAGCAAGTGGGGAAAGACGACCATTTAATCTCAATGAGGGATGGAGACTGTATTCCAAGAAGCCTTCCTATCTCTCAAAATAGCATCAAAGAACATTAACAAAATGTAAAAGTAGAGGCAAAAGAACCCAATTTTGTCATCCTTGACCTGAGGAGACAAGGAAACCAAATGTTTTGGACTCCGTGTTGGCTCCTAGCTAAAGCCCAGCCAGTCATATTGCAGGGATGACTGTGGTGTGAAAACAACTTTCAACAAAAGAATAGTTCATTAAGTTAAATTTTAGTCTTAGTATTTTTACTTGTGTGCATTTGTATATTTCTATCCCTATTGCTTCTACTTGCTATCACTTTAATCTAATAAACTTGGTTTAGTTTTACAAAGTCATCTCAGTGCTGTACATTAAACTAAAGGGTAACATCCTCAGCTCATCTAGCAGGCTGGTGCATACATCTCTTTGGGGGCAGTAAATTAGACAACTTCTGTGAAGGTCCAGTCAGAGGGACTAGACACCAGGTGAGAGATTCCAGACCACAGGAGCTTTTGGTGGCACCTTTCAAGGATCAACCAGGCAGGTGAAATGCAGGGTGAGGTCATTGCACTGGTAAGGTCATACAAATGGTGGCAGGGCTCTAAGACAAAACTGCCCAGACAAAAGCCTCCAGGGTTATAGAACAGCTAGTGACCCAACTCCTTACTGGCTTGAGTGAACCCCACATCCATCATGCTCCATCAGCAAGGGCACTGATGGAAATGCTGGCATAGACCAGCACTACCATTCCATATAGGGAGGCAGCAATCTAACAGGTCCTTATCCAGAAGTGAACAACATGAAGTACCTATATGAGGTGGTTGTTGGGTGGCTGAACATATGGGGACTGAAAGCTGCATGAACAGCGGTGACCTAACGTCCAGTGAGTCACCAGAATCCGTTGCACTTTTACTATCTCTAAGCTAGTTTACATGTGAAATTGTACAGAAGCATTGTGGTAGAATCTGGTAAGATGAAACATCAATGGGAAACACAATAGTAAAGCCAGAGTGAGTGATCGTGAGTTGTGGCTCAGCAGAACCTCTAACAGCAGCTTCCTCTGTGTCTAGAGGCAGCTCAGCTATATACAGGACATCAGCAAACCCGTTTCCTAATCAGCAGGAAGAGAGCTTAGATAGTGTTGGCCAGCTCATGCTTCCCTCCCCCAGTACCTACTTATGCTCAGTGACTACAAACACGGTTCTAACAAGGGTCTTCCCAGACTCTAAAAACTGCAATTTTCAATGCTCTGACACCTTTAGCTGGCTCTGTGCGCCAACTACACCACAGAAGTAGACTTGGATGCAGGACCTGGTGTTTCTCCTCCATTAATCTTTCATAGGTGGACTCAGAGTGCATATTATTGCTGTTTCTCTGTGAATAATCCATTCTGTGTAGACTACATTATAAATGCCTGTGGGAGTGCCAATATGCTCTCTAAAAGCATAAACTATAAAGATGGCTCATTGTCTTTTTGCATGAGATTTTGAGTGCATAGATTTGAACAGTGTGAAATTATACAAATGCAGATTCTGGAATCCAAGGTACACAAATATGTTCATTTCTCAATTTTTTGTGAATAAAGTTGGATGATTCAATGCCTACTAAGACAAGAACTAATATCAGTGAAGTTAAATTTCAGCTCCTGGAGCTGCTCTTAAAACTGTCTCTGGTTTATGACTGAGACCATGTGCATCATGCTAGAATTCTGGAGAAAAATAGTATTTTTAAGCATCAATGTTGCCCCCATTTTTAGTTGGCATGCATACACAGTTTTGGAGTCTCCCTGTCTCATCAACTTCAAAAAATGCAAGATTTTCCAAATATTTCTCTATTTGCTTGTGCCCCAATCCAGTTTTCCTGAAGTTAAGGTTAATCTTGCCATCAACCTACACATTTGATGGGACAATTTGTAAAGAACCTTCCCTTATTATAGTGGGTGGTATCATTGCCATAATTGGCTGACCAGGATTTCCATTTTATTAAAGTTTAAGGGGTCTATAAAAGGTGTTTTGAATTAGAACAACAACTGCAAATGCCTATTGTGGTTTCTGAAATGCCTGAATTTTTTGTGGCAGTTTGTGATGCTAAAAAGTCAGTTATGACTATTTCAACATACCATCTGACCAAAGTTTTTCTATTGTCTCATGACTTTTCTTTGGATCCCTTCATAAGCCATCTTGACGACCTGAAGTAGGAAATTAAAGATGAGATTCTTTCAGTCTACTCATAGCAAAGATTTTTTGTTAAAGGTTGCTATGCTTGCAGAAATAGATTTAAAATGCTAGTTTTGAGCAGTATTGTTTCAGCATTTCTGAGAAGGTTGATATTATTGTTTGTCACAAACGATAAATGCAGCCTCCGAGTTAGATCAACATAATGTTGCTGAAAACAAACCAAAGATAGTGATGGAATTATCTGATGCATTGTATCAGGCACATTGCTTATGGCTGCAAGACAGAACTTCATGATAAACAACAATAATAAAACAATGATAGTTTTTTGCCCCACTGAAGTAAATAGCTCCCCAAAAATGCTTATTTTCCTGAATAGTAATAGTTGTTCTTTTGAAATTGATCTGTGGTGATTTTCTGAGAAATGTACGGCTGGGTTATTAAAATAGGTACTGGGTGAAAACAGGAAGTTTATATCATCAGGGGACTATAGCAGAGGCTCTGTTCCACAAGACAAGTGAACCCCCCAGTACCTGACAATTACCACAGTTACTTCCATCTGGAAGAGAGGAAATGTGGAGGATGTGTGACTGCTCTGTATTAATTTATGGTTACCATATGATTGATGGCTATAAAGGGTATTTCCTGACTATGGCATTAAACCAGAAGAGGCTATTAAGAAAAACGAGCAAGAAATGAAACAATGACTGGAGGTAAGATGCTTCCAGGGTAGGGTGGGTGGGAATCAAGGAAGTTTAAAGGAAAATAAAATTGTCAGAAATGTTAATTGGGACCAGCCCGCCTGCCGTGGTTCTAGCGACATTAAAAGATTCATTCCGCCAGGGCTGAGAGTCTAAGACCAAAAAAATGCAACAGAAAGTCTCCCTTTGGAAAGAAAGAGGGATGAGTTTCAAGGACCATTCAGGGGAGCAGACCAATGTGGGGGAAGCTCTGTAGGAGGAGCCTGCAGAAGCCAGGTGAGGTGGGATGGCTGCCCTGCATTGGTGAGGAAGGAATTAAAAGGTCCCAGAAGCAGCAGCTGTGCAACAGTCAATCAGGGCCCCATATAAAAGGGAGCTGAAAAGTCAGACCAACGCAGTCTATCCTGGGAGGTCAGGGAAGTGGTCAATGAGCTGGGGAAAGAGGTGGTGCAAAGGTCACTGCACAACAGGTTTCTGGGCCCCTCCACACCTCTCGCAGAAGACCAGTGGAGTGATAGCAAAACTGTGGGGACCATAGACAGTAAGGGGAGTGGCAAAGCCAGGACAGAGAAACCTCCCCCAGAAGGGGAGAATATAGACAGATGCTCAGCCAGAAGGCTGAGCAGCCAAACAAGAAATGACAGAGCACAGGCCATGAACAAGGAGCCCACTTAAACTCACACCCCTCCGGCAGACAGTGTCACACCTGGTTACAAGCTCCAGGTAGATAGGCCTGCATGGTGACTTATTTTAAAATTCTTGCTTCCTTAGGCTATATGGGTGTTTCTACCACTAAAAACATATAATCCTGTGGATTAGTGTTAGTCGAGTTCAGCAAAACAAACAAGGAGTCTGGTTGCACTTTTAAAGACTAACAAATTTATCTATCACATGAACTTTCTTGGGAGAGAATTCCACTTTGTCTGCCTCCTGGGGTGAGTTAATTTAATGTCAGAGACAACAGGAAATTGCCAAAGAATGGCAGACCCTTTTCCATGTTATTTCTATGCCGTAGAGTAGGTTCGTGGGTGAAGTACAGCATAATGAAACCTTAACTGTTATTAAACGAAACTTTTTTATATTAGAGATACACATTAAATGGCTCCCTTTGGAAGCAAAAAATTTCTCCCCTTTTCGTAGGCAAACGAATTTTGTTCACGGCTCTATCGCTATTAAAAGCCACCTCCCCTATAAAGCAAGCACAGGTCAGATTTACTCTTCTTTCACTAGAAAGAGAGCAGCACATTTTAAATATTCCTCATTAGCATTTTTCATAGCTTTCCAGGTACAACCTTCACTAATCTCACAGCAGCTTAAAGAGAAGGCTCTTAGAGAGGGTAGTGATAAAGAAGGCATTTGGCACTTCATCTTAACATACTATTTTAGCAATCCAGACCCCTCCTAGCCTCTCACTGTCACCACATAATCTGAAAGGGATTTAAAGTATTTCCCGTACTTTAAAGAGTCTAAAGCTGTGCAGATGTTTCATTAGACAAGTTTTCCCAAACGCATTGTTCATAATTTGCATGGACAGCTAACTCTCACGAAAGGATTCCAGTAATTTCCATACCATATCACTTTCAACCAGCAGCAATGGGGGTTTCCCAGCTGAGTATAGGTCAGAGCACACATGAGGAATGTCATGCTAAAGACAGAGTGGAGATGTAGGTGAATTTTTAAGACACTTTGTTTCACCTGTTATTCGCTTACATGCAACTTCTCTGCATGTGTCTCTTCTGTCAGATCAATGACCTCAGGCTCTTGAGAACAGTGACACTCAGTTTTACCCATGTGTGAGACCCCAAACACCATCTATGGCATGCACAAGGGGAGGTGGAAGGGAAATCTGATCAACTGTTCCTGCAGTAATTAGAAAAGTATCAGGTTCCCAATTCTTTCTTCACCACAGTTTTCCCCCAGCTGTCCTGGTCAATCATTCTCTTCTTACACTATGGTTTTGGGAGAAAGCAGCATCACTGGAAGGTGTGATTCCTTGCTTGCACACACAGGCACACTACCTTGATAAGAGCTGGGGCAAGTACAGACTACAGAGTCTTACCTTCCTCACACAGCAGCACCAGAGATTAGCCAGGCCAAGCCCTTATCCACAGGATTCAGGAGACTCTGAACTCTTCACGGGTAGTCCGTAATTCTCCTGGCACTGCCCGTGATACCACAACTACACTCTTATTTATATTCGTACTAGTTTTCCTGGACCGTGAGACAGTATGCAACCACGAGCTGGGAATCATAGCCATAGCTCATAGTGTGTAGACCTACCCTTAAGAGAACAAGTCCATAGACCAGAACGTGGAGCATGATGAGGTTTTCTCCATTTGTGAGGAAGAAATGAATTGTGAACCAGAGGCTGCTGCTCAAGCTAGTTTTGGAACGAAACCTAGCACCCAGGTTGGGTCCAGAACAATGCAACAGTCGGAGAGAAACGTTCACAGAAGTCACATGACAGCTGGGTAAGGAGATTTCCCTTGTCCTTGCTGACCATCATCCCTCCACCTCTTTGTTTGTCAGTATTACTTAAAAACATTTCACATTGGCTTCTATGGCTCAAGAATACGTCTAGGTCTGGAATTGGCCAAACCCAAATTCACCAGACAAAGCTGTTCTCCAGGTATCTTTAGTCACGACAAGTATGATCTCATGAAATTTGTAACCCAGCTTTAAGAAGTGCACGTTTACACTCCAAGGGCTTAGCTAGAATAAAATCTTCTGAAGTTCACCCATCAAAAAAAGGATAGTGCTATGATCTTGGTGAGACTGTTCAGCAATGTGACAGTAGCCACCTTCGCTCTGGTAAAGCTGTGATCATCATATGAGCACTCATCTACTTTGACCTATTACAGCATATTGCTTCTAGGAGCACAAAGACGGAAAGATCCCTTTGCATCTGTCTCTAACTTGGAAATGGGGAGGATGGCTCCTCCTCTCCACAGCAGGAGAGCCTGGCCACATACCAGGTTTTTCATTTTCTACCAAAACCACAATATCCTTTCTACAGAGGATCTAATCTGGGAGGCACTGCATTCCACATCTCATTGGCTAGGCAGAGACAAATAAAACAAAAGGCAAACAAGAAAAGCCAACTTTTATTGTCATGTCCAACCTCATAGGGGAAAGAAACCACAACCTGTAAATACAGAATCAATAAAAGAACACACCACTTGCAAGCTCCCAGCCACTCCTTCACTGTATAAACAAAACAGAATTGTAAGTTCTTTCCAGGGTAATATTTGAGAGCCAAGGGTAAAATTTGTAGATTTCACTTTCTAAAATTCCTCTAGTCTCCTGTTGAAAGGAACTGTCAGGAAGATGATTAGAGGCTGGAAAGAAATGCTGAGCACACCAGGGAGATATGCAAAGAAGAACAAAAAAGCTAAAAACAATTGATAATATAACTCTATGCTGACAGCCCTGATCTGCTGGGGCAGTTGCAATACCCAGTCTGAATGCTGACAAAGTCATACCCATGGAAAGCTTTCTCCTCAACATCAGCAGCAGCAAAGCCTTTCTTTCCCCAGCTCAAGAGGTAACAGAAGAATCCACTGATCTGACATGGTGAAGCTCTGACATCAGTAATATGAAACCCGTACCTTGGTCATGGAATATAGACTCAAAATTATTAGGTTTAGCCTGTTCCTGCTCTCTGGAAGGCCTGAGAACAAATGTAAATATGCAACTTTTGCAGGGAATGGAAGCCTCCAACATAGCTATTCTAGCTATTACATACTTGATTCTGAAGAAAGGATCAGCTTGATGAACGTAAGATTTGCCATAAGTGAACAGACAATGGGTGACCAAGTCTGCATCTATAGTAGGTAACAGCTGATGCTTCAGGCAAAGAAAACACCAGATCTCTCCCCTCTAACATTAGCCAGACAGTTAAATAACTACGCCTTTAATGTGTCCTCTAACCAACCAAAGGAAACCACCTGCATGGAGTAACTTGTAGAACTGAGGCCTAATATCCTAGTTCAGGATGCATAGCTAGAAAATTGTATACAAATTTTCTGTATGGTGTAATCAGTGTCATCTTAGCACTGTCTTCAATTCCCTCCACAAGAGTTTATTGGCCTGCATAATCCCTGGTTTCTATAGAAACAGAAATACTGTAGTAAAATGTGAAGGAAAATATTAAATTCTGTCAGCATAAAAAGATTGACGGTTGGGGTTTGTGCACATGCAACACATGCATGGCCTTGTGTTTAGTCTCAGCTGCAATACCTGTCCTGCTGGTCTCATCTGTTATTTATAATCACAGTGATCTAGTAACCTTTGCCCCTCTCTTTTCAACAGCCTCCCTTTCCTGCAGTGACGAGTGTGAGATAAGAAGAGGGAGTTTTGTATATATAGGTATCTATCTATGTCTGTTTTTCCACACATGGACACACACATGCATGAGCATGTGCCCAGGTGCTGGCCAAAGAGGAAAACACAACATAACTAGTTTTAAAAATTCCCTTTGGATAGCACTCTCTGAATACCACAGGCTATTCAGAAACTCTTTGCTATGCAAGTGGTGTAACCATAGAGAGAGTCATTCAGAAAGCAAGAAGCTAGATCAAATTCCATAGCACATCTGATGTATTATTTTGGTGTGTTATAAAGCCCTCATATTTCCCTGTTGATGAAAGGGAAATTTTATGACTAATTAATTAATGTAATTAAATAAGCTAAAATGAGGGTATCAGCCCAGTGAATCATCTTGTCCAGTATCCTGCCTCCAGCAGGCATCAGCTTGAGAGGAGGGTGTAGAAAACCCTGCAAAGGAAAATTAGGTAACAACAGGCCCACAGGGAAAAAGTCTGTTCCTAACCCCAGGCAGTGAATAATTGGCTGACGCCCTACAGAACAAAGGGTTTCTATTCCATATAGCATGTCATCCTAGAAATTTTAACTATGTCTATTCATATAAATGTTTAATCCTTTCCATTCTAATAAGCTCATTCCCAAATACATCTTGTGACATCGCACAACCTAACTGCGTGTTCCTTTCATTAGTTCTAAACGCACTGCCTTCTAATTTGTGTGGATGTCTTTGTTCTTTTAGTGAGTAGCGGTAAATAGCAGCTCATGAACTACGCAGTGCACTCCATTCGCAACACTGCATTGTGTATTATATAAGTAGAACAGAGAATAGAAGATCACTTGCTTGCTTCTTCACACTGAAATAGTTCATCAAGGTGCAAATGATAAACAATAGTGCACGGAAGAAAGGAGTTTGAGAAAGGGACCCGATGAGGTCAGGGAAGATGCTTGATTTAATGGAGTAGGGAGAGAGTTGTAGGTGGTTGGGATGTTACGGAAAAAAATGCAATGCTCGGAGCAGGAAAAGGTCATAAAGGGTTGGCAGGAAGCTTGGGAATAGTTCATGCACCAAGAAGGTAAATGAAAGCAAAGATCTCAGATAGTACATAGTCATAGTGACTAGTGGTTGAAGCAAATGGCAATTGGGGTATATTATGAAGTATTTCAAAGATAGGTCTGATGTGGGAGGAATAGTGGGTGAAGGGGTGTGTTGTGGGTTATTTCATTTCTTGTGATAGCAATCTGAATAGACTGCATGGGGAGGAGGGTGAGAGCCAGGAAGGTCAGAGGAAGAGGTTCATATGGAAGACAGGCCAGAAGTTCCAGCTCCCTCCCAGAAATCAGCAGAGGTCCTAATAAACCCCCACCCCACTGTTCAGTTTTATTCAACTTTATTATGTCAGGGAAGCAGAAAAGAGGCATGATCACGGAATCCTAACAAATAAAAAAAAGACCCGCTGCTCACCACAGGCTACTAGCCTTTGAATTCTATACATTATAAAGATCTTTCAAAAATACTGCTAGGAGGTTACTGGAAAAAACATTAAAAAAACCACAAGCAATGAACTTTGTGGAGGGCTACACTCTTTTGATCAGGCTCTTTCCTTGATGAAGCTGGTACACAAAGTTAAAGTAAACAACCAGATGCATTTTCTTGTGCCCTTTAAGTAACAAAATTGGAGTTGGGAAAGAAGAGGAGTAAATCAGTACTGTCCAAATGGAAATGCGCTAATTGCTCAAGAGAGGACTATTGTTGGAAATTAAAGCTATAAATAAAAGCCCTGACAGTATCCATTTAATTTATACAGAGACATTAGGGGCAGGACCAGAACAGAAAAGCCTTCTGCTAGCAAAGCCAAAAAGCAAACTCCACTACTGAAGCATCCTTATGGAGCAGATTAAATTCCTCACACTAACCACTTCATTGCTCAGTCATACCATGTTCCCCTTTTGTAATGTGGAGAGGGGATCCCTGTCTGCCGGGAACCATGCCACTAAGAGGACAGAAGAATTCAACACACTTGTAAGAGGAAGAGCTCTCCATTTTGGGGACGGAAGCGGGCGGTATCATTAAAAAGTTTTGGAATCTTTTATTTCTGTAACTAAACACAAGTTTCTCCCCCAAGAGTGGTAGGGGGCTTCTTTTTTTATAGCCAAACATTTTGTCTGTTAACAGGGAAGTCTCTCTCTCTCTCTCTCTCACACACACACACACACACACACACAAAATCAGGCCCAGAAGAACCTAGTTTCATTCCTAATGCTCTCACTGAATAATTGAGAAGAACAAAAGTGATCAAACTGACAATCCATGAATGTGTGCATCAGGGCACAGGACAAAGCATCCTCAGGAAAATGCCCTCAGCTGTCGAATTCAGTTCACCTATGATTCAGCTGCACCTGAGATGGTGTGCCATCAAGACTGCAAGGCCTATCCATTTTATTACAACTTGTCCTGAGTGGGTAGGATGGAGCACACAGGATTTGCTTTTGTGAAGTCTGGGTGTATGGAAAGGTAGAAGGGTCCTTTTGTTATGGCTAATATTTCAGGACTGGTTGTGGGTGTTAAATTGCATGTGCAGCTAGAGTGAATGAGTAAGTAAAAAAATCATGCACACGCAAATGAAATGATGGCTGGAATGGGACACTGGGCTATTTATGGGCACATACAGTATAGCTACATTTTTTCAAAACTGGCTATGATCTCCAAAGATAGGCTCTTAAAAGCATGTTTGCTTTGAACAGAATATAATTAGGTCTTGTCTACATACACAAGTCATAGCACTTTACCTATATCATATGATAAAAATGATACATTCCCAAGCGTATTGGTATTTTCTGCTTCCCACCCAAACTCTCCTCTTAGAAGGAACCATACAGGATACTGCATAATGGCCCTTGGGGAAGACTAGTGATTGCCCATCACTGCCCTCCCTGTGCTCCCTGAAAGGAAAGAGCACGGCCAGAAAATCTGATCCTCCTGTTCTGTGTGTTGTTTACAGGTTTGTCAGTAGAAACCCGCCTCTGGGGAATTCTGCTCTGACACATCAGAAGTAGAACTCCAGCTCCACAAATGCTGCTGCCGCAGATCTGACTTGTGAGAGTATGTGCTGTGTGGAAAGTAGTAACAGCCTTGCATTAATTAAGCCTTCTTAGTCAGCCAAACAAGAATGTTTTCCTCCCACCTGAAATACATGCAAGTGTTGGCTTATAAATGTGGCAGGACCTCACTCCTCTGACTGCTGAAAGGGATGAAATGTCCCTTTAAAGAAGTTTCTGGTGCCCCAGTCCAGCTTTGTGTGTGTGCGCGCACATGATGAAATCACTTTGGGCTTGTCTTCAGTGACGGCAGCAAAGTCAGATCAATCTTCCTGATCAACTAAGCTGTTCTGAAGACTGGTTCAGCTGATCGGGAAGTCGATTCCTCAACACCACACTTCAGGTAGAATACCACTGAGCCCTAGTCTACATCTGAAGGCTTTTCAGCAGCAGTCAACCACCAGTTATACAAGGAGTGTAAAATTCCTTGTGTAACCGGTGGTGACTTTCTAAGCTGCTGGTACACATCAGGGAAAAGCCAACCACAAATTGCTTGGGGTCAGCTTTCCCCTACGTCCCCTGACACCCAGGACGGACTTCCAGGGCTGATTTCTGGGGGCGGCACGGCAAGTTCATACTTGCCACAATCTGCTCCCAGAAGGGCAAACTGATGATCGCATAATTGCCACCATCAGTATAGACAGAGCCCAAGTCAATGGTAGGGCATTTCCTGTCGATTCAGTGCATTGAAGACAACACCATAAGTGGGTATTAGGCAGTCAAAGTTATTTTAAGTAACTTGAGTATCTCCCTTCAGCTGCTGCTGAAATCATAGAATCATAGAATCATAGGGTTGGAAGGGACCCCACAAGGTCATCTAGTCCAACCCCCTGCCAAAAAAAGCAGGACCACTCCCATTAGATCATCCCATTCAGTGTTTTGTCCAGCTGGGACTTGAACACCTCCAGAGATGGAGATTCCACCACCTCCCTAGGCAACTTATTCCAATGCTTCACCACTCGCCTAGTAAGGAAGTTTTTCCTAATATCCAGCCTGGACCGCCCCAGCTGTAACTTGAAACCATTGCTTCTCGTTCTGCCCTCTGTTACTACCGAGAACAGTCGAGCTCCCTCCTCCTTGGAGCAACCCTTCAAGTAGTTGAAGGTTGCTATCAAATCCCCCCTCAGTCTTCTCTTCTGCAGGCTAAATAAGCCTAGTTCCTTCAGTCTTTCTTCATAGGGCTTGTGCTCCAGCCCTTTGATCATTTTGGTTGCCCTCCTCTGGACTCTCTCTAATTTGTCCATGTCCTTTTTGTAGTGGGGAGCCCAAAACTGGACACAGTATTCCAGATGTGGCCTCACTAGTGCAGAATAGAGGGGAATGATCACATCCCTCGATCTGCTGGTAACACTTCTTCTGATGCAGCCCAGTATGCCATTGGCCTTTTTGGCAGCAAGAGCACACTACTGACTCATATCCAGCTTCCCATCCACCATGACTCCCAGGTCCTTTTCTCCAGTGCTGCTATTTAGCTGATCACTCCCCAGCCTGTAGCAGTACATGGGGTTTTTTCGTCCCAAGTGCAGGATTTTACACTTGTCCTTGTTGAACCTCATGAGATTCCTCTTGGCCCAGTGCTCCAGTTTGTCTAGGTCTCCCTGAATCCTGTCTCTGCCCTCTAGGGTGTCTACCGTTCCCCCCAGTTTGGTATCATCTGCAAACTTACTAAGTGTGCAATCTATCCCATCATCCAGATCATTAATGAAAACATTGAACAGAACTGGCCCCAGGACCGACCCCTGGGGCACACCACTTGTTACTGCCTGCCAACTTGACATGGAGCCATTGATTCCTACACGCTGAAACCGTTGTTCTAGCCAGTTTTCTATCCACCTTACAGTCCATGCATCTAACCCATACTTCCTTAATTTGCCAATGAGAATGCTGTGGGAAACCGTATCAAAAGCCTTGCTAAAGTCAAGGTATATGACATCAAATCCCCCAACTGCACAGACCAGGGCTTAGAGAATCTTCTGCTTTCAGTGGGAGTGGACACCAACCTCTTCTGGTCCTTTAAACAAAGTTATTTCTCTCTCCCTTCCCTCTCCCAGAATGAAGAAATGCATGCACTCCACCACCAGACTCCTCTTCACTTGTGCTACTTTAGGCTTTGCCTACACTACAAAATTTTACCATGTTTAAATGACTGGGTTTAATCCTCATTAACTGAGATGATGCTATAGTAAATACTGATCAATACAGATCAGGACAAATTGTTAGTTGTGGTCAGCATCATATCAGGTAACAGGCATGTTCAGCTATGGTAACATTTCATAATGTAGACAAAGGTTATAGCAGAAGAAGAGTTCTTTGGGTGAGGCCATATTGTCTGTATTCTCCTACCATGGAGTAAAATTTCAACCACCACCAGAGTAATATTTTCTGCAGAGCACAAGGTAGCATGGGCAGTAAAGAATTTGGATGCTTCCCTCTGTTGGACTCCTTTGAAAATCTCCCCTTAAGTGTGTATTGCACACACTATTCAATATAGGGAGAATATTTTGTTTTCCTTATCTGGAATTCACACACACACAGAAAACCTAACCACTAGTTGCTGGAAACAGAATCACCAGTCTCTTGTAGAGCTTAGCAAAACAAGCTACTTTGAGTTTTTTGCTGATTTCTCCTAAATGACTATGGCAGAGAAGGGGAGAAATGTTGCTTGTCACTAATGGAGCATAAAACTGACTTTTGCCTGGAGCAGATGATTTTAAACCAGCAAAGACAAATAATTCAGCACAATAATGCTTTCTTACTTCAATTAGGGGATGAAAGGGCTCCTCACAAACTCCTGTGCATTTAAAAGTGTTAGGGAGGAGACAAAGCAATGGGAATGAAGCTTCAAGATTCTCCTTTGATGTAGCTGCTGCTGCTGAGAGAGAGACATCCGGGTTTTCAATCTGCCAAGCTTTAAATGTGACAATGGTTGTGATTTTCTTCGGTGACATCAGCGTAAATGAGGAATCATTCTGTTTTGGCCAATGATCCACACCGGTGTCAGACGTGCAAACAGAAGAATATGTTCTTTTCTCTACAGGTCCTTATACTATCTCATCACCATAGTATCTGAGCACCTTCCAGCAGTTACTGTGATGATCTTCAAACTTTAGGTTGAGTCCCAGTACTGGATCACAGACCCTCAGGTATTGGGTTGTGGCACTCACTGTTGCCATCACTGGAAGACTGGAATGCATCACTGAAAGACAGAATTCTTGGGCCATGGGTGTAAACGATTGTTCTTTAAACTGAGTCCCAAGTAAAAAAGTTTGAAAACCACTGCAGTAGTGGATTCAGTGATGTTAGTGACATCTGCCATGCGAGCTTTTTCTCTCTCATCCTCTCCCACACGGGAGAAATGCATCTGCAGCACAGAAATGTGCAAGGGTAGGAAAATTAAGGAGGCTGAAGAATGCATCAGAAACTGTGACAGTGATGGTCAGGCTTAGTGGTCAGAGCCAGATTCAAGAGTCCAAAGCAGAGGTGAAATAAGCCTGGGGTACGAGGAACACTGGAGTAGCATGAGGAACATGGCTGGAGCAGGCTAACATGAGTAGTCTGTTACCACTATCAGACAGGAGAGGGATCCAAGCCATAAACTGACTGAGCTGCTGTGTCTTCTCTGAGACTTACACATCTACTCTGTGAGTCACCAGACTGGCTCCTAGCTTGTTTATTGGCTGATTTAACACAGGTGACTCAAGCAGGCTCTAAAGGAGAGCTGACTCATCACCATGCAAATCATCTCCAAACCCCATTCCTGAAGTTGTTTAAAAATGAAACCAGATAAAGCACTGAAGAACACAGCAAGAACAATGCTGCGTTGGCCAAAGGATGGGAGAAAACAGCCCATAGCAATAGACTCCTTCTCTATGTCCTATGACCACAATGAGGAAAAAACAACAGTGATGGACGGAAGAAACAAAGATGGGTTGAATTTCTCTTTGGAATACATAGCACTTTCCAAGAATTTAATTCAATGACTCAGCATTTCTCACATAAGCATGTTAGGGTAATGAATGTAGGAACAAAGCAAGGGCTGTGTGGGATAGAGATAACTGGAAATCTAAAGAGACAAATGCTCATTATCACAAGAATGAGCTGACTTTCATAACCTGCGCATATGGTAGCCTCAGTGGAAAGTAACCCTCAGCTCTTCGTCGGTGAGCTGGCTATTTTATGGATGGAGGAAAAGAAGTCTGTATCCAAAACCCCCCAATCCCTGGCTCAGTGCCTGAGCTGCTATGCATTTCCTACCTTGCAAGCCTTTGGTAAAAGGAATGGAGAAGTCCCCTTCAGATGATGTTTCTTTCTGTAATGTTTCTCCCCACCCCCCTTTCTTTTTTTTATCAAAGATCCTTATTCTCTTAATCGAAGGAGACAGGTAGAAGTCTCCTACAGTTCTTTTCACTCCACACCAATACAGCAACTCATGGAGTATATTTGCTTTTCCTCTTGAACAGTGTTATTTTCTGGCAGATGCTACAACTGCCACTTAAAGATTTCTTTTAGATTTTCTCTAAGTGCTAGGTAGCCTTCAGAAGAATCAGCAAAATAACACTTAGTACAAAATAAATTCACTTCAGCTATCCTGCTGGTATACTCCAAACACCACAGCAGCAGAAAAGGGGAAATCCTGTCTGCCGTTCATAACTTTGGCTGCCTCGGTACAACTGCGTGCCACAAAAAGTTATTCCTGACAGTGTCTCTACAAGAGTTCAAGGCCTGAACTGTTTCAAAGAATCAGAACCAATCCAATTCCAACTTCACCTAGGAGTGAGCTCTCCCAAGAGGCAGCGGAGCCTAGGGGATAGGAGACAACTGGAAAACAGGAGCCTTGAGTTATACTCCCATCTCTGTAAGTGCTCTGCTCCATGACTTACGGCAAGTCACCTCACCTCTCTCTACATCTCTTTCCCTCATCACCCTTTGTCCATCTTGTCTATTTGGAGTGGAAGCTCATTAGGAGAAGGACTGTTTCTCACTATATGTCTACAGAGAGCTTAGTATACTGAGGTCTCCATCTCAAGTGAGGCCTTAAAATCACTGCAGTAATCGCCCCAAAAATGACCTGATCTTTCACACACAAAACCACTTAGGCCTGTATCTGAAAATACTGAATCATCCATGTACATACTCCCACTAAAGTGAAGATATGCATGCGCACAAGTCGTTGAAGGATGAGGGATTCATGTAATACATTTACATGCGTCAGATTGGATGTTCAAGTTTGTACAACCAGTACCTAACATGTACTCCTGAAACATTATAAATCTGACCTAAAAATACCACAAGTAGATGAAGATGCAATGACAGGTCATTCAGCCATCTGAGCCCCTGATGCACACAGGCCCTCTATCTAGAAATCTCACAAGATGCAAATGCCATAGCAGGAAGACTGTTCCAAAGTCACCTGATGAGAACAGGTAGCCAATGTAGTTACCTAAATAAAGAGATGTAACATGGGAATTGAAAGGCAAAAGAAAAAGATCACACACACAGACATGTAAATGTAGAAATGGACAACAGGAAAACAGAGTACTAATCTCCTTCAAACACCTAAGTAAAGGGTAATGAAAATGTACAGATTTGGAATGCTATTATAGTCACATCTACTGACAAATCTCACATCATCTCAACACAGGCAGCAAGGAAGATAGAAAAGAACTCCCAGGTCCCTGACTTCCAAAACTGCACAAAAATGACAAAGTGACCACAAGGGAATGAGGACTAATTATAGCACGCTGGACATCAGATGTACAGAGCAAGATTTCTGCCTCATCTTCGTGCAAAATGTCAAAAATTCTCATTCATTCAAGAAGACAGAATGCACTTATTGAATGAGTCCTTTGCTTTTAATTAGTACAGATCTCATTAAAATGGAGGGAATGCCTTCAGAGCATCAGATGTGAAAGGTTTAAGCTTTCTGCAACTGAAATTTTTAATTTTCTCCAATTCAGATTCAGTGCTGAACCTTTTGAAATAGATAAAGGGAGTCCCATGCGGTTTACTACAAGAGCAATTTCCATACTTTTGTTCTGCATTCATGTTAACACATCATTTTTATCCTGTGTTGATTCTATGCATGCAGAAATGACTACAGTTCCATTTTTTTCCACATGCAACACTTTCATCTGTGCAGACATTAGAGAATTGGGTACCCAACCATCTGATTTCCAAACTAAAAGATGCATGTGGATAAATAAAATGCATCGACAATACATAAAATAAAATGTGGGTTAAAAACAAAAATGGGGGAAGGACTTAGGTTTGTCCCTGGATTTCAACACTACGTATTTTGAAAGAATACAGCTTCATTCCAGTGTCCATGGTCAAAGTCAATCCTTGCTCAGTTGCTGTTTGCCATTTGCATGCTTCTTTCCATTCAAGGAATGGAAAATAAAAAATACCTCCTGCATGCATATGGTACATTTTCATAGAACACGTTAGGAAAGAAAATTTGATATAAAATATACAATAATGTAAATAATAAAATATTTATTTCTAGGAAAGGGCAAAAGAAAGCTTAAACCAGATTACTTGGCTGAGTGGGGGTGGTGTTTAGGGGTAGTATTCAAACACATACTTCCCCAAAAATAATTAATTCCCACCTGTGCCTTTTTTCAGAATATTTCTAAGTAAATGTAAGCTGAGAGGCAGCTCTCCAATACTTATAGTGCTGTTTTCCTCAAGGGACAGAAAATAATTAGAATTCTCAACACAAAAGAAAGAATTTTTTTTTCTTTTTTATCCCAGAGTGCAAAATGGTGATGTGGTTAATCAAAGCAGTCCTAAACGGTAACATTATTATTCAAGCTTCTATTTCCAAACTGAGTAATTTAAATTAATAGATTTTCTGCTTAAGGCAAAAGCTGACTAAAAAATCAGTAAGCATTGTAACAGAACAGAATAGAAGACGGGGAGAGAAAAAATCCAAACTTATACACTTACTAGAGCCAGAAAGTATTTATCCACATACATCCCAATGATTACTTCATAATATTTGCTATATTTCAGCAGACAATTTATTGAGCTGCTTCATATCAAACAAGGATTTAAAACTCCAAAAGTTAAAATTAAAAAGCCTGCTGCATCTTCTTGAAGTCAAATTTCTCTTGATTTAATATAAGTTACATAACAAACATATTTGCCAAGGGCTAAAAGCTAAGAAAATTATTAACAGATTAGGTTCTCATCTACAGGTCTGAGTTAAGTCACAGGTAAAATATGTTGAATGTTCCCAGCTTTGATGGCTGTATACATCTGCATTCTAAAAACAGCCGGACAATTCAGCACCATGGACAGTCTACATCCACAGATAAGGAAATTAGTTTAGGATTCTCCGATTGACATTAACGGGAGTTTAAGATTATTGAAAATGGAGCCCAAAATAAGAGTAGCAACCGTTGCATTTCAAGTGATGACAGATGTACTGACAAAGCTGAATAGATGCCCCCCCAACCTGTCATACTTTTCTTTATTTTACTGTTATTGAGCCCTCCCTTTCTTAAGACATTACTTCCCACCTCAAAAAAGGAACAAGAGCGGGAAAATTAAAGGCAAACCATTATATTCTAGGCATTCACATAGAAATGGAAGAGACATGGTTAAAGACAGTAATAACTGGAGTTATAGAGCTTGAGGCGTAGCTAGAACTTGGGAAGTATGAAAGACGCCATCGCATGCCAATAGAACAGAGTTAAATGTGCTAAGTTACCATCTGACATGCTGTATGACATTACAAGATGGTAGACTTGAGACAGAAGGTGCATCCAAACATTCCAATGGGGGCGGACATGATTCTGATCATTAGGGAAGTTCATTTTGAACATTCTGCTGTGCAGTGTTTCAAAATAACTGCTCCTCATTGACATTAGTCTCCAGTCTATCCCACAGCCATCCTGTTGCGTTTTTGTGTGTGTATGTGATAGAATAAAGAGAGCCCCAGGATTGGTTGCAAAGCAACAGACAACTCCGGGCATATTCTTCAAGATGTGAGTTCTGAAGTGGTATGAGAAAGCACCATGCTTTCCAATGCAACAGAACTTGCTGACTACAGCCTATTAACATAATCCTAGTCATCTGTGACACTTGAGGCACAATCTATACTAGGCCTAGAGAGACTCTCACTGAAAACTAGGACACCTCCACAGAGAAGAAGAAATGAGCCGGGGAATTAGAGAAATGCAGACTCATCTGATATTGTAGAAGGATATTTTAATTCGGCCTGTTTTGCAGAGGCTCTATGGGTGCATAACTTGAATGTAAAAATTGAAGGCACTCACTTTGTTAGAGCTTCTAGTTAGCAGTCTCAAAACAACCTTGATTGTGCCCCTTGGTAGTACATCACCACACACCCTAGCCAAGACAGTAGAATGCAATGAGGTTGGATACATGAACAGACATTTTTAGTATGTATAGTATACTAAGAGGGAAAACAATGAATACCCAGAGTGCCAAAAACGTAAATGGGAATGGGCTTCCAGTCAAGAACCAGTGGGTCAAAGGGGAAAACTATTGTTTGATATTGGGGTAGCTAGAAACACACAGGAAACTGAAAGAGGAACAGTATAGCAGCGTGTTATTTTAACACACAATTTATTATTCTGAATTCCAATAAATCCAAAACTTTACCACAAAAGGAGCAGAATACAAAATCCCCCATATCCCAAATAGAAATGAAGTCCATGTAAGGAGAATGGAGCTAAATGCATCAGATCAAACTCAAAGATAAGGCAAGATTTCAGTGGCAGCAAGACAGACAGCTCCCAGTCCCTAGTCCATTAATTCAAAGAGTGCAAGTGACAAAAATGCAGCCAGAAGAGTGAAAGTCTTTTCTGATAGCTGTATGATACAGTCATTGGGGGGTTTATAGACATGTTCTTCTAGAGAGCTCCTAAGCCTCTAGGTGAGCTGTCGAGTGCTCTCCATGCATATCAATGGACTATTTCCCTAGGAAGCAAACAAAACAGCAGCAGCTCTCTCATTTCCTCATGGTTGCTTTGTGCTAAAAGATGCTTTACAACAAAACATAAAACTTTAACACTAATTCTAAAACTTGTTAATGTCTTGGGCACATGGAAAGTGCATTCTGAGGGACAAGCTCCGTCCTTTGTTACTGCAGGAGCGCTCCAGAACAATAGCATTTTTCTGGATTAACTCTAGGTCTGTACAAGTGTACCCAAAAGCAGAACTGGGTTCCAAGACACTTAAGAGCAATCTTCCATCACTTGCAATATATGGTGTGACAGGCTGCATCCCCCATACACCCTTATGGTGTGATTTGTGTGCAAATTTATATTCACCCTTACACTAACTGTATTGTGTGATGCAAACTATGTCACGCATGGTATTTTTTGAATGCTCGTAACATGCCAAACATCATTTTTCCCACAATACCATGTTTGTACAGATATGAAATTCTGCCACATCATATCCCCAAATGTGTCTCACGTAACCTGAATAGATGCAGACCAACAGAGCTGTGGTTTCACATGCTGCAGAGGCATGCATACAGGAACAATCACCTGGGCCAAGCACCTTTGAGCATACTGGTTCAAGGGGGGGAGGGGCTGAATCACACATTTCTGGAAATGGATGATCACCTGACCCAAGGGATGTTGGAAACTAGAAAAAAGAAAAAGGCACCTTTGTCTAAGGCAGTGGTTCCCAACTGGTGTGCTGCAGCAACGCCACTGGTGTGCCATGAAGCCAGAACTACAGTGGAGGCCCCACGGGTACTGGCCGGCAGGGCCATTGCAGGGCCCGCATGGCCGCACTGCTGCCTACCCCCCCCATCCCAGGGACCAGGCAAGCAGCTAAAAAGGCAGCCTAGTGCAGCACTCCTGCTCAGCCCCTCCATGCCAGAGCAGCAGGGAGGGGGCAGGAAGCAGCAAAGCCAGTATCACTGCCCTCCACCTTGCTGGTCCAGCAGGGAGCCCAGAGCAGCATGCATAGTGGGGGGCCAGTCCAGCAGCACTGTACCAGCTGCCCTTTTGGCAACTTGCCCGGTCCCTGGCATGGGGGGGGCAGCGCAGGGGTCTGCCCCTCCCCTGGGCTCTGCCCCTCCTCTGGGCTGGCCAGCTGCACCTCCCAATGCTGGATGGTAGAGGGGGCCCACAGAGGGCAATTTGTCCAAGGCCCCATACCCCGTTAGGGTAAAGTTATCAGGTGCCAGGCAAAAGGAGGACATGTCCTCCTTATTACTTTCATGTCCTCCATCCAGCAGGCATTCTAAAAACACATGATTTTGTCTGGGTTTCTACTTACAGGGATTAAAGCATGCTGGATGCCTCAGAACACCCTATTTTTAGGGTGAAGCATTCCAGGCCCCCTAAAAATGGAAGAATATTACATAATACTACATTTTCTCTACGTGTCCTCCAACGTGCTCCTTTTCATACTTTCCTGCCCTCCTTTCCAGGCTTTGGTATCTGGTAACCCTACGTTAGGGAGGGCTCTGCCGGCGCTGGGGAGGAGGGGGAGTTGCCCGGAGCCGTAGCGGAGGCCCCATGTGGCCCAAGCCTGGGGGCTGTCCGTAGCCAGAGCCAGCGCTGTTGGTGGCAGCGCCATGTGACCCTGGACTGGTGGGTTCCCCAAAGCCGCAGGCAGAAGCCCCAAGTGGCCCTGGCTGTGGGGGGGGGGTCACAGAGCTGGAGCTGGCCCCATGTGGCCTGGCCGGGGGGGGGGGGGCACGACGAGCTGGAGCCCCAAACAGTGCCATGGCTCATGAATATTCATATGTTAATCTGAATATTCATGATTTGTCACAGCAGTGTGCTGCAGCCTAACTGAAGGCCTCAAGGTGCACTGCAGTAGAGAAAAGGTTGGGAACCACTGGTCTAAGGGGCTCTCCTCAGGAACCCATCTTCTAAGTGAGACCTAAGACTAAACCTCACCACATGGTGTGCGGAGTCTGGCTGCACGCCACCCTGTGCAGTAAACTCAATAGAGACTAAAATTAGTCTTAGCTTAGACTAAGAGTTATCTTTTATTGATTGCAACTAACTCCTTTACTACTTATTAATCTCAATTTATCTGACTTAGAAGCATTTAAAATCTTGCAGTAGTCAATAAACTTATTTATTTCAAACAGTGCATACAGGTTGAGTGCGTGTAAGACTTCACTTACAGTGGCAGACCTGGTGCATAGCAATTTCTTTGATAAGCTGATGGAGAAGTGTAACTGAGCTTGCAGGATGCAGTGGAGGAGCACTGAACCATTCAGAACAGGTAGCTCCCTGGGCTGCATCTGCAACAGAGTGTTTGCTGTAGGTATATCCCACAAGTAGTTGGCTCGAGTGCTTCTCCACTGAGTAAGGGACCACTCACATGCAGGAGGCTGGGTATGAGCTGACTCAGGAGTAGATGTTCACAAAGCAAATTAGAGTAAGTAAGGGCCCAAAAGTGGAGAATTGAGGTGATACCTGAACACAAGACCAAATTGCAGGAGGGTGACATCACATACGGAAGGAGGATTTTCTGCTCAGACAACACAGCTCCACAAGCTGAAGATATCTTTGCACCTCCCTCCAGCTGAAGTATTTATCTAACCCCCATTACCATGGCATCTCTGTGCCTCACAATCTCTAATGTATTTGTCTTCACACAAACCACAAGATTAGGAAGTACCTCACCTTGAGGAGCTGCTGTAATCAGAACAAGAGGTTAGTATGTCAGTCGAAGTGGCTTCCAGACATTAACACAACTGAGTCCAGCCTCCATGCAAGGAACATCACTGCTTAAGTTTCTGAGTCTGGTAGATCTATTTACTGAGTCAAAAGTTTAGCTGGGAATTTTAAAAGATAGGTTCACAAATCTTATTAAAAAAACAAGTCTGTGGTGCAAGTGTTTCTTGGGTGTGAGAGCGCCTACTAAGAACCAGTTTGGTCTTGGGACACAAGGCAGAAACAAGAAAATTTAAATAATTGGTGAGGGAAGAGAAATGGGTCACACTAGACACCTAAAAATGTATTAATTTCAAAATTTGTTTAAAGAATATGGAAAGGTCCAGCTGTATCATAAACATTTAAATGTAATACTGAACAATACTGGCTCATTGTTTTCATGTGTTAACTTCTGTATTATACTTAAATTGTAAGCTCCTTGGGGCTGGGACCCTCTTTTTGTTCTGTCTCTGTACAATTTCTAGTACAATGGGGTTCTGAGTAGTACAACAAAACAAACGCACCTTCACACAAATACTCTATGCAGCCCTGGGTTTCAAAAAGACCCTTTTTCCTGGCCATCTCTCTTTTCCACTTCTGGAACAGCTGAGTAAGTTTTATGACCAAAAACTGGAAGGCCTACATGAGTGCGAGTTCCCAGTAACATCAGACAGGAATTCTCTTCTCCTTGTGATGGATTTTAGACCAGTGGTTCCCAGCCTGTGGTCCATGGACCTCTGAGGGACCACAGAGTTACTTAAAGGGGTCTGCAGGCAGGCTCGGAGCTGGAGCCTGATGATGCCAGGAGGGAGCTGCTCTGCCACAGGCTGGGAGCTTTTAAAACCCTTGCACTGCCCTGAGCATGCTCAGGGAGGGAACAAGCCTGTGGTGTGGCCACTTCCAACTCCAGCAGCAAGGTAAGGGGACAAGGTGGTTTGGTTAGGGGAGTTCAGCCTGGGGCAGCAGCACAAGCCGGTGGCAGGGAGAATTAGGGAGTGGGTGGAGTGATTTGGGGCTGAACCCTGTGGATGCGGAACCTGATTCTGCAAGTGCCCCGCCAACGTAGGTCTGCAGCAGGGGCACGATTCTGCCAGTGCCAATCCCACCCCTCCCATGGCTCTTCTGCTTCAAGGTGAGGGCAGGATTTTTCCAGGGCACCCCTCACCCCAACCACAGCTCCCTGGCACCAGTTAGATGCCAGGTGCAGCCAGTAGGGGTGCCACTAAATTTTTGGAGAGTAGGAAGGGGTCCCTGCCCTTGAAAAGGTTGGGAACCCCTGTTTCAGATTACATACATATACACAGACAGCTGTGCCACAAAGTCAGCCCAAACCTTGACAGTACCTACATTAACAGCTCTGCAGTGGTCAGTTAAGATTTTGTGAGCCTGTGTCCAAAATATCTGTCCATCTTTTTTGCAATTCTTTTTTACTCTGTTTGGGTATCCACTGACTCTCTAAAGCCAATGTGAGAGCCATATATTGCAATGAGCAAGGAGTTGTGTGGCACTTTAAGACTAACATTTATTTTTTGCATGAGCTTTCGTGGCAGAAAATCCCACTTCCTCAGATGCTTCGAAGATGGGTGAACTTACGAAAATAAACGCAAGGGGGTATAAAACATAGGATCAGGTCATACAGTAACAGCAAATCAGAGCAGTTGTTAGGTTCAAACCCTGGAAAGCCTGAAGTCAAATTACCTTTTGTAATGGGAAAAGAACCCATAGTCTCGATTAAGTCCTGCTTTCACAGAATTTAGCTTGCATATTAATTCAAGTTCAGCTGTTTCTCTTTGAAGTCTTGATGTCCCAGCCACATCTCTGACAACAATCTTTAACAAATCATTTTACTTAATCGAGACTATGGATTCTTTTCCCATTACAAAAGGTAATTTGACTTCAGGCTTCCCATGGTTTGAACCTAACAACTGCTCCGATTTGCTGTTACTGCATGACCTGATCCTATGTTTTATACCCGCTTGCATTTATTTTCATTCCATTCTGTAAGTTCACCCATCTTCGAAGCGGGATTTTCTCCCATGAAAGCTCATGCAAAAAATAAATCTGTTAGTCTTAAAGTGCCACATGACTCCACGTTTATTTTGCTGGACTAGATTAAGACAGCTATCCCTTTATAAATTGACCATATATTGAAGTCAACCCTGTTAAGGACTGGGATTCTATCTGACTTTTCATAATACAAAATGATCCACTTTAATAGTCTAGAGTAAAATGGGTGGCAACACCTATCTCAAGTTTCTTTTTCAGTCCAGAAACTTCATTTAAAAGTTGATCACTAAGCATGAACTGGAGTATCTTGTTTTATCTGAGAGCTTATTACACTTTCAAACTTAACCATAGTGAAAAGAACATTATGACATCAGCACAGGAAGAAAGGAAAGTGTTATGCAAGGTCAATTTTTTCATTTCTTATGGGACATGATAGGTGAATCCAACCCTTATGGATGGACTGCTTGCATTTCCAAAGTCTCTTAGAATCTGGGGTATGTGAGACTTCTTCCCTAGCAAAGAAAGTTCTCAAGAGAGGCTATGATCTCACAATGAATGAATTCCAGGACTCGAATCAGGCCCAGAGATCTGCTCATACATAGTTCACTATGGGGTCAGATCCATAGTCAGAAAAGTAATACAAGAGGGAGAAAAGAAACAAAATAGCTTGTAAGACTGTGGAAAGAAAAGCCACTCTGACTGAGGTGATCAGACCACTGTTGGCGGGGGGGGGGGAGGATGGGGCAGAGGGGGAATAGACTCTCAGTAGTAGGTAACTACTGGAGTATCACTATGTGCAGAATTTGGATTAAACTGTTCAGCTTTAATATTGTATTTTCTAAATGCTTTATTTCTCATATTTAATGTTGTGTTTAAGCTGGTTTTGCATGAAATAGATAAACACAATTACGGCTGTGCTTATCCATAAGTACTAAAAGTAGTTTTCCATATTCACAATTCACTAGGATAAAACGGATTTGTGGTGATCAGAAAGCCTGTAAAAACGAAAATAAAGGAAGAAAAGAAGAAATCTGAAGTGTGGGTTTATAGTAAAACGTACTGGAGGACACACTGTAATAAAGACATTGTAGATTAAATAGGAGAAACTTAACTTAGAAAAAGTGTAAGAGGGCTGATGGTAGTCTAGTTATCCTGTTTTTACTACATTTTCACTTTTATCAAATATATTGTGTACCCTAGTAGCATCTAGATGGCCCACTGAGATCATGGCCCATTGTTTTGGCACTTTACATACCCACTCTAATAAACTATCAGCAAACACTCACATATTTCAATGTTGGAGAAGGAAAAAAAATATCAAAGTTTTCATTAAAAAAAAAAAATCAGAGTTTTAACAGTTCAATCAGATACAACAAATACATATATAAATCCTCTCCACCACAACCGCCACCCCTGTATAACCTTCAGGGAAATCTTGGCGCAATAATTGTGCTCATGGTTATGTTTGATTTCTGACACACAACTTGTAAAAAATTCCATGTATATTAAACAATTTTGTGGTTTGCCTTCTAAAACATCCATATAAAAAAAATCAAGGCATTAATAATGTCTCATAAGAGGATGTAGTATAACCAGGTGAGGTTCGCTAACAGCCCTCACATCAACAATGGGTATCTTTGTCCAGCTTCATGTTTATGGGTATTGATCCCACTGCCAGGCAGCCTCACAGCAAGAATATGCTCCAAAAGACAGAGACTCATCCAGCTCACCTCACCTATGCAATTAGCCCCAGGGCTGCACATAGATATTAATACTTGCTTGGAGCAAGCTGAACACTAAATCTGACCCTGCACCAACTGTAGTGTCATAGCATCTTGTTGAAAATAACCTCTTGCATAAGGACTTGGTAAAATTCCACTGAAGTCAGCATGAAGATAGATCCCCATGAGCTTCAATGGGATTTGGGTTTGGCCCCAGCTAGCCAAGCTTCATTTTCCTACATACTTGTACTGGAGTTCCCTAGCTTCTGCCTTATATTTCTTGATCTGCATTTTCACAGCCTGCATATGTCATCTCTTTCCTATGTTTACAGCATTCATTGTGGTGGACTGACTGGAGGCCTGCAGAACAGAAAGTTTATATTTAGTGAGATGACGACATTTGTAGTATTCTCCAACTTCACTTTAGAAGCAAAGATTCAGTGACTAATACTTTGAGGACATTTTAAGTTAGAAACTGCATTTTAGGTCAGTTTACACCATGGGACATCACTAAAAGGATTGCATCTTCGTAAAGGACGTGACTGGAGTCACAGTGACCTCTACCATTGTGACTTTAGGATCAGATCCTGCCAATGGCTTTGCATTGGCACAGGGAATCAAGCCACATGCAGATCTCAGTGCATTTATTCTTCTGCTTAAGATGCTGGAGCCACTAGAAGATGGTTGAATGCTGAATGCTGAATGCCTAGGGCACAGAATTCTCAAACTTCTCCACAGCGTGAACCATGTTTGAATGGGCAGCTTACCTTATGGACCTCTCCCCTTCCATTCTCAACTGTGCAGACCATCTCTGCTCATTCATGCAGCTAGCAGTAATTGCATATACAATCTATCAATCAATGAATCAATTTTTCCACATGGCCCCCATTACCCAGCTACCTCATACTCACATGTGGCCCCTGGGTACCTCACACACACTATATATTTATCACCAACACCCCTGAGGATCAAAAAAAATGCTATTATCCTCATTTTTCAGATGGGGGACTCTGGCAATGAGAGACTAAGAGCCTAAATCCCTTTTGAAAATTAGACAGTCTCCTAAATCTGCTAGGAACCACAACACTGAGTGCAGCAAAGCTTAAACGCCTTTCAAAATCTGGTCCTGAGTGCCTTCCCCAAGACTACCCAGGAAACACAACACTACTGGGTCCCAATGTGTGAATGAGATGATGGGGTAAGGAGGAGGAGCTTGAACTTGGGAACCTTTGGGGAAAGGGGGAATCTACACAGGAAGGATGGGCTCCATCTAACCCAAAATGGAAGCAGATTGCAGGAGTGTAAAACTAAAAGCATCAGAATGGCTTTTAGACTAAGGGGTGGAAGAAAACTGATGACTGACTGGAGGAGCACGTGGTTTTTGACAGAGACATCCTTTGAGGCAGGACCTATTAACGGAGATTCTCCATATCCTAGTAAGGAGGAAGAGATGGAAGAGGATAAAATAGGGGTAGGATCTGATTAGAAGAGCCATAAAATGTAACAGTCCCATTCAATTACATCTCATTAATGGTAGACAGCTAAAAAGCAACATTTTTAAATGCTTCTGTATAAATGCTAGAAGTCTAAATACTAAGATGGGTGAACTTGAGTGCCTGGTAGTAAATGAGGATATTGATATAATAGCCATCAGAGAAACTTAATGGAGTGAGGATAATCAGTTGGTCAATAATACCAGGGTACAAAATATACTGCAAGAACAGAATAGGTGATACTGGTGGGAGTGGTATTATTTCTGAAAGCAAGCAAGGAGTTAAATTACATAAAAATCTTAAATGAACCAAAATGTGCCATAGAATCTCTATGGATAGTAATTCCCAGAATGGAGAGAGCTAAATAGTGGTGCCCCCAGTGGTATCTGTATTGGAACCAGTACTGTTCAGTATATTTATAAAAGATCTGGGAAAGGAGTAAACAGTGAGGCTGCAAATTTGCAGATGATACAAAACTCCTCAAGGTAGTCAAGTTCAAGCAGACTGCGAGGAGATACAAAGAGATCTCACCAAACTGGGTCACTGGGCAACAAAACAACAGATGATGTTGAAATGTTGATAAATGCAAAGTAATGCACTTGGGAATAAATAAACTCAACTATGCATATAACATGATGGGGTCTAAAGTAGCTGATAGCAATCAAGAAAGAGATCTTGGAGTCAGTTCTCTGAAAAATATCCATTCACTTTGCAGTGGCAATCGAAAAAGCTAGCAGAATGTTGGGAATCATTACAAAAGGGATAGATAAGACAAAGTACCATATTGTCTCTCTAAAAATCCATGGTATGCCCACATCTTGAACACTGCATGAAGATCTGGTTGCCCCATCTCAAAAAAATACATTAGAATTGGAAATGTACATTTTTGTTTTCCTTTCCTGATTAGAATATGGAACAATTCCCATACGAGAAGAGATTAACAAGATTGGGACGTCTCAGCTTAGAAAAAAGAGAGGCATATTATTATAGAGGTCTGTTAAGCCATGACGGAAGTGGAGGAAGCAGATAAGGAAAAGTTATTTACTCCTTCTCATAAACACAAAAACTAGGGGTTAGCAAACAAAATTAGTAAGTGACAAACTTAAACACTAACAAAAGATTATTTCTTTACACAACACACAGCCAACCTATGGAACTCCATGCCAGAGGATGTTGTGAAGCCCAAGATCAATGGGGTTCAAAAAACTAGATAAGTTCATGGAAGCAAGCCCACTGACAGCAATTCTAGGTCCCAAGGCAGGACAGTCCTGTGAGTGTTCCACCTCTTCCACCTACAGGCCAACCCCTAATCCACCCCAGCCCCCAACCCTATATGGTCCCCCCTCCCCTCTTCCACACTCCCCTTTCCCTAAATGGCAAGTGACAACAGGGAAGTGCTGAGCAGGGGAAGGGAGACACTGCAGCAGTGGGGGGGGGGCAGGCAGGAGAGCAAGCTGAAAAGAGGAGGAAAAGAGGGACACAAGCAGAAAGCAATGGTGGGAAGCCAAGCAGGGAGCTGGAGAAAGGAGCAACACGGCTAGTGAGAAGCAATGCTGGAGCAAAATGAGGATGGTGTGTGGCAGGGCTGTGAAGAGAAGAGGCCAGAGCCTTTATACATTTCAAGACTCCAACCCCTTGCTCCCCCACTTGTGGGTCTGCTTGGAGGATAAATTCATCCATGGCTATTAGTCAGCATAGGTAGGGATTACTGTTTGCCAGAGGCTGGGAATGACCAACAGGATGGATCGCTTAATGATTACCTATTTTATTCATTCCCCCTGAAGCAGCTGACATTCACCACTGTCAAAAGACAGGATACTGGGCTGGATAGATGATTGGTTTCATCCAGTATGGCTTTTATTCAGAAGAAAATTGACTTTTTCAAAAATGCAATCATGAGAATAATGAAGTTCAGAGTGAACTTTTTGAGTAAGGAATCTGCACCTATTGATTTCCGATAAGAGAGAGTTTTATAGAATTTTTTGTGCATATGACAGATTGAGAAACAGAAGCTGCGCCTTTAAATAGTGAACATCATACAAATGAGGGGCTTACAGCTCCTTTCTGCACATATCCTGAGACCTTCAGGTTGGGATTTCAAAGTGCTCATCTCTGGCCTGAGTCTGCTCTCAATATGATCAGTGGTAGTCTTACCACTTGTTTCAATGGGAGCAGGATTAGGTGCTTCTGAAAATCCTATCTCTACCTGCTATTTCCATTCAGTGCACAGGAAGGGCTGCTGAAAGTCAGACCATAGCTATATTTATGAAACACTCTGTCGTTTTATCCTCAATTCCATTTTCCATTTTAGTGTTTTCAATAGCCCTTATCATTGTAGACTGTAAACCTTAAACTGAGTCAACAGGAAAATAAAGCTGTTCTTAACTTAGGAAAAAGGGTTGGCTTTTTGCTGTTTTTGTTTCTTAAGATCACTTACAAATATGCATTTGTTCTGCAATGTGATCTAACCACTAGGACATAGATGAATCTTCTTTTCTGGACAAGACATCACTTCAGTTCCTAGAGAAGTCAGCTGTGTCATTACAGTGATAGCACTGGATGAGCTGGCAACTGAAAATAGTGACATCAGCATCTGCTCCTGAACTATTTTAAAAAGGAGCCAACCTTCTTGCTTCTGACAACAACAAACTAAAGAAAGTCTGATGGGGCGTGTGTCCTTTGAAAAAGGAAATTACATCGTTCTGTGAACAACCTCAGATCAGACTGGCAAAGTTCTTTATAAAAAAAGAACACCACCTGTCTGTTTCCATTATATGTGCCAATCAAGTCAGAAACACCTACGCATAAGCAATTTGATTCCTTTTTCTGCCTCCTATGGGCAAGTAGATTAAGGATGTTGATTTGACTGACAGGTGAAATATAAACAGAGATGATAGCTTCAACATAACTTCAACTTAAACATATTATGGGCTGATATCCAACAAAGGGAAGTGCTTTCAAATCTCTGAAAAATTTACTTCCACTTCAGGTAATATGAAGAAGGGTATACAGTAAGAACAGACCAGAATATTTCCTGAAAAGGTCAGCAACATAAGAAATGCAACTGTCACCCATACACAAAATACAGAGTCTATCTCATGCACACTCCAAAAGCCAGACACAGGCAGCTAATGTCTCTTACTGAGTGTGTCTGTGATATTGAGTGCCCTGTGGCTCCCATTTATTTTAGTGGAACAGTGAGAAGCCAGTCTCAGGGCCTGATCGATAAAACCACATAATGCTGTAGACATATACCAGGGGTCTGCAACCTGCAGCTCTAGAGCCACATGCATCTCTTTTGCTTCCGCCTTGCAGCTCTGGACTCCGGACACCCCACTACCACCAGGGGACACTGCAAGCAGCCCCTGGCCAGGCTCTGGGCAGCCCCTGCCACTGGGGGACCACGTGGGTGGCTCGCACCAGCCTTTCAGCTCCCCACCATCAGTGGGAGACCCTGATTCCAGGTCTCCCTCCCCCACTAGGGGACCCTGCAGACGGCACCATGGCTCATCTCTCCCTACCCACACCAGGCGGCTACACCCACTGCAGCTCTCAAAACGCTTGGTTATTGAAGGAATTTTTTTTTTAAATGCTCCTCTTATCTTTTGGGTTGCTGACCCCTGACATATACCACTATATCTACACACATGCAATTATTCAATGGACAGGATTATTTTACTCACTTTTCCTCTAACCCTGTCACCAATAAAGTCAGTGGCAAACTCCTAATGATTTCAATGGTACAGGATGTGGTGCCATAAATATATTCCCATGACACAAAACAAGCCCAACTGTTCTACCTCCTGTGCCTATTTCCTATGTCAACTCCCCCCCCTCAAAAATATTCTCCATCCCAATGTTTCAAAGTATGAGGCATGCATTGCCCCCTCTCTTCCCCCACAGAAAGGATGGGGGAAAACAGACCTCTCATCTTCTCCACAGAATCTCAATTCTCATTTTAAAAAATGAATAAAATTCTAGCTTCTACTGTTGCTGAGAGAAATCTTGAAAATGTAGCCCAATCCTGCCCAATTCGGTAATGACTGCCTGAGTCCACACAAAGCCTGAAACAGTAGCTCTCAGTTGTGAGCTGCCCCACCCACATCAACAAATGCTATCTAAATACTTGTATGCCTTCCTATTACTATAGTATTTGTGCATCTCACAACATATTTATCCTAGAAACATCCCTGTGAGGCAAGGAAATGCTATTATCCTTATTTACATATGAAGAACAGACACAATGAGGCTAAGGGTCTGGTTTTTAAAGGTAATTAGTTGCTTAAAATTACAAATAGGCACATGGTGGGATTTTCAAAAGCACCTGAGTGCACAAGTCTGATGGAAGACAACAGCCTTAAACACCATGAAGCTACTCTGAGAGACCACTCACTTTGGGTTGCTCTTTAAGGGTATGTCTACACTACACATCCTGGGCTCTAAATCAGGTCTCAGCCCAAGCCCCTTTCATTCATACACAAATCAGTGTGATTCGAGTCAGCGAGCACTCAGGATTCAAATGCTAGAACCCTGCTAGGGAGGTGCGTCAGAGATCAAGTTTCACTGTGATCCCTATCCAATGTGTGTCATTTTGCAGTTGGATGCAAGACTGACTCATCTGTGGCTAGGAGATCTGTAGTACAGTTTTGAAGTCAGCAGTTCAGGGAAATCTGGGTCCAGCAACTGTGAGCCAAGGTTTACAATGCAATGTGGATACTTAAGTGTGCACTTGGAAACAGAGTTCATAAGTCCATGTCCCACAGACCTGGGTTTAACAATGCATTGTACACACACTATAAAAGTACATGGCAGGACTGGGAAGAGGAGAAGCAGTGTAGTGTTTACGCAAGGTTATCTTGAGTGTTGTCCCTAATCTGACTCCTAGCCACCCACAAAAGCATCTAGCTCAAATTAAGTGGTGCTTTAAACACAAGTGTCCTGAGATGTCAGGACAGTGAGAGGTGACACATGAATGAACTGAGACGCAGCTACTCTGGACTGCTAATCCAGACACCGTGAAGCTTAAAGTTCATTTTGCAGCACAGCTGCTCTGACTCGAGTTGAGCTGTCTTTAGTGGAGTGTAGATAACTCAAGTTCCCATTTCCTTGAAGACAGCCCTGTAGTTTTGTTTTCATGAAGCGGAAACCAGGGGTTAAATTAAGATGGAACACAGGGGAACACTGTTCTGGAGCCCACTATTTTAGGGGTGCAGCATTCAGGCCCCCTAAAAATAGAAAACAATGCCATAACAGTGTTCTGGGGCCCACCATCAAAAATAGCAGGCCCCAGAACGCAGTGTTCTGGAACCATTTTCCATTTTTAGGAGCCTGAATGCTGCACCCCTAAAAATAGTGGGCCCAGGAATGGCATTCCCCTGTGTTCCAGCAGGGCAGGGGAGGGGACAGGGCATTCCGGGGGGGGGGGGAAGCCCCGCCTCAAACCCCACCCCAAATCCCTCCCCAGCCTGGGGCCTGCCTCCACTCTCGCCACCCCAGCCGTGCCCAGGCCATGCTGCTGGCCTAACCCGGAACCTACCACACCCTCGACAGACACGCCACCCCCAGTAAGTAACTGAGTCTGCCGGCTCATGCTGGTGGGATATTAGACAGGAGCTGGGGTGCAGGAAGGGGGGCCCACCTGATTAGGAGGGTTCCAGGGCCCACTAAATTATAACTTCAACCCTTGGTGGAGACACAGCTTTCAGAGGTTTGGGAAACCTTCTCCCTCTCTTGTGTCTGATGAGTGCACAAAAGTCATAGTTTGCCTAGGTGCAGAAAACCCTTGGGCCAGCCCTGGACAGAAACCAAATACCACAACCAGGACTATGGTCTCAATGTTTTTGTCACCACACGGGTTGGCACAGAACTTGCCCTGATTAGCTACAGTAAGCTCGTCCTCTTGAGGCAGAGATACCAAAACTTTGGGTTGTGATCCCAAAAGGATTTGCAACAATCTCTAGCATGTGGAGTACACCGTTCTGCTCCACACAAAAGGACTTTGCATGCATGAGGCATGTGATGTCCCGCTGTGCAAAAAACAAAATGGCATACTCCATGCTGTCTGGACTGGTATCCCAACAGGAAATGCTTTATTAAAAAAGGGTCTTGATGACAGAGTTTGGGAAGCCGTCTCAGAGTATATCTACACTGACACATCCTTGCCCTGGATGCATGACACGTGATGCCATACATGAGCTAGCTTAAAAGTTTAAGCAAACTAGCATAGGTCTTTGCAGCCACAGGGAGCACAAGGCTTAGCGTGGATTGTACAGCTGCACCCAGGACCTTGGAAACTTATTTGGGTGCAGAGGCATCACTGCCCCGGTGAAGCACCTAGGACACGGGCCCAGGCCATGCCCCCTTCCAAGAGGCCACACCCCCAGCCACAGGCCATAGCCCCGGCCGGGCATGGGGTCAGGAGCAGCCTCCACGATCGCGGGCAGCTGAGCCCCGGATCCCCCACGGGGGACGGGGCCACCGCGGCCGTGCCTCGGATCCCCGGCCAGGGATGGGGCCAAGAGCGGCCTCCGCAGCGGCAGGCAGCTGGGCCCCGCATCTCCGGCCCAATTGGGCCAGAAACTGGAGGGGGGCGGCCCCGCCAGACCCGGGGCATGTGCCCTGTGTGCCTGGCGCCTGCAACTCCCCTGCTTGGGTGGCTAACTTGTGCTGATATCCATGGTGCTGGAACTTCCCTAGAATTGACACCTTAGTTAACATGACCACAGCTAATTTGGGCCTGGCTCTGCCTGCTGCAGTCACATGTCCCCAGTGTAGTGCAGGCATACCTTTCAATACTCATGATGGCATGAATCAACCTGCTCTGTCATGCAAACAAGGAATTCCAAAGGGGCATCCGTGTTAGTCTAGTAAAGCAAAAAAAGCAAGGAGTCTTGTGCCACTTAAAGACTAACAGATTCATTTATGGCATGAGCTTTCGTGGGAGAACATCCTACTTCGTGAAATGCTTTGAAGAGGGAGAACAAACAAAGAGATGGTTGTACTCTGTGAAAGTAAAAACAAATATTACACATACACCCATGATATTGCCACCATCTCACTCAGTTCAGGCCCACCTTTCACTCCTGGCACTGTTATCTGAACTCACTGAAATATTAGGAAAATTATTAAAATTAAATTAATTAAATTAATTTAAAAATTTTTGGACTTTTTTTGGCTTTTTTCCCCCCATCCATCTGCTCTGCTGACTCATCCCCCAAAGGACTTGGCTCAGAATGCTTTTTTCTCCAGCTTGCTGGGTACCCTGGTGCTTCTGATTCTGTTTACAAAACAGTGGTTGTAAACACTTCACTGCCCTCCTCCAGCACTAACAGCCATTACTGTGCTGGGCATTTCTCAGCCCCACCATATGCAATACGGACGAAGTGAACAATCCTGCAAAACTCCCCTGTCTGCCTTCAAATTTGGGCATTCATATGTAGGGCAGCCCTTCCTTCAAACAACATTAAAAAAAAGCCTGAATGATTTTTTTTTAAAGTAGCTGAAACTTGGTTGACATAACCAATGCACAAGCTCCCCCAAAGCAGATTTTGCAGAAATTCTGTAACAAGCTTTTTAAATTAATATTCCATCAGTGCTCAATTATTGTCCCTCAGTTCTTGGATCAAGACATGCACATGGCGTTTGCCTGAGCCTAGTGCCTACTTCTCTAGGCCACAGCACAGAATGATCGCCTGACACTGCTTCTGTCAGCCAGAATGGTAAAGGTGGTGTAAGGTGCAACAAAAGAAAACTGGCACATTTACACACAAACATGGCACTGTGCCTGGTCAATGAAAGATCAGAGAAGGGGGAACATTAGTGTTCATTCCAATTTAAGGTTGCTCTTACTGGAATGCCAAAATATTCCTATTAGAAAACAAAAAAAACATCGTCATGCAACTCAAAAACAGCACATGTATTACGCACATACTTTCTCATTGTAGGCTTGTACAATCTTGGCAACCTGGAGTGGTCCACAGATGTTAAATGCTATTAGAACACCTCAGGGAAAGCTCATGAAACACTATTCTGTCAAGTTCACAGCTGCTGCTTACTGGAATGTCAGAATTTCAAATTAGAAATAAAGCACTTTTTTTTTTTTTGAAACAGTGGGGGTGATTATTGGAACGAGCTACTAACGGAAGTGGTGGATTACCCATCTTTCAATGTCTTCAGATCAAAAGTGGATGCCTTTCTAGAAGATACGTTTCAGCAAAACACACATTATGCTTTGGTCATACAAGTTGTTAGGCTCAATGCACAGACGAAAACAAGAGGTCTCCAAAGTATATATATTTAGGACCAAAGCTTGTGGTAATTAGGAGAGCAGACCAGATAATGTAATCATCCCTTCTTGCCTTAAACTATGAATCTCTGAATTCATAGTGACTATTCTGATGTCTAAGTCCATTTTACAACTTTCTATGCATTAGAAAAAGGAGAATAAAAATGTGGTGAAGAAAAAACCTTCTTTGAATCCACATTAAACTATATGACAAAACAAAAGTTTAAAAATAGACTGGGTGCAAGTCATAAATCCACTAGCTTGATGGAAATATTAGGAAAACCACAGGGACTGAAAAGATTGTTTCAATGTAAATGCTCCAAGTCTGGTAAAACTCAAACAATAAGAAATTTGTGGCTGTCTTGAGTGGATAACTAGAAGGTCAGGCAGTGCTTTAGAAGCGTCACACAGAGGCTTGCAGCCAAAAGAAATCATAGGTAAGCAGAAGGATAGATGTAGGAAGAAAAGTGAAAAAAACCACACCAACCAGCCCTGGAAGGAAACAGATCCTTTTGAAAAGGAAAAAGTAGGGAATTAGTAACCAGGCTCAGCTGACTGACTGACGTGACAGTGATGACTAGAAATATACAGACCAGAAATAACCATATTAATATTGTTGTATGTAGTGTTGGTTACCCATGTTGGTCCCAGCATATTAGACAAAAAGTGTGGATGAGGGAAGAGCTTTTAGTTGACCAACTCTGTGAGCAACAGAAACAAAGTTTTGTGCTTACACAGACCTGAAGAAGAGTTCTGGGTAAACTTGAATGTGTGCCTCTCTCAGCAACACATTTTCGTCCACTAAAAGGCACCATGTCACCCACATCCTCTCAACTAAGATTGTCAGATGTGCTTTATGAAAAAGTCAACATGGACAATCTGTAATACTAATAATATTAAAAGGGAGATTTAGAAAAGTTAATCCAGGTGCTGTGGAAAGCTATATCATCACACTGTCAAAGATAACTTGAGCCAGCCATTTTCAGGGTATTTATAATGGTGTTGTAAGGTCTACATGATCTGTCAAAGGAAATAAGCCAGGGGACTTAAGTGTTGAAATTCTAGAAGGATCTAAAATGACCTTATTTTAGGCAATGCAATTATGTGTTGTTACTAACATGCATTTTCTTATTCTGCACTGTCAAGTTATAGTTTGCTTTGAATTACCCATCATTTCAGACAAAAGCAGCAAGGATATAAGAAAATAGTTCCTTCCTCACAGTACTCTGTCCCTGGGGCCAGGTGAGCAGATGCAGGTTACAGGGAGAGTTTTTGACAGAGTGGGGCACATAGGAGGTCACAGATGGGGTTCACAAGGCCTAATGAGGGGGACAGACCAGGATGGAGACAAAGGAGCTAATGGAGGTGACAACATTCAACCAGTTGCTGAATGTGAGTGGGGTATAGGAATGCCTAAGGATGGGAAGACGATGGGTGGCTCAGTGGGGGGTGTAAGGACACATGAGAACAGGGACAGATGCGTATGTGTGAATGAGAGAGGCTAGGAATCAGGCAGATTTTGTGTGGGGGAGACTCAAACTCCAACACTACAATGCTTGTCCAAAGTAAAAAGGAGTTCTTAACCTCAAAGAAGTATTTGTAAGCAGTGAAATGGGTTCTTAAAAGTGACTGGTTCTGAAATTACCTTCCCAGCTTACCAGAAAAGGTCTGGCAGAAGCTAAAGTGTTCCTTCATTGAACAGTTCTTATTTTCATAAACTCAAGAAGATACAGAAGGTCTACCATGCTTTCAAAAGCAAACTGTGTTAAGCATCCCAGCCTACTCATTTGAGTATCTGAATGGCCAACAACCCATGCAAACCTGAGGAATCATTTATATTTCATTTTCTCTTTCACAATAGTTGATTAATAGGCAGTCAGAAATCACCTGCATGAGAATGCAGCAGCAAACTCTAAAAAGTCAATGAATTTCATATAGGAGCAAAGGTCCATCTTAGGTGCCTGGCCAGCAAGCACTTCATTTATTCACATTCTTAACTTTAAGCACATAAGAAGTCTTACTGAAGCCAACAAGGCAACTAACATGCTTCAAGTCAAGCAAGTTCTTAAGTGTTTGCAGGACTTGGATCTTAGATTGTAAATGTTACAGTTCAGAGAAACTGCTCCAGAATTCTCTGGTCCTTCACAGACATTGTTCTTGACAGATCAGCCACCACTCTCTCATTGACGGAGGCTCTCGGCTCTCTACCTCCTGATCTGGAAATTTTCAGGCTGCATTGCTCTCTGCCTATATTGTGATATCCCCAGCAAGCCATATTGCTCAAAGGCCTGCATCTGCTCAAAAGATTTCACTCCAGGGGCTATGAACAGCATAATGGCCCACAATTATAAGTTACCAAACAGCTCTTGAGGAGAAAAAACACATATCTTTAAAGTGAAAACATTACAGGGAAAATCTATTAAAAACAATAAAAGAATGTACACACATGCTAAAAAGCTTAACCAAAGGTCACTCCAGCTACAACCTCAGCTTTTGGTAAGTGTCAGTCTTTCGAAACCTGCAACAGACTTCCCCCATGGCTATGAGTCCATAACTGATTCAGAGGCAGAACCAAAATGATCATGAATTTTTCAGTTTCAAATTTATACAGCTTGGGTAATTGGTCTTGACCTCCTGTAACAGGGGATCAAGTTACAATGGCCCACCCTCAGGTCACAGTTTCCAAAGGCTCATTTTTTGTACAGCCAGGGATGGATTATTTCCCTTTACCTGCCCGTATGTTTTTTGCTCCCAAAATCCATTCTTGTCTGGAACATTGTTCACTAAAGTCCTTTGAATGCCCAGGTCTTATCTCTGCCACACTTCTCCCCACCATCCCAGCCCACAATAATACAGAAGCCATTTTTAAAACAGTGGAACCCAGAAATAATTAAATTTAATTCAGTAACATCTCCCAAAAATATTGCACAGTGAGATCCTTAAGACATGGATGATGTGTACTATTGTGCTTGTACAGCACTTCACTGGGGCTTCTAGCTGCTACTGCAATACCAAATAATTAAGAACCCAGGTCACAAGTTCTAAGAAAAATGACTATTGGATCATCAGCTGTTAATAAATGATTAACATCTACTAAAGATCACTATAGGGGGGAAAAAGTTGTTTTGATGGCCCCAATAGCTACTTCCCAATGCAGCCTTCATTTCAGCTGACTGTAAGAAGGAAATGTAGTTGAAAATCAAGATCTCGAAACTCTGGTGATTCCAACCCTTGAGAAATTCCATTCTGCTGATGCTAGAAGAATGCATAGTCCTGAAAAGCCTCTATTCATAAACTAAAAACTATAGCAAGTTTGTCTTATAGGATTCATGTGACAGTATCTCACTCTTGGGATGAAAGGATTTGTGAATTGTCTAGAAAAGACATCAAATTCTCACTGAGATCATCATTGTTATTTCTAACTCATTCATTAAAAATGGGCTAGACTACCCCAATTTAAAATTAAGTTCCTAGATTTCAAGACATGCATGGTAGTGCTCAGCACCACTCAGGTCTGAGCCTTCAAGCATCCAACATGTTTTTGGATTCTGCACAAATAACCATCAATAAAACAAAGGAGACAGCCAAATGAAAGGAGGAGAAACATGCATTCCAATTAAGCCAGAACCTACTGCTTAAAAACAGTAAAAGGTAAAACAAAACAAAAAAAACCACACACACACACACACAAAATCAGATCCCATGGCTTTTAGTGTGATATTGACACCTATGCAGCCTAGCAATCAGCCAGAGTGGTGTTCTATTTTGTTTTGTTTTCCCATATTAGGCTCTGATCCTAAGGCTGTATAAGCAGAGCAGCCCTCAGGGTCCTATTGCACTCAGAGGGTCTCTGTGCAGGCACAGGGGTCTCCCTCTGTAGAGCAGCTTGCAGGATCAGGATCTCAGTGGTGACATGAGGAAACCAGCAACTATTTTCCAGTAGTTAAACACTTCAAAAGGAAATCTGTTAGGGGACATAGTCAGAAATATTGTTTTTAAGGTGCACCAATTGTGCCCATCTTTTTCATGTGTACAAATGAATGTATTGAAATTTAGAAGAACACTAGTTTTCCAAGAATCCCGAGGGAGCAGGATTCATTGTAAATGTACTTAGTCAGAATAGCAGAGTCAACAGACCCGGGGGGGGGGGGGGGACGACAAAAACCACATTTCACAAACAAAAAACCTGCAATTGAAGATACAAACTTAATGCCACTAAGGGTTTAACCAGTGCTTGACTTATTTTACAAATAAAGTGGATAATTTGTAATCATTGTCTTTAAAACAATGAAGTTATCACAGCCCTGCATTCAAGTTATCTTCACTTTCAATGCAGACCAAATTTTGTTTTACCAATCCAAAAGAGCATCCTTTGATACAAAATGTTGGAAGCCTTAAGGCTGATCACATAGACTCAAACTAGCATTGCTTTTTCCCCCCGTCCCAATGATTTATTAAATCAGAATATAAATGAAGATGGATTCCTGCCATTGATTCCAAACAGGATTAGACACTTGCATGGATAATGAATAACTCTATATTCCTATTAGAACTTTGTTTTAAATTCCAAGGATATACACACATGTGCGCCTCAGGGCATTCATTAATCAATCTCTAAATTACAAAGTCTGAGCAGAAACTTCCCTTAGGAGCAGATTATTTCATACCTGCCCACTTCAAGCTCTCTTACATGTTCTTCTAATGAAGCTGACACAATCGTTCTCAACAATGGAACACTAGATTCATCAGCTAGTGGTCTGCAATTCATATGTTCTTATGAATAATGTTCTATCGTCTAAATACCATATTGATTGCCAGAAGAATCACACAAGTTGGGCACAGGTATATAGCTAGAGATAAATATTCAGAGCTATTTTCTGAAACCATATCACTAAATAAAAATGGGTTCTTGCTATGCTGGTATATCATCATCATTAGAAAAGATGCTGGTCTTGTTTTACAGATTTGTTCCTTATCTCTGCTAGCTAAATGGAAATACAGCTGAGTGATAAATCAGGAAACACAAAATTATGGAACAAAGGAGCTGTCTTGTCAAACTTTGTAGCGGAAGCTGCACTTTTATACATCAGCCAACCAGTGAGGACAAAGAACACTCTCCTGGGACTTAGAGGTTTTAATGTCCAGGGTTTTGTCTAGCTGCTGACATGGCATTTTTGTTGAGTTCTAGAAGGTTCATGCAAACATCCACAAATTTTGATGCCAGATTCCTCACCTACTGCAAAGGAACACAGCCCCAAATGACTTTAATGGGGGTATATCAGTGTATGGTAAGTGAGGAACTGGCCCTATGTGCTTATCCGAAACTTTGAGTTAGAGGGTGCTACCTGATGCTCTGTCTTCATCATGTCATGACTTGCCTGTCACTACCCTCCCAAATTCTTCATGAAGATCTCATTTCAGAGGAAGCAATGCTGACAGTCCCCTACCATCACAGGATTATCATTTACAATGTTCTTTGTCTAGGTTCCATGTTTTGACTTTTCCAGTCAGGTAGGTCATGAAAAGGAAAGTGTGTCTACTAAGGAGTAAGCAGCAGAGAGTGCTACAAGCCTGTTAGAAGGTCACAGTGAGGATAAACAAGGAGTCCTGTGGCACGTTTAAAAGACTAAACAGATCTATTTATCACGTGAGCTTTCATGGGAGAAAAACCCATTTCAGATGCTTGAAGATGGGGAATTTACAGATGAAGTGGGATTTTTCTCCCATGAAAGCTCACGTGATAAATAGATCCATTAGTCTTTAAAAGTGCCATGGGACTCCTTGTTGTTTTGCTGAACTAGACTAACACCGCTACACCTCTGGAACTCATCATCAAGTGAGAATAAAGCATTTCTTAGTGGGCTACAGGTGGCAGTGCCCCTAGGAACCCACTGAATGGAATTACAGTCATGCTGGAAGACATGCATAGGATAAAAGCAATCAAGGCGGTACCAATCAGGTCCAACCCTGGCCATATTAACTGTTCTGATTCAGCCAAGTAGCATGAGCTGCCCTGGTCATAAGAGTCCACCAGCTACTTAGAGCCCTGCACGGATACAAATAAGTGGATCCTGCATCCACAAGAAATGGCCCACGGATATCCGTGTGCTATCTGCAGATGCGGATAAACACAGATATCCATGGATATCCACATATTTGCAGGGCTCTAGCTCCATGCAGATAAAAATATGTGGATCTGTATCCGATCTGCATCCACAAGAAATGGTCTACAGATATCCGTGTTGTATCCGCGGATATCTGTGGATTTGCAGGGCTCTACAGATACTGCAGTCTCAAGATATGGAAGTTCATCAGTGTAAAGGGACAGCATAGCTGCCCCCAGAGGAGGAAAAAATGGCCACTGAGCAGCTATCCATCAAGGCGGAGCAAAAGGGGTGGGAGAGGAAGCATAAAAGCCAGGCCAGGGAGCTCAGTCCAGCCCTGGCTGCTGAAGAGGAAGGATGGCTCCCTCCTGGCTCCTCAGCACCAGCCCTCTCTCCTGCAGAGGGAACCCAGGCCTACCCACGGGCTTCCTTCTCAGTACCTGGATGAGTGGCTTGGGTTACCCATTGCCGATACCCTGGTGGGTGACAACTCAGCTTGGGGCTGACAGACTGGGGGAACAGCTGGAACCCCAGAACGCCGAATGTTTCCCAGAAGGCCCAGACTGCTGTGAACGGGCCCCACCATCTTCTTGCGACTTGGAGGAACTGCCACTCGCTCAGCCGGAGGAGACTCTCCCTGTGGGACAGGACCTGGAGGAGCTGCCTCTTGCACCAGATCATGTGGAGTTTCCAGAATTACCCCCACCAGAGGAGATGGAGGTCGTGCCAGAGCTTCCTGACCTACCACCACCAGACCCAATGGATGGCTTCTGCTCGTTACCCATCAGCAACTACCCAGAGGATATGGTCAAAAGGGACAAACAGGTACTACGGGGGAGAGAAGGAAGGCTACATCCCACACCAAGGTCAGCGTGTTGCGGATGGATCCCCGCTGACCCCACAGTCAAATGCCTGACTGCTATCAGGGCCCTGGGCTGGGACGCAGTGGAGTAGGGCAGGCCTGTGCCCCCCTTCTCCTCTCCCCTTTCCCTAGATGGCCACCCCAACTGATACCTCGTTTTGCTTACCCACTCTTACTTAAGCCTTGTTGATTGTGTGCCCTGATTAAAGGGCTCAAGATTAGTAGTGAACTGTAAAGACTATCAGGCTATGTCTACACACAGTTTTGTTATTTCGAAAGAAGCTATTTCGAAATAACTTATTTCGAAAGAACCTGTTATTTCGAAATAACTTGTTTCGAAATAACAAAACTGTGTCCTCGAAATAAGGGAGCGAAATAGCAGGTCCACAGTGTGGACCTGCTATTTCGCTTCCTCTGGGGGCTGCAGGCACC
>ML682026.1:19253410-19397957 GCA_007922195.1 Podocnemis expansa | reverse complement strand
TGTGTGTGTGTGTGTGTGTGTGTGTGTGTGTGTGTGTGTGTGTGTGTTTGACGCTGTTTTTCCTCCTTCATTTCCCATTGACCTGTTTCAAACCTAAGGAAAATAATGCTTAGCTTCCCCCAGAAAAAAGTTAGCAGCGCAGAAAATGGCTACAATGAAGACAGCCTAGATGGTGCTAGCAAGTAAGTAAAGCAATGTGTGCCAAAATCAAATGAAATAATGATGCTTCTCAACAAGCCAAACCTGGAACAATGTGTACATTCTTGGCTGCCCATCTGAAAATTACTAGCAAACAGTAGGGAAAAATCTCTTAGAAAAAAAAAAAAAAAGCCAGTTCATGTAGAATATCTGGCACAGTTGAGCGGGGTCAAGAGATTCGTCTTTAGAGCCAAGTTGCCCCCAGACTTTCTCTGGGTGCATGGGACAGAAGGACAAGTGTAAGAAGTCATCCTGTCCTACATCCCAGGATGCAGGTACATCTACAGTCCTCATACTGTCCCAAGATCACTGACTGCTCCCTGCGTGAGTTCTTGTGGCAACACAAGCCATGCTGATGACACTATAGCCTGGACTCCCATTGTACACCAGCCCAGTCAAGATGGGCATTCACACTCCAAGTGCTTACACAGCATGCCTTCTCTCTCGAGACCAGTCGTTTATCCCTAATACATCTCTTGCATCTCTCCCTATGGAGGCTGAATCCTGGGCATCGCTTGGGTGAGTGCAGGGAGAGACACTGGTATGTGAGAGTGTCATGCAGGGTCACATGCCACTCCCTTATCCCCCACCCCAACTTCTGTAAGCCCCAAGCTGCCTGCAGAGGGAACAGGGGGACATGGCTCTGGCACCTCCCCGATCACAAGGGGCAGAGGTGGTGATGGGCAATGCATCTATTTTCCTGCACACCAGACCCCTAGCTTTGGCAATTGGATGCTACTTCCTGAGTCCTAATGACTGCTTCTTCCTGTACAAGAGCGAGAACCTGCAAGGGGCAGAGATAATCATGAATGGCAGGCGGAATGAGGTGGAAGGAAGAGAAGATGTAATGGGCAGACAGAAGCAGAAGCCAACATATGGCATACCGTCAGTCACAGCATGAGAAGAGCAACATCTCTTCAGCAGTCAGTGCTGGAGTGGCTGTCAGCAACAGCTGGGGCTTTCCCCATTAAACCAGAGTGACAGACCACTCCCCAGATCCCATCCAGTTTGCTGCTGTGACCTCCCAATTCCCACTCCTGAATCCCAATTCACTCTGCTTTGCCAAGTGACCATTCATTCCTGAGTCAGTGCACTCCAGCCTCTTGCATGCAATCGGCCCCAGGCAGTGGGTGTATGCCCCCTGACTACTCGGAAGATGGTCCCCCAGCAAGCACCCCCAGCCCCATTTACTAAACCAGGAGCCACTATCTACAGAGATCGAGAACCACTCTGTACCACCACACACTCAAGTCTGTCCATTTAACAAAGAAATGGATTGCGCCCAGCCTCCTTCACTCACGCCCACTAAAGATCACACAACTTTAGGTAAAACAACTACTCATGTATTGATCAGACTATAATTCTAAGTGAGAATATGGTCAGTCATGGCAGAATTACAGTATAAGTCAGTCAGGAGAGACCACCATACACATGCTAACCTAATACTTCTACTTAAAACTAACCTCATAATCTAAACAAGTTTATGCTCAAGGTGTTTGGCTGTTAGATGTTTGCACAGCCAGTCTCCGCCTGAGGCCAGGCAGGGACCAGATCTTGCTTGAAGTTGTTTCAGGATGGAGAGTCCCAGGTCAAAAGCCTCTTAAAACTTCCAGGTCTCAGTCTTTGTTTCCAAACCCCTCAACCCCTCCCTTTCAGGGCAGAGGTGATCCCTTTGTCTCTTCACAGACACCTCCATTAGCATACCTTTGTCTCTTCCAGGCTCACTGCTGCTAGGAGAGACCTCTGTCTGTTCCCTCATCCCTGAGCCATAGAAAGCACGTTACATGACTTTTCATACATATGAAGGTGTAGGAAACATACGATCATAGAAATCATGCAGAACACACTATTAGCATCCATAAAGAAAACACTGCATAATGTAATTGGCAGTAAAGCATACAATTCCAGTGTATAAGCGAACAGGAAAAATCACGTAGATCATAACCCAGGATGCACAGATGTGCATGCCATGACAGAGTATCCCCATCTCAAGCGCCATTACCCCAGGTACCACTCCACATAGTGGGAAAGAGGCCAGTAGCCAAGACTTCAGTGTGGATGTCTTTGCATGCTGTGCTTTGCCCCCTTAGCCCCAATACCACCGTCAAACACACACTATGGTGTGAAGGCCTTTCAATATCAGCCGGTGCCTCGAAAGAACCATCCAACCCCTTGAGCAATAATCCTCCAAATATCTGATTCTCATTTGAATGGAAGTGGGCCGCTGAACTTTCAGAGCTACACCCACTGCTAGACATTTCAGCTCAAGCACACTCCTTCATGATGAAAAAAAGAAGAGGAGAAAAAACCCTCGGGTAATCCAGTGGCAGATGAGTTCCTAATTGATCCGGGAGGGAGATAAATCCCTAATTAATCCAGGAGGAAGACAAGGATCTTTTATTCAATTTATTTATGGATACCTGTTTATGTTCCCATTACAAACAGGCAAAAGTTAATTACTTTGTAGTGCCAGTAAAATCCACCCTGGGAATACGCACTCTTATCTAATGCCACCTGCAGTGGGACTACACTGCTTTGAATTATGCCCAAGATCAAAGAGCATCTATGCATGGTATTATCACATTTCCTCCTCTCTCCCACCCACCTTCCTTTCAACCTCTTAATTCCATGAGACCTGTTTCCATTTCAGATCACTCTGCTGGTTAGATTTTTGACTCAATCATCCTGCTATCCACTCTTGCCTCTACAAATCACAGCAACATGAGATTTGATATACCCATTGTGGCTCAGAACAGCAATAAATGTGAGAGTCTCAGAGTGGCAGTTCATTATGAGATTCTTCCCCTCTTTCCCCTCCTCTAGCCCCCTCTTTACCAAAACAGCTGCTGCCAGGTAATTCATCTGTCAATGCTAGGACCAGCAACAACCATTCACACTCCACAATTCCTTACTTGCTACTGCTAATAAAGGGTATGTTAGGTACAGAGCAGCATTATTTAGTTATAAATTGACAGTCATTACCATAATAATGAAATATGTGAATGTAAAATTTGTTTCTTTTACAGTATTTACTAAAGAAATATTAGTACATTAATTTGTGTTAATTTTGTTTTTACTGACAAACCTATGAAGAATTCAGAATATGTAGCATCTGAGAAGGGAAGACACACATTTCCATTTATTTCTGTACCAAAAGCAGTCAAACGCCTTAAGTAAGATGTGAAGAATGACCCCTGAATAGTCAAAGGCAGCAAAGCAGTGTATATTGATGAGAAGCCAGCATAGTGTTGATGCAGTCAGGTTCACAGGGCAGATTCAAAAGCTGCATGTATTGACACCAATTAATTCCCTTTAAGTCACCTATAGCAGTGAAGTGAGTCAGGGAACCAGCTGATGTGAAACAAGATGGCTGGCAGCATTCATGAACAGGGATATCTGCAGGATGATTTGCTGGCATACCTTTAATACCTTCGAAAAGCTGTGAACTAGGTAACACCTGTGGATAAGGACACAATGTAAAAATGATAAGGAACTGGCCAAAAATATATAGAGTGCATCATCCCCTTAGAGTATGCACATATGCTAAGATCCAACTGATTGTAAGTAAAATGAATCCAGTTGTCATAACACTTTGTTCTCTATGATTTGCTGGTAACAAAAAGGGTAACCAGAGATGGACACATCTTAAAGATCCCCTTCCTTACGGACTTTGCACAACCAGTGTCTCTCTCCACATCGCCTCTATTGCCTTTGCCTCTTTACACATCATTACACTGGCGCTCTCCACCCAGTCTAGAACTCCCAATACGTGGCTGAAGCTATTTCTGTGAATGAGAACATATGTGGGAGGATGAAGGGATAACTGAGCTTATTCTGTTCTGATTAACTTGAGGGCTGTAGGGGAAAAGCCAACATGTTGCTACTAAATAAGACCTGCAAGTGTTGATAGTGCAGTTGTTACTGCTTAAAATCCCATGGATGACAGTCCCTGCTCCATTGAGCTCCTCTACCCATCTGACTATAGTGCTGATTAAGCTGCAAAACAAATTTAACCTACAACAGTTAAAAGAAAGCACTACTCAAACTTGTCCTCCATCTTCATAACTTCAGCCCTACACCCTCAGTTTGAGGATCTGTAGAAGAGGAAGGTCAAGGAAGAGACCTTTATGAACTTCAGAAGATGTTCAAGAAGTCTCAGTGGTGTGCTAGGTAATAAAATAATAAAATAAATAAAATAATAATAATAATAATAATAAACCCACTTAAGTGGGTAGCCTTTAGTGCTGTGAAGAATTCCTAGAACTGCCATTCCTTTAGGGAATGGGGAGACCTGCAGACAGGACAGAGTAGGCTAGCTAATGGAGACTACTGGTCATGCTATTCTGCCTACCTAGTCTTGGTCAAGCACCATCCCTAAATTTAACCAGCTAATGATGTCTCCTTGGATCCTGTAACTGTATACACTGTTCACACAACCTACAACATGTCATTTTCATTAAGATTCAGGCCAGAGCCTTGAAAATTTGCAGTAAGTGGCTCTCTCAGGCTTGGCAAAAGATAACCTATTGGCAGAGCCAATATGAGCTGAATTTTCTCTTAGTTCAGAATTACTTACTTCACAAATCACACCAAGTTCAATGCCTCCAGGATGTTATCTAAGGAATGACACCTGCATCTCTAGTTTTCTGCACTCATGTCAATAAAATAACTTAAGTTGGATGAAATTTAATAGTGGAAATTGCAAGGTCATGTGCTTCAGGACTAAATTTTTCATATAAGTTGGGGATGCATCCATTGAAAAGTGAGTGACAGAGGAGGCAAAGAACCTGGGGTTTTGATTGATCACAGGATGACTGAGCCACCAATGTGAAGTAGCTGTGAAAAAGAGCTAAGGCAGTCCTTGGAAGCATGAGGCAAAGTATTTCCAGTAGAGATAGGAAGGTGTTAGTACCATTATACAAGGCATGGATGAGACCTCATCAGGAATGCCAGTTGCAGTTCTAGTCCCCCATGTTTAAGAAAGATGATTTCAAATTGGAAAGGTGCAGAAAAGGGCTGCTAGGACGATCCAAGGAATGGAAAACCCACTTTTGAGGGGAGACAAAGAGCTTGCTCATTTAGCCTAACCAAAAACAGTTGAGGGAAGATATGATTGCTCTGTATAAAAACATAAGAGGGATAAGTACCAGGGAGGGAGAGGAATTACTGAAGTTCAACCCCAGTGTGGAAACAGGAACTAATAGATATGAACAGGATAAATTACAGGATTCATACCCATCAGAGGAGTGAAGTTCTGGAACAACCTCCCAAAGGGAACACAATGGGGGAGAAGAGGTGGCAAGAAGTCTAGCTGGTTTCATAACTGAACTTGATAAATTCATGGAGGAGATGATATGATGGGACAGCCTAGTTTCGTGATTGACTTATTTTGACCACAGGTGGTGGGTATGCCAACGACCTGAGATAGGGCATTAGACGGAGTGAGTTTTGAGTTATTACAAGGAATTCTTTCTTGGGTGCTGATTGATGAGTCTCGCACACATGCTCAAAATTTAACAAATCACTGTATTGAGATTGAGGAGGAATTTTTCCCCAGGGCAGATTGGCAAAAGCTTTGGGAGTTTTTCATTTTCCTCTGTAGCACAGGGCAAGACTCAATTGCTGGTGGATTCTCTGTACCTTAAAGCCTTTAAACCATCATTGGAGGACTTTCACAAACTAGTAATAAGTTAGAGGTTTATTGTACGGGAGGTTCTGTGGCCTGCGTTGTGCAGGAGGGTAGCCTAGATGATCACAGTGATCCCTTCTGACCTTAAGAGTCTGAGTCAAGGGAGAGTCTTTTTGTGAATTTACTGATTAGCCCCTCTAAGAATGCTGACTAGACTTATGTCATGTCACAGGTTGTTATGAAAGGACAAGCACAGATCCTTTGCTTGCTTGGCATATGTCAAGTTACAGCTCCATGAGTCGATTGGATCAGCATTTCTCAACTGTTAGGTAAGCAAAGTCCAAAATTTCTGTGAAGATCTTTGCTCTTCAAGAAACACAGACCTTTGTGAGGATACTGGCTCAGCACCTGTAACTCAGTAGAATGAAGTGAAGACCCAGACTCAATATGAGCTCTTTAGCTTAGCTCCCCTTGGTTTTTGGGATAGTGCCAACACAAAGATTACTGAAATTACTAATTCATGACAGAGAAAGCGGTCCAAAATGAGATCATGTAACACTCTGCCAGGCCACTGGAATGGATATCATCTGATTAACTGAGAAATAATGTCCTAGGATAGTGTTTTTCAAACTTTTTTCCTTGGGATCCAGTTAAAAACAAAGAAAAAAAAACCAAAACAGTTATCCCTGCAACCCAACACTTACATCTTTCAGCAACACACTCAGTCTTGTGGTGGTAGCACCAGGGGTTGCCATGACCCAGTACCTGAGGGTTTGTGACCCAGTACTAGGTCCCGACCCTAAGTTTGATAACCACTGTCCTAGGAGGAGGCAGCAGATGAATGTGTGAAAACAAAGCAGAGTCATTTCTTTCCCTTTCACTTCAGTAACAAAGGCCTTCAATGAAAGAATAAGAACCGAGTTCTGGTTTCTGTAATCAGGGGCAATCTGCAGGATAGGCAGCTGCCCCACCTGATCAAAGTCTGGCTGTGCTGACAAGTTAGCTTGTATAGGATGATTATTTAGAAAAGGGAACCATTGATATACTCCCATGGAAAGGAAGTCTGATCCATGGTTCTCTCCTTTTTTGCAGACTTTCCTACAAATTGCCTTTGTGAGACAAGTTTGTGCTGTCATAAAAGATGTGCTGAGTAAAACAACACCAACTTTAAAAAGCCTTTCATGGGACTGATAGAAACTGTTACAAGTTTGTATATACTTGGTTTATTTTCCATTCTTAGTGACTTTCATACTAATGTTTTCTACAGTGCTTTGAAAATGTAAAGTGCTTAAGTGCTAAGTAGTAGCTGTATCTTCTAGAGAATAAATGAATCCATTAAATGAATAATTGGTTGTCTCTAATACTGCAGCTGGATTGGATAATTGCTATCACCAATAAATTCTGAAGTTTTCTATACGCAGAAAAGTGTATTTGATGTTCATGATTTTGGGAAGAAAGTAATCAGTGATGAAATAGGGAAGAATTATTTTTCACAGCTGACCTCTAGTGTATAATAAGTATTTACATCTTTCTCTTAAGATTCAAGAGTTGGACACTGTTTGAAACTGGACAGAGGACAGTGCAGTGCTATGACCTATTATGGCAAATGTTGTGTTTTTATGTTCATCCTGTTTTTCCACAGCTAGGTGCTACTGATGTTACTGGTTTTGGACCCTGAAGCTTAGAGGTTAAGATACAATTGACAAGACACAAGGTAATGAATCAAAAGAAGGGGTACACTAATTTGCAGATCAGTGAAGTGGCATAACAGAGGACCATAGTTTAAAGGGCCTTTTTTTTTTTTTTTTTTTTTTGCAAGCACCTAACATGGATGCATTTATTCAGTGGGATTTACTGACATTTGTGCATGACTGCAAGCTTTGTTGGATTAAACTTGATAGTCTGGCCATTACCTAATCTGCATATGAAACCGCTCATTTCCTCATCCAAATGCTAGTCTTTTGCACATAAATTATACATGCAAACAAAAGAAGAAACTTAGGATGTTCCTGGTTCAGGATAAACATCTTGTTCTTCTCTGCCATCATGCATTATGATATTTAATAGCTAATATGATCAATTAAACAACTGCAGGACAGCAGCATTGGGTGACTGTCGCACTAGAGAGGAAGAACACTGTTCCACAGCCTGCAGGTGCTGTTGGTCTTTCTGTGTCCAGTTTTTATATCTAGGACATTTAATGAGCACTAAATTGCATCTGAAAAGTTGATAGACATGGGAGGGGTCAGAAGAGGACAACTCAGGAGGGAAAATTTTAACTCGCATCATACTGGAATTCAACAAGAAAAAGTCATTTACAGCTTTAAAAGAGGTGGTGGAATGAATTACTTTTGATGAAAGTAGGATGCTGCACATATCCTCTACACCAGTATAGACAGCACTGTAGATAGAAGAAAACAGGTTGCAAGTTTCCTTAAAAATAAACATGAATTCCATTTGAGGCTTTCCACTTAGTAGTAAGCTTCTGGCTGTTCTAGCATTTTTATTCAATAACTCCTCTTACACTTCCCTCTTTATTCTGATTAGGCCTTTTTTTGTAAATTTTTTTTCATTTTCTTTTTCTTTTCTTGCCCTCAAGAAATGTACTGAAAATGCCTTGGGAATCTGCACTCCTCAGCTGATGACAGCTCATAAAGGTTACCAAGATAATACATTAAAAATCTTTTAGTAATGCCATAGCTTTGCAATGCTCCAGGTTTATTTATACAGTACTTTTAGAGAAAAGAAAGAGCTTTTACTTTTATTTTGAATATTTTAAACTTAGAATTAATCCATTTATAGAATGCCTGAGAAAGCTTCTGGAGAAGCTCTCCTGGGCTTAGAAGACACGTTTTCCCTAGTTGTGTGGGTTACTCCCAGCTGCCCCCTTCCAAAAACAAAAGTTTGCTGTCAGCTAATGACACTGACCACTTAGAGTAGTACAGGAAAATCTAGGTGTCTATAGAACGGACATCGGGGCTAACTATCAACATGACAATGACCTTGAAATACATTCATTTCACACCTCATGCTTAATTACATTTCCATCTGTTGTGTAGGACAAAGGTAAGAATTTGTTCACTGAACATACTGAGTTGAAGGGCATTATAGATAACTGGAAACTTTTGATACTGTGAAGACACAGAATAGATTTCCAAAAGGTCTTTTTGGGAAAAAACAGGAAAAAACCTATGTTGAATAAAGGATGAAGGGCTTAATCAACTATTATGCATCAGTTAAAGATATAACATACGAAGAATTACAAAAGAAGGTCAACCAAAACATGGGAGGACCTATTGTATGGATTATACAAGACATAATGCTTAAAGCTGACTGTACGGTTATATAATGCAGAAGGGGGTGTGTGTGTCTGTCCGTCCAATAATTACATGCTGAAAAGGTACAGAATGGAAATGGCTATGTAGGCTCCTGCATGGTACTTCACCAGTTGGTCTCAATTGGGACTTGCAGCTGGGGTTACATATGCACTGTAGTTCAGTATCCATGGATTATTCAGTCTATGACACTTTTTTTTGAAACTGCCAATTACTGCCAGTTGATATGGTGCAGCCACTAGTCTGTGTTACACTATCACATGCAAAGAACAAAGTCTACTTGCAATGTAAAATGGCAATGGTCAGATAAAAAGAGAAGCAATAAAAGTGAATGGAAGCAAGTTCTCCATGACAGAGATGCCATATGGGATGAAACACCAGAACTTGAACCAGGGACCTCCAGAGCTAACAGCATGAACTGCTACAACTGGAGCTAAAGAACCACAGCTCCCCAGTCAGGTCCAGATTAAGATCTGCTGAGGCCTTAAATTCTCTCAAGATTTAGAGGCCCCATACCATAAAAAAAACAAACAAAGGGTAGTGAAAAAATAAAATGATACTGTTATTTTACAAATATACACAGGCAAAGAACAAACAAAAAACATACTGCATATAATCGGGTATAAGCCGATCTGGGCACAAGCTGACCCCCCAATTCTGAGCCCCAAAAAGAAGCTAAAATTGGTGACCCAGGTATAAGCCAAGGTCCCCTTTTGGCCTTGGCCCCTAACGCCCCCACCCACTGCGGCTAGCTTCCTCTGGAGTTTCTAACAGCTTCCCTACCCCAAAATCTCTGCTGCTGCTTTTCCCTTGCCCCCTCGCTGTCCATTCCTCACCCCTGCTCTGCCCTTTCCTCACTGCTGTCACCCCTGCTCACTTCTCATTTACCTCACTGTTGCCCCTTGCTGTGCCCTTTCCTCACTGTTGCCCCCTTGCTCCCACCTGCTCTGCCCTTTCCTCACTTCCGTCACCCCTGCTGCCCCCTGCTCTGCCCTTTCCTCACTGCTACCCCCCTGCTCACTTCTCAGTTTCCTGCTGTTGCCCCCTGCTCCTCCTGCTGCCCCCTGCTCTGCCCCTCTCACTGCTGCCCCCTGCTCCTCCTACTGCCCCCTCCTCACTGCCACCCCCTACTCTGCCCTTCCCTCACTGCTACCTGCTGCCCCCCTCCTCTGCCCCTTCCCCACTGCTGCCCCCCTTCTCTGCCACTTTCCCAATGCTGCCCCCCTGCTCCTCCTGCTGCCCCCCCTGCTCTGCCCTTTCCTCACTGCTGCCCCTCTTCTCTGCCCCTTCCCCACTGGTGCCCCACTGCTCTTCCTGCCGCCCCCTGGCTCTTCACTGCCACCCCCCTACTCCCTTCTCAGTTCCATGCTGTTGCTCCCCTGTTCCCCAACACCCTTTCCCCATCACCCCACAACCCCTGCTGCCGCTCTTCCCAGCCTGCCAGGCACCCCCCCCAATCCCCAGTCCCTGTCACTGCTTCACTGGGCTCCCCAAAAACCCTGGGTCCTCCTGCCGCTTTCCCAGACTCCTCAACCCCCCCCCCCCGCCACATGTCCAAGCCCTGCCACCCCTTCCCTGGCCTCCCTGAACCACCCCCCCAACCCTCCTGGCCATCCCATCACTTTCCACAACCCCCGGTCCCTGCCACCACTTTCCTGGCCTCCCTGAATCCCCCCCTCAATGTCCAGGCCGACCCCTCCCCGGGCCCCCTTACGTGGCAGCTCCAGACGCCAGGTTCCCCTCCTCACTCCAGCCCCTGCCGACTGCCCAAGATGGCCGCCCGGCAACACTGGGGCTCCGGCCTGCCACATGGTCTGGGAAACTCCTGGGAGGGGCTGTCTACCGTATTCTCTCGAGCATAAGCCGAGAGCCTGTTTTGAAGCCAATTTTCAGGCACAAAATTTTCAGCTTATACGTGATATACGGTACATCTTGCCAAAAGCCTTATTCGCATTATCAGTTTCAGTTATGATAAATATTCTTTGTTATCTCCAACATATTTAGAGATTCTTCATAATGTGAGACCCTAAACCATGGCTGACTTGGCTTGTGCCTAAATCCAGCACAATCTCCAGTTTGGGTTGTAACAGACTAGGCAGAAAACCTATAATGCACATTGTCCAAGAGTTACAAAAGCAGCAGTACTTCCCTCTCTCTCCTGTAATAGACAGCAGAGTACCTAGAGATTTAAAAAGGTGCAATACACACACCTGAGCAAAGAATTCATGGTTCTGTAGCTAGACACATCACAGGGCACTACCAACAGAATGCAAGCCACAGCATTGAACAAATGTCTTTTTGTAAAATGGAAATAAATGAGTCAATAAATAATTCTCAGAGTCCACCAGAGAGTGTCAGATTGTAATGACTTTCCGAGGTCACCAAGCTAGTCTAGACAGACCCCTTGAATTTAACAGCAGGTCTCTGTATCTCATTCTCAGCTACAATGTCAGGAGAGGTGGCGGTATGCTCTTAGTCCTAGTCTACACTTGGGCTGGTGTTCACCAGCAGTTGACTGGCATTTACACAAGGCATATAAAATGCTTTGCATAAGTGTTGGTGACTTTCTTGGCAGCTGGGACACACTCCAGAAAGCTGACTGCAAATGCCTTGCGGTTGGCTTTCCCATATGCCTCCTCGCCCCCGGGACTTCCAGCGCCAACTTCCGGGAGTGCAACAGTGAGTTCAGACTCACTGCTAAGTGCTCCCAGAACTCCAGGCTGACAATGGTAATTTTGCCACCATCAGGACAGATATACCCTTAATTTACACCCTATACCATCTATGTCATTCATTTTGGGGTAGAGGGAGGAGTCCAAATCAGAATTTTTCCTGGCCTTGTCATAGACTTTGGATCTTCCTGCATTATGCTGGGTAAACACAGGTATGAGAAGATATGGAGCAGGAAGCCTGGCATTAGTAGCCATTTTGTTCTCTTCACTGATCCCCACATCACATTTAAATCTGCTATAGGGTCTCTGTCAGATGCACTGCTATTGACTCCCTGACTGGGAGGACGGACTGTCCGGGACAGCTTTCTTACTTTATGTTAATTTCAGGATATGTGATTTTGCAATTGGTGCAATGAATATTAAAACAGTTCTCAGTGTGCCACGACAGCATTTTCCTGACCCAGTCTGACCCAGCTGTATTGTTGATATCTAAGTCAGCTCAATAACTAAAGGGACACTGTCAATTATTTTTGGCCTTCCAGCACGTGAAATACTCTTAGAAACTTGGAAAGAAAACACGTTTCCCTTCTGTGTGTCTTATTTGCTAAATATTACATTTTATTAAGTATCTACTAAGCCATAGGGGTGGGAATGTCAAAAAACAAGCGGACACGCACAACATTGCTCAAAATTCATCCAATTCCATTAAAGTCAGTCGAGATTGTTATTTTCTTAAAAGTGAACCAGAAATAAACTAATGCTAAATCCTTTTGAAAATTCCACCCTAAACTGATAATCTGCACTAACATTTTCTCGCTTGCAGCACCATCTCCTTCTAGATATTTCAAAGCATGTTACAAAGTTTAATGAATTAGCTCCTCTGGAGGCAAGTCTTAATAGTCTATTTGATAAAGGAAGACAATGAGAAAGTAACAGGACTGAAGTTGTAGAGCACACGCAATAACAGAGCTAGGAACAGAAACCACTTCCTGTGCCTCCCAGTCTGGTGCCCTCTGTTGGACCACAATGGTCTTGATAATTAACACTGGAGAAAGTTGGTACTTTTTTTTTTTTTTTTTTTTTTTTTTTTTTAAGAGCTGACTAAATGCTGAGTTGGTTTCTCTTAGAAAAGGATGAAGCTTTTTTTTTTATTTATTTATATCAAACTCAGATTTTGTCCCTTACCTATGTGGGATCATCATTTAATAAAGGGCTCTTTATATCTCTAGTTTACATTTCTCACTAAGTGGGCTGATTTATAATAAACCAACAGAGAGGAAGGCCTTTTTTTCCAGGCTTGTATCTAGAGCTGAATGACATTTGGGATTTCCATCCAATGGGAAATTAAAATATTTCAGAAATTGTTTTCATCCCAAACCAGGACAAACAATTGAACTTCCAAAAAAGTATGAAATTGTGTCTAAGTTTTGACATTTTGAAAATGAAATATTTCCACATTCTCAAGATCAAAATGTTTCATTTTCATTTGTTGAACTCATGAAGAAAGCTTCATTTCAAGTCAATTCACTAGTAAAGTCATATTTGCCTATTGTGTCACATCACCTCATGGGACTTGTTGTTTGGGAGCCTGATGCTCAATTCACTCTGTTGGCCAGGTCCCCTGAGTGGACTGCATCTCTCAAGATGACAGATTCATGTGATTTAATCATGCAGAAATACACATTGAATTATGGGAGATGTAATCCTCCATGGAGTTCAGTTCTTAGAGGATAAAGAAGGCGTGAATTACAATTCCCGAAAGGCAATGAGCTGTTAGATAAAAATAGTTTAATTGCCTTATGGAACTGACTCAAACCTAAATGTTTCAAGTCAGTTCAACACCATGAAGTATTCCATTATGGTTTGAGAACTCAAAACAAAACATTTTTAAGGTTTTTAAGTCCCCCCCCCCCCGATAAAAATTTGATTTGGCAAAAAAAATCCTATTTTTCACCCAAAAAAACCATTCTGACAGAAAATCTGACCAGCTCTAGCTATAACAATTGTAAAATAACTTGAATTTTGAAAGCTGCTTTTAGATGCATCTAGACAGATGCATCCCAGAGGTGAATGCCTGGCTGCAAAGATGGTGTGGTCAGGAGGGATTTGGGTTCCTTGACCGTGGAGTACTGTTTTAGGAAGGAGGACTGATAGGCAGAGATGGCCTTCATCTGCCCAGGAAGGGGAAGAGCATATTTCAGCACAGACTGGCTGACCTTGTGAGGAGGGCTTTAAACTAGGTTCAAAGGGGAAGGAGACCAAAGCCCACAGGTAAGTGACAATATGGGAGATCTGGGGAAAGGGATGGAACTTGGGGGTTGCTGGGACTGTAACACCAAGAATAAAGGAGAAGGTAGTTGGAACATGGGGGGGGAGAATCAAATAATTGTCTTAAATGTTCCACTGAAGCCCCAATACATGAGGAGAGTGGGGGAGGACAACTCCTAGAAAAAAATGCAAGGAGGTATATGTAATAGAATTGAAAATCAAAATGACAAAGTAGGGAAATCGGCCGGGTATCTTAGGTGCCTATACACTAATGCGAGGAGCCTAGGAAATAAGCAGGAAGAATTGGTAGTACTAGCGCAGACAAGAACTATGATATCATTGGAATAACAGAGATGTGGCAGGATAGTCTGCATGACTGGAGCTCTGCCATGGATGGGTATAAACTGTTCAGGAAAGACAGGCAGGGAAGAAGAGGGAGAGGAGTAGCATTATATGTAAAAGAGCTCTATGACTGCTCAGAGCTCCATTATGGAAGTGGAAGCGTGCCTGTAGAAAGTCTGTGGGTTACACTGAGAGGGGAAAGCAACAAGGAGGATGTTGTGGTGGGGGTCTGCTATAGACCAGCAGACCAGAAGCAGGAGGTGGATGAGGTGTTCTATGGACAACTAGCGGAAGCTTCTAGATCACAGGCCCTGGTGCTGATGGGGGACTTCAATTACCCTGACATCTGCTGGGAGGCCAATACAGCAGTGCATTGGCAATCCAGGAAGTTTTTAGAGAGTGTTGGGGACAACTTTCTGGTACAAATGCTGGAGGAACCAGCTAGGGGCCTTGCATCTCTCGATCTGCTGCTCACAAACAGGGAAGAGTTGATCAGGGAGGTAGAGGTAAATGGCAAGCTACGCAGTAGTGACCATGACATGGTTAAGTTCAGGATGCCGATTAAAGGAAGGAAGGAAGGAAGGAAGGAAGGAAAGAAAGAAGCAAAAAACACAAACGCTGGGCTTCAAACACACAAAAAAGCAGATTTTGGCTCCCTCAGGGAACTGATGGGCAGGATCCCTTGGGAAGCTAATCTGAAGGGGAAAGGAGTCCAAGAAAGTTGGTTACATTTTAAAGAAACCCTGCTAAGGGCACAGGAAGTTGCCATTCCAATTAGGAGAAAGAACAAACAGGTGAGGCAGCCAGAATGGCTTAGCCGAGAACTCTGCTCTGAGCTTAAACATAAAAAGGAAGCTTACAGGAAGTGGAAGCTTGATCAGATGACCAAGACGACATATAAAGATATTGCTAGGGACTGCAGGGATAAAGTCAGAAAGGCCAAAAAGGACAAATGGAGTTGCGGCTAGCGAGGGATGGGAGGGATAACAAGAAGGGGTTCTACAAGTATGTTAATAACAAGAGGAGGATCAGGGATGGTGTAGGCCCTTTGCTGAATAGGGCAGGCATCCTTGTGACAGAGGATGAGGGAAAAGCTGAAGTGCTCAATGCTTTTTTTCCTTCAGTTTTCACAGGCAGGGTCAGCTCCCAGCCCACTACCATGGGTATGGCAGATTGGAGAGAAGAAAAGAGGCCCTTGGTGACAGGAGGTCAGGCTAGGGACTGCTTAAAGAAGCTGGATGTGCACAAGTCCATGGGGCCGGGCAAACTGCATCCAAGGGTGCTAAGGGAATTGGCCGATGAGATAGCAGCACCGCTGGCCATTATCTTTCAAAACTCATGGAGAACAGGGGAGGTGCCAGAGGATTGGAAAAAAAGCAAATATAGTACCTATTTTCAAGAAAGGGAAAAAGGAGGATCCGGGGAATTACAGACCTGTCAGCCTCACCTCAATCCCTGGAAAAATTATGGAGCAGGTTCTCAAAGAATCCATCCTCAAACACTTAGAGGAAAACAAAGTAATCAGGAACAGTCAGCATGGATTTACCAAGAGTAAATCATGCCTGAACCATCTCATTTTCTTCTATGATCAGATGACTGGTTTTCTGGATGCAGGAAGAACCGTTGATGTGATATACCTTGATTTTAGCAAGGCTTTTGATACAGTTTCCCCACAGCATTCTCACTGGCAAATTAAGGAAGAATGGGTTGGATAGGTGGAGCGTAGGGTGGATAGAAAACTGGCTAGATCAACGGTTTCAGCGTTTTGAAATCCATGGATCCATGTCTAGCTGGCAAGCAGTCACGAGTGGTGTGCCCCAGGGGTCAGTCCTGGGGCTGGTTCTGTTCAACATTTTCATCAATGATCTAGATGATGGAATAGACTGCATCCTCAGTAAGTTTGCAGATGACATCAAGCTGGGGGGAACAGTGGACACCTTGGAGGGCAAGGACAGTATTCAGGGAGACCTAGATAAATTGGAACAGTGGGCCAATAGAAATCTTATGAGCTTCAATAAGGACAAGTGTAAAATCCTGCACTTGGGATGGAAAAACCCCATGCACTGCTACAGACTGGGGAACATTCAGCTAAGTAGCAGCAGGGTAGAAAAGGACCTGGGGGTCATGGTGGATGGGAAGCTAGATACAAGTCAGCAGTGTGCTCTTGCTGCCAAAAAGGCCAATGGCATACTGGGCTGCATCAGGAGAAGTGTTACCAGCAGGTCAAGGGATGTGATCATTCCCCTCTATTCTGCACTGGTGAGGCCACATCTAGAATACTGTGTCCAGTTTTGGGCTCCCCACTACAAAAAGGACAGGGACATGCTAGAGAGAGTCCAGCGGAGGGCAACCAAAATGATAAAAGGGCTGGAGCACAAGCCCTATGAGGAAAGACTGAAAGAATTAGGCTTATTTAGTCTGCAGAAGAGAAGATTGAGGGGGGATTTGATAGCAACCTTCAACTACTTGAAGGGACGCTCCAAGGAAGACAGAGCTCGACTATTCTCGGTAATAATGGAGAACAGAACGAGGAGCAATGGTCTCAAGTTGCGGTTAGGGAGGTCGAGGCTGGATATTAGAAAAAAAATTTTTACTAGGCGAGTGGTGAAGCATTGGAATGAGCTGCCAAGGGAGGTGGTGGAGTCTCCATCTTTGGAGGTGTTTAAGGCCTGGCTGGACAAAACCATGATTAGGATGGTTTAGTGGGAGTGGTCCTGCCTCTGGCAGGGGGTTGGACTAGATGACCTGTGAGGTCCCTTCCAACCCTATGATTCTAGGATTCTAGATGACCAGGTCTTTTCTGATGAGTATACTAGTTCATGTCCTGGTTAATGTGTACCAAAAAGGGAAACATTAAGCCTTCCATCATCTTCCTTGCCATTCCCATCCATAAAAGCCTGTCAGCTCTGATATAGCCAGTGAAAACATCTGATGAATCTGTAAATGCCAATAAGTGATTTCGAAACCAAAACAGTGAGACAAGCTTTCAATATTCAACAAGTGCAATTTCTCAAGGTCTGGCAGAGAGATCCTGTTTCTCCTTCCTCTTATAGGAGGATAAAAAAAAAATCAATCTTATTCCAGAGCACTGAAAATTCTTGACCCAGAATGCCTCTAGCAGTAAAAAAAATATGACTTAACAGTTGCAGTTTTTCAAAGTTATGCTGTACACAATGCTGTATTACAGGAAACAATAGATGCCGAAAGGAAAATGAGAACAGGAGACAAACAACATTGCAGGTTTATCATTTGCTTTGAATCCAGGACGCAGAATCATAGAAATTTAGGGCTGTCAGGGACCTAATCTAGCCCACTCCTTTGAGGCAGAACCAAATCTATTTAGAATATCCCTGACAGGTGTTTGTCTAGCCTCTTCTTATAAACTCCCAAAGTGCTTAATTATCTATGTGGTTAGGAATTTTTGCCCTAATTTCTAACCTGAATCTCCTTTGCTGCAGGTTAAGCATAAGGTTGCTTATCTTACATTCAGTGGACATGCAGAACGATTGATCAGCATCTTACTTATAACAGCCATTAGTCTATATGAAGATCATCAGGTCCCCCTTCAGCTAGCTTGTTTCAACATACCTGCCCAATGGTGTCTTTTTTTTTTTAATTAAAAAAAAGCCTTTTTTCATAAGTCAACCTTTTATCATTTTTGGTCCTCTCCCCTGGACTCCCTTCAGTCTGTTTGCATGTTTAGAGTCTGATGTCCACTATTAGACAGAGCACTTTAGCTGAGACCTTATCAGTGCTGAGTAGACTGGGGCAATTGCCTCCCATCTCTGTCATACAACACACCTAGAACAACATGAGCCTTCTTCACAACACTGCAGATGCATTCCAACTGTGACCCACTAGAACTCCTAGATGCTCCTCAGCCGTTCTACTGCCCAGCCAGCTATTCCATCTTTTGTGGTTTCCTGTTTTATTTTCCTTCTTAAGTACAATCCTTCATACTTTATTGAATTCCATCTTGCTGCATTCAGACCCACTCTAATTTGCTACGGTCATTTTAAAACTTTAATCCTCCCCCCTGAAGTGCAACCAACACCTTCCAGATTGGTTTCATCTGCAAATTTTATCAACATTCTCCACCCAAAATCACTAATGTAAATATTGGTGAGTTCTGGACCCAAGACAGGCATATACAGGACACCAATATATGCATCCTCCCACTTTGACAGCAACAAATACTTCTTGAGTATGGTCCTTCAATCACTTTTGCACCCACGTTATAGTAACTTCATCCAGACCACATTTCCTATGGTCATGAGAATGCCACAAACCTTGCATCAAAATATATTTTTCTATAACTTCCCCTATCCCCAAGGCTGCCAAAGAAGAAACCCTGCCAAAGAATAAAATTAAGTTAGTGTGACATGATTTGCTTTTGACAAATCCATGTTGGCTAATACTTACAATTTTATCATCATTGATTTTAAGCTGATGGCTTAATCATTTGTTCCACTGTCCTTCCATGGCTACAATTGGCTGAACAGCTACAATTCCGTGGATCCTTACTGTTGCCCTTTTTAAAGGCAGGAACTATGTCTGCCCTTCTGCAGTCTTCTGGAAGTTCATAAATCCTCCATAAGTTCTCAAAGATAATTGCTAACGGTTTTGAGACTACTTAAGCACCCGAGAACTAATTTTATCAGATTTTTCCACACTGAATACATTTCATTTGTAAAAATTTTCTTTTACAAGTTTTTCCTATTTTATCTTGTCTTCAGCTTTTTTGCTGTTTTCCAGTACAGTCCTACCCTATAGCATTGTGACCCAAAGTGAAGCCAATATCATGTAGAGTCTTCTGGGAAGCCCACCCAAGAGATCATGGGCATGCTAATGATCATCCTAAACAAATAAGTTAATGATGAGTAACTAGCTAACATGGGTGCTTTGGATTTGTTGGCAGGAAAATAAAATGGGAAGGAAAAACATGCCTCCCACTACCTAAACATGCTGAGCATCACAAACCCATTCCACCCTCTGATTAGCCTAGGAGTCTGCAAAATTCTTGCAACTGCCCACTAGAAGGAATGGGGCAGATTACTAGGTCAGCAAAAAAACCAAAATGACCCAATTTTGAATTACACGAATAATAAGAGAAAGACTGGAAACAGTTTCACAATAAATTCAAATTTGCTGAACACCAAACCCCTCCACCTCATCTTCCCTCCTCCCCTTTACTATAGCTCATATGAATTCCGATTCCCATTTTGAATCCAACAAGGAATTAGAAACAATACCTCTAGCAAGTCTGGGGGACAGTTTTCCTCCAGCAAAGGTAGCACCTGTACACAAATCAGAATTCTTGGATAGGAGAGCAAAAATCAATCCACAGATTTTGTTTTGTTCATCACAACAAACAAAATACCGCAAACAAGTTAAGATTAATTCTCCTTTGAGAATGGGGGTGGAAATTAGACTCATTCTGATTTGCTTGTTTATTTTTAACCCAGAGCCATTCTGTGCTCTGTTGTATCAGTGCAATTGTCTCAGAGCTGATGGGAGCTACACCTGTGTAGTTAGAGTGCAGAATTGGGGTACATCTATAGTGATGTCAGCAAATTCGCCTCCATCAGCGCACTCCTTCAGGTTGAACTGAGCAGTCTCGCAAGACACACTCAATCGATCTACAGCTCGATGCTGTAACTCTAGCCTTAGCGCTAAGTTGACCAGACGGCATTTCCAGTCACCTTAGCACAACGTGTACAGGGAGGTACGTGGGAGTTGGTAAATTGTTAGGAGATATGCAAGGTATCTAACGTACCTTGCAAATCTCCTGCAACTGCCGCCGAAAAGTACAACAAGTATAGACAAGGGCTTAGTCTCTTGTGCTAAGGTATAGGAGCCGCAGAGGAGTAATGCACAGAATTACTGCACCACATGACCAAGTAGAAGACAATGGTGAGAAGAATGTCATCAAAAGCAAAAATAAAAGAATCATTACACTTAAGCTAGGTTTGCATTTCTCTGTAACTTTTGACATCTGAAATCCCCGCACACCTCATTTCTTCCTTAAAATTACCACACCTCATTTTATTAAAACACTGCAGCACCACTGGCTATGATATTTAAGCACTAGATTATGTAATGGGTATTTTTACTAAAAGCTAGGGACAGACCACAGACAAAAATTCACAGGAGCCTGTGCCTATCTTTGACTTTTACTAAAAATACCCTGGGGCAGGGGAAAAAACAGAGCTGTCCGGGCTTGCAGGGGGACTGACTCAACCCACGCAGCTACGCCAGTGGGCTGGCCACCTGTCAGCTGTTGGATGGTAGTCCAGCCCGGCTCCCACAGTTTCTGTGGTCCAGGAAGTACCATAGTTCATGGACTCTGACACAAACATCCTTATTCGATATAATCATAGCAAAGTTTCACATGCAAATAAGAAAAAAGCATTTTCAGCAGCACCACTGTTGATATTTAAGAGCTGAGGTAGGATAAAAGGAAAGGGCCATGGAGGAGAAAGAAATTGCAAAAGTAAGGAAATACAGATCCCCATTTGCAGACCACAGCACTTTGTCCAATCGTCTTTCAAGTCCTGTCAGTGAAGACGACAACACAGAGAAATATGAACTACTGACAAGACAGGCGCACGGATTTTTTCCTCTGCTGCCAGAGATCTAAGAGCAGTAGCAATCAGCGGGCTTCTCACACTAGCTGCCTCTTGCTGTCATTTTGACAGACAAAGATGTAGTGTGACCACTCACTGGACAGAGAGATGGTAAAGGCTTGTGCTCTGATATCTGGAAAACTGGATGTCCGCAGCATTCAAAAATAGGATAGCAGGAGGGAGGAAGAGAGGGAAGAGATTCTTTGTTCCTCTGGCGACATGATCAGAATTTAATCCAGGCAGCACACCCTGTCAGAACAGCAAGGCTAGACACTGAATCCTCAAAGTAAATTATTTATCACAACGGCTGAATTTATGAGTTATGACTAAATTGTCAAAATCCTGGCACCAAAAACCTAAGCCTGAGATTTGTGCTCTCAGCCTCTCTTCTACACCTGTGACTGAGGAGAGGATTGCAAAAAGGCATTCGTGCTAATCCCAAATTCCTTAATTTAACACTTCCCCAGTGAGGAAGAAAAAAATATACATCTGTTTGTAAATGTCTAGATGCCCCAGGCCTGATTTTCAGGAGATGCTCAGTCACCATGACTCCAGCTGCTGTCCTCAGAGTTCCCGATGCTCAACACCTCCGAAAAAAATCAGACCCTACCACAATAATTAAACACAGCAGGCAGCCAGAACAGGTGTTAGTTTACTGTACACCAAAGACTGACATATTTACTCTAATGACCATGCAAGTACCCTGCTTTCACAGTAAACTATCTATGCAGTAATTAATTTTTAAGGCTGAATATATACATTTGGTAGTTTCTAATAACTCATGACCCTTCAGAATCTGAAATACACGTCACTTCCTATAGAAACAAAAGACATTCACAGTCACTCTTGAATGCCACAAAAAAGAGCAGAAATATTAACCCTACTGCATTTAAGACTAAGTTCTTTCCACACACCTCTCAATCCCACTGTCCAAAAGCAGCTGCTAATTTTGAGTGCCCAGTTTTTAGGCTGCAAGCTGATGTTCCAGAGTTGAAAGCACTCACCCCTGTCTAAAAACCAGGGCCTGCAAAGTGAGGCACTCAAAATCAGTTGCTCCACTGGAAGATGTTGGCCTGGGCATCTATTCCGTGTTCCCTGAAGGCCTAGTTCTTCTGCATGACGCCAAAGATTTCTGTGCAGTGTTAAGCACCCTCAAGTCCTGCTGATATCTTTGATAGTTCAAGGTTGCTTAGCACCTTGCAGAAACGGGCCCAATATAAAGTGTGAGACTATCTCCAGATGCAGGGAGATCAGAAAAGACATCAAGAAAAACCAGCACATGGGGGGGGGGTCACTTTACCCCTCTTATGAAAAGAGGACAGATTTTTGGATCTCCAATGATCAGACATTTGTGAACAGCTAGAGGGAGCACTTAGCCTCATACGCTAAAATGCACTAGGGCTCTGCTCCGTTTAAGAAATAATATAGACATCCAGAGGAAAAAAAAACAAAACAAAGAAACAGTCTTGTACTTCTGGCTGGATTTCACATCATTTACTTCCCATCTTCTTCCTTCCCTCCTCTCCCCAACAGCCACCTCCTCTTAAGGACTCTATCCTTGCATTTCACGCTGCTCTTATCCATTGTCTTGGCTTATAATTAATTCATCAATAGCTGGTGTGGGTGAAGGTGAATCAGCCATGAGGGTTTTTCAAGAATTCGAATGAATCCTCATCTCCTGGAGTTACAATGCAAAACAGAAGATTAAGCAATAATGAATGAGTTGGGAACCTGAAATAATGCACAGTAGGGTTACAGCTAAAGGCCAAGACAAACCCAGTACCTTAAACTGATCCTTCCTTTCTTCAGCTCAGTTTGCAGAATGCAAAACAATTTCCTTGTACTGAGTTACTTAGCAGGCTTCCTGGGAACTGAAAGGCTCTTTCTTAATATTAACAGCCTGATTCTGGGCTCACTTGCCCCAGCTGTATCTTAGTTTAACTTCATTCATTCCAGTGGACTTTTGACAGGAGGGCGGAATCAAGCCCCTGTATTCTCTTCTTCTCATATACTTCACCCGCACACACCCATGGTCACTACTGGAAACACCAAGCACAATCCAGGATTCCAAATCTCTATCATCTGCAGCTGAAAACTTTAGGCCAATTGTTCACCCCATTACCCAGAGGCTGATCCTGCTATCTCGCTGAAGTCCGTGGGAATTTTGCCTGAGCAGGAACAGCAAGATGAGAATCTACAAGACATGTTATGAGGCTTCCAAGAGATTTGCCAAGCCACCATAGAGAATTTTATCTGAACTGGGACAAACACACACACACACACACACACACACACCCCTCTCTCTCTCTCTTCTGAAAACCTGCAGCCTAACTGGAAATGTAGAAAAAAATGAGGACAAAAGAAGCCCAGGGACATTTAAATAAAAGGTAGTCTTTAGCACTTTGCATAAGAATAAATAAGAGTCACTGATAATCTTCAGTGTTAAGTTCATACAGTATCCAAGTTATTTTGAAGAATGTGCTGTAGAGCATTCCTTTTTTTTTTTTAAATTACTATTATTCCACAACAAAGTGCATGAGATACTCCCTAATTATTGTTCACATCAGTGTTCAGAACAGCAGGACTAGCATCCTCAATTATTTATTTATATTATAGCAGCATCTGCAGACTGCAACTGAGACTGGAACTCCATTATAGTAGATCTAAAGCAGGGGTCTCAAACTCAAATCACCACCAGGGCCGCATGAGGATTGGTACGTTAGCAAGAGGACCACACCACTGAAACCTTTCCATACAATGATATTGCAGATATTGGTAAAGTTTGTGTCATTGCGGGCTGCAGGAAATAGCTTTAGGGGCTCCATGCGGCCTGCAGGCCGTGTATTTGAGACCCCTGATCTAAAGAAACATAGTAAGAAACTGTTCTCAGCCTGAAGAGCTTGTAGTATAATGTGCTAACCACTGATAAATGCTGATAATGCTGATTTAAAAAAAAAAAAAGGGTAGTCACTGTAAACAAAGGTGTTTACAAAATGTTATGCGATGATCAGTGGGGGGGGGCAATATTACTAGGTGACTTAACCCATTTCCCTGCCTGTGCAGGATTATTTCCAGCAAAGTTCCAAAGGGGGCAGCTGTGTTAGTTTAGCTCAGCAAAACAAGCAAGGAGTCCTGTGGCACTTAAAGACTAACAGATTTATTTATCTTATGTGCTTTCGTGGGAGTAAATCCCACCTTTGTCAGATGCTTTGAAGTTGAGGGAACTCACAGAATGGGAGGAAAATGAATGCAAGGAACTGTAGATCATAGGATCAAGTCATACTTGTAACAGCAAAGCAAAGCAGTTAAGATTCAAACACCAGGGAAAACAGCACATACAAGAAAGTGAAGTCAAATCACTTCTTGAAATGGGAAAAGAATCCACAGTCGTGATTTAATCCTGCTTTTGCACAATTGAATCTGCATATCAGTTCTTGACATCTAATCTTCCAGAGCTGACATGCTTTAAACACCCATATGACAGGCCTATAGCTTGTTGGCCCATAGTGCTAAAAATTCATAAAGCTATTTTTAAAATGCTAATCCACCCACTCCTTGTCTACTCTGACTACCAGAAAGAGAACACATGAACCAAACCAACGGTCCATCTAACCCACCAAACTGTCTCCTACTGTGACCTGTACCAGAGCTTCAAGCAGACTATGCAACACAGCATTTGGAAAGATCTGTTCCTGTCTCCTCTTCACAATTTCTGGAAGTCAGGGGTTTAGAAGCACCCCAAGCACAGTGTTATATCCCAAACCATCCTGGCTAGGAGCCATTGATGACCTATCTTCTAGGGTTTTTTTTTTTTTTTAAACCCAGTTATGCTTTTAGCCATAACTAATTTCCTTGGAATTCAGTGAATCAGGTTAATCATGCATTATGAGAAAAAAAAACCACTTGTTTGCTTTAAACCTACTGCCCATTAATTTCATTGGGACAGCCCTGGCTTTCGTTTTACGGGAACAGCTAACACACACTCCTTTATTCATCTTTTCTATGCCATTCACGATTTTATAGAGATCTGTCACATCCCCCCTTAGTATATCTTTTTCTAAGTTGAACATCCTGAGTTCTTTTAGCATCTTCTCCTATGGAAGTCTTTCCATGCTTTTACTCATCAGTTGCCCTTCATTGATCCTTTCTTTAGATCATTTTTGAGAGGAAACAACCAGAAAGGGATGCAATTTTTCAGGTATGGTTGCACAAGGCATTTATACAGTGGCACTATCCTTTGTTTTATTTTCTATCCAGTGCTGATAGTTCCTCACATCATTGATTCATTTGATGGGGGTGGGGGGACCATTGGCAGACTAGCTTTCAATACACACAGAGAACATTTCCCAGATGTGCAGCCATGAGACCACCATCCAAAAATCTGCTTATTCAAAAACATTACAGCCATATAGTCCTCTGAGCCCATTTCCACAGACCTTCTTAAAAACTGCTTCCACCAGCAATTTCCAAGATTATCTGAAGAAGTCAGCATAAGCTCTCTAAACTGGTATCACTAACAGCAAAGTCTTTCTACAATTCCAAGTCACTTTTATACAATGCAGGACCATTTCTGCATGTTGGTCAGGAAGATCTAGTGCTATTGCTGTCTAAACATTACAATAATGCACCGGCTGGCTCCTTTGGTAAAATATTTTTTCCAGCACCCTTTTTAAAAACAGTTAGCACCAGATAGTCAGCTCCCAGTCAACTAGGAAAGTTCACCACTCTAAAAGGTAATACAATAGATCATTGTGGAAGAATGATTGAATTTATTTTGGCAGACTTGATTTTGTATGCGAATCTGTGACATACTGTGTGCCACCTCACCCCTCCCAAAACAATGTACCATAATTAACAATTTATCTCAAGCAGGTATCTTAATACAGGCTCCTTTGCTCAGCTTAGCCAGATCTGAAGGCTAATCCTACTGTGGTTTCTCTATTACTCTATTCCAGGCAATGTTGTTTTCCTATTTGGACTGCTGAGCCCTTATCTTTATCAGTGATGGCACACACATACTGTAGGTCATCTTGTGCAAATGTTAGTCCCAGTGTTCACTGTTAAGTCACTTGCTATATAAGCTGCTCCATGTAAGGCAAGCCTTTTTCTGTCTAGAAGACACTATGCACAATTACAGCATCATAATATTACTGAACAAGTATATGCTAACTAGAAATGATTTCTGTTGGCTTGCCATTTATGACAAGAGAGGCTAGTAAAGAAAGGTAGTAAAGTAAGGTAGGAAAGCTTGCTTGGAGTAAAGATAAAAGTCATGCTATGCAGAAGTTTGTTGCATGCTACTAAATGCCACTGATTTGAACATACTGGGTGCTCAGGAATGCATTTTATTTACTTTGGTTTCTTAGCTTTGCTTATAATAATATGTGGCCTCAGGGTTAATGTCCTGTCTTGTGAATGTCATGAGCGTCAACCTGGTAAGCTACTTTATCTTGGGAAGAAGAGGGGGGAAAAAGAAAGATTGTGTACATTCTGACCCTCACGTCACAAAGCATGGCCAAGCTGCATTGGCCCCATGTGCTATTGCAATCTCTTCTCTTGACCAGAGAGCGAGGACAATGGACACAGCACGAGGCTCCTAGCAAAGAAAAAGACTGAATCTAGCATTCCCCCCCAAATTTTGTTAAAGTACTTGTTACAATGTTGCCTGAATTCTTCTACAGGGTTGAGGATAAAAGGCTTTATGGCTATTTTCAGCTTGAATGAAATCTTACTCTCAAAACTATTTAAATGGAGATCTCTATAACACTTGACTATAGATAACCCCTTTTCTAAATATCAAGTATTTTAGTTGAATCTAGTAGTTTTCCAAGAAGCACACTTGTGCTGGCCTTAGGCTGGCTAACACAGAACTGAATGGGTAGAAATGAGTCTCTACACTTTGAGTTACAGCGCCAGCTTCTATAGCCATGATGCTACAAAGTAAGTCAGGAAGTGTACAGATGCCACATTTCCTGTGCATTCTAGATGCAGTCATTGGTTCCCTGGAGCACACCTTATTACTAGGGTAAAAAAAAGGAAGCTCAAAACAAAACAGTCACAGGCTATGCCTATATGGAGCAATGTGAAGTCTTGATACTGTATTTCTCTACCTAACTCCTGTTCATAGTGACACTAACCTGAACCTCTGCAGAATACCACATGGTGCCAGCGTGGAAAGCAAAGCCTGCTAGAAGACCCAGTGAGCCATCGTATTGAAATGGTTATTACAGAATCTGTGCAACTAAACCAAACACCCCCACCAGCCCTGAGAATCAGGTGACATGCTGAATGCGCCTGGGGGGGGGGGGGGGACAGTAATTGTAGCTGTAGATGAAAGCAAGATACCACATCCAAGTGCTCTAGCAGACATGTCCTTGATGGGTCAGACACAAATGAGGACATGGAGGACTCAGTGAGCTGAGGCTTACCTTTACTTCTTAAGACCCTCCCTATAGAGTTTCTGGTACAATGGCCTCACTTTCTCTCATGGCACTCACAAGTCTCCTTTGCTGTGTGGGAACTAACTTAGTTACAGCAGAGAAATCCTTTTGGAACTTCTACTGTGTATTAGATGGCAATCGCCTTTGATTTCAGAAACGTCTCTGGGGACACCTCTTCTGTCCTGGGCTCAACTCTAGTAATGGTTTGTCATCTGAACACTGAAATCTTGTTGCTACTCAACCTTTATTGCAGCATCTTTCCTTTAGAGTCCCTCCATGCTGGATACTTGGGTCAAAGTTGTATCAGAAAGAGACATCTTACATCATCATCATCATCATCTCAGCAGGAATTCTGCCAGAGAAAATACTAAAATGAATAATGGTGTCCATATAAAAAGGTGTGTTTTCTATGAGCCCCTTACTTGCTGCATTTATAAAGTGTGCAATTAGTGTGATATCCAGGAGCAAAAATCTTGTACAAATGCTATAAAATTCTGATGGCACAAATTGAGGACCCAAGAATACATCTTACAAATACTGATTTGAGTTTCTGTACGACTTATGTAGATAAGGTCTCTGTAAACTTTGCTACCTCACTACACCTGAAGAAAGTAATCTATGATCATGCATGTGTGGCTATTCCAGAAAAACAAATCTGTTGCTGCTCATTGCTGCTGTCTTCCAGGTAACTGCAGAGAAGAATGGTTCCAGTGGCTATTTTTTCCTGTTTTCTGCTATGGCATGAATTTATCTGCTCAGTCCTATTCATGGATCCACTGTGAACTTTGGAAAAAGAGCTGCTTTCCAAAACAACATACAAAAATCTGCAGTACAAACTGGCCATCAGCTGTATGAAAGTTATTGTGGTCTTGTCCATATGTAGCATGCATGTTGGAGGTTTATTTTTTTTTGACTGCATCCTGTTTAGCAAAGTCAGCCCAGCAAGGCTCTTTAATTGTGCATCAGTAATTTGCTGCAGTTGACTAGCTAATGCTGAAATTGCTGTCTTCACAAAGTCATAGTAGATCTTGACTTCTCTCTCTAAAAAGTCTATCCATCATCCATTAGTGTCTGTTTCTTCAGGGCTCTGTGATGTGTTTGATTTTGAAAGAAAATTGCAATAGACAGAACATGTCTCATGTGAGTGAGCAGCAAGGGAAAAAGACAGTCTTTTGCTGCATATGTATCCAACAGAGCCATCCACTAAGTGCTTGTGATCTCTTTTTATTTTAAAACCTAACCCTAAAGAAAATGCATTAAGCCATTCACAGCCCCAAGTTGCTGCTAAAACTTCCTTGTTCTCAGAGATCCATTCTGTAAGTTTTCTTAATAGAAAAGCAAAAGGTGCCTGGTTTCCTACTAGTTGCTTCTCTAGAAATACTGCTTCTAAGCCAAAAGGAAGATCTACCAGTTACCACTGTTGTTGAAAAGCATGCTGAGTGGTGAGTTAAAACAAGAGGAGACACCAGTTCTTCTCAAACTTTTTTTTTTTTGTTCTGGACTCCTCTGGAGGGATATATTCTAACCCCTGAAAAGTTCTATCAATGTTTTTAATTGCACTAAGTGAATGGTATTAAATTGGAAGTGTACTGGTTCCCAACAGCAGCAAGCAGCCTCTTTAGTTCATCAGTAAATCAGCCCAAGTCTGCTGCTGTTAAGTCTATTCCTCTCAGCTCCTTCCCAAATTCTTTTCTCTCATTCAGGCTGAAGCCTTCTAATTGATGGCATCTCAGAAACACACATCATAATTCACCACGTCCAATCTTTTCTCCTCCACCTGCATGGCAATGACTCCCAACACAGTAAAAGGTACCTTTTATGAAAGAACTCTGGATCTGAAGATGTGTCAAACAGGAGCAGATTAAAAGAGGGCCCTCTAACCAGGGTGAAGAGTATAGTTATACAAATCTTTTTGTAGAAGGTGTTTGCTTGAAACCTTAAAGTTAGAAGCCAAAGCAGGCTATTTTGGCCTCCAGTCTTAAAACTAACATTAGGTTGACCACAGAGAACATGGGTCTGTCTCCACTTTTTTTTTTTTTTTTTTAAATTCAGTTGTGTGAAGTTCACACCAGTGAGAATTTTGCTGCTGGGCTTAATTACCACAACAGTCTGTCAAAAATAATCCCTGCATCTTCTAGTCTTCTTTAGACTTTCCCCAATTGGGCTATCAGGATGCATCACAGCCCTAGGAAAACAAAGGGAATTGCAGAAAGCAACAGTCTTATTTTGTACTCCCATATAAACTTCCAAAGCCTGTGAGACTTCTTGGATTTCTCTCTCATATCGTTTGTTTTTACCATCAGGAAAATCTTTCCTTTTTTTCAAAACTTCCCACTAAACTCTCCTCACAGTATGGTGCACTTATTTTGTTTTGGAATTGGTTTTGAAAGTTTTTTCTACACCCTCATGTTGCTGAAAGGGATCTGAAGTACTTCTGATGTTATGTTGGAAGACAGGGAAAAAGGCACACAGACTTCAAACTAATAAAAAGAGCCTCTGAACTTAAACTTTATTGAAATGAATCTTGCTACACTTTGTGGGCCTTCCTATGAATTGATGGATCAACAACAATGGTATTAATTACACACAGTGAATCAGGCTTGATCAATGGGATATAAAAAACAGCATAGTAAATTTAGAACTACCAACAACTAATGGAGATACGTCTTTAGTTCACGTTGCAAATGCCTGTGGTTCTAAAGTAGATCACCAGTTGTGTCTGTGTGGTTTAGCTGATTAACGGGTTTCTGGTAAGTATATTGCCTATATATTGTATGATCTGATCATACATACAGTAAACGTTACAAATAGCTCCTTCATGAGAATTATTTTCACATTTTGTGCCACTGCAAGTCTTGTTGTGAATACTGTAAATACCAATATTTTTAAGGACTGTGTGTGTGTGGAGGAGGAATTAACTCAATCCTTGAAGAAATTAAAGTAAATTTTGTTCCCTCAATATGCCTATTTCCAACCCCTCAACAGTTTTTGCATTATATTTGACTCATTCTGCATGTAGAGTTGAAGAAAGGTAGAGGTTCCTTGTCTTGAATGAAATACAAAAAAAAAAATTGAAGTTAAGGAAACAGATAATGACAACATTCCAGATCCTGCTTCAGTTGCATATGCACAGCCATCCAGGAAGTGCAGGAAAACACCTACAGCACCTATTTATGTTGGCATAGAGCTGAAGGCAATTAACTGCAATAGCCTCATGGCTACAAGACGACAAGAGAACTCCCAGTGCTACCCTTTAAAATACAGCTCAGAGACCAGCAGTGTTCACCTGCAGCAATTTAGCCATTCACTGACAGGAGCAGAAACAGAGTGGCTATTGAGCATAATGATAAAATAGCAATGGTTCTCTTCCATGCGGATCTCACCTTTTGCTGAGAAGCACAGCAACATAACACTACACTGTAGCAACTGTGTGTTTCTCCACTTTAACATTTCAGGATTTCTTTCAAGTGCAACCTTAACGCTGAATTTCCTGGGTTCGCAACTTCATTCATGGTGTCCTGATTATTGCATCTTTATGGGCTTTTTTTTTATTCTAAATAACTGATACATGTATTCAACCTGAACTCTACAGTTTTTGTGTCTTCAAATATTACACAAATATCTGAATCTAATTTTTTATGACGACTTGCACTTCCTTTACCTGATTCTTTCCTCTCACAGACTATGATTAATTCCCACTGAAGCTGATACAACAGGAGTCAGGGTGAGACGGGCACCAGGGGATTCCAGGCCCCCATCACAACCAGTCTAAAGGCCTAATTTTTCCATATCACCTACTACAGAATCAGCAGAGTTGTCTCAGCTTTAAGGCACCTTTTTGCTATTATGCTAATTGAGAGACAGGCCCCTATATTTCCAGCCCCAAGTGCACAAAAATCATGAGGCAGTCCCCCTCCAAAAATAATGAAATTTAACAAATAAATTAGCCACAATTTTAAAATGTTTATGTTTAAACATTCAAACTGCGATCAAACCTAGAGGACTTCAGGTGGCCAGACCACCCGGAACTAAGCACTGTCCAGAGAACAGGATTTTTTTTTATCCCCAAAAACTTAGATTTTCATTTATTTATTTTTAGTGGGTACACATATGCTATCTACTCTGAAACCCTTTAGGAGTCATATGTTCAAGCTTTGTTCTCTACAAAACATAAAGGCTAGAAACTTGCATTTAAGAACCCATGAAAGTGGCTACTCTCAAATAATCATGACTCCAAAAGCCAGGATTTTAAAGAAAAATAAATACCATGCAACTTGTAATGATGTTATAAGAGCCAGACACTTTGGCCTTTTGGATATTTGTGACAATCTGTACCGTTAAGTTCATCTCTTTTACAGGGCCGTGACAAATTTTGTACAAAGTATGCCTTGTAAGGTATCATTTGAAAACCCAGGATCTGCTGATATTGGCGTCCTGGAAAAAGGTGTGGTAACATCGCATGTGAAGTTATACAATTCACTTCTGTGGTATTAGTAAGGTATGTTCTAAGTCTCAGGGACAGCCTCAAACCAGCTCTATGGAGACAAAAGGCTAGTCAATGCCTCAGCCGGGAGTCAACAACAAAAAGGATGCAAGTTTTCATTCTTTTGTAGGAAACAGGATGTGGGTGAAAAATCTATATCATGATAAATATTGCCCAGGGTTCCCTCCACACAGACTGTGTCTTCTGCACCTCTGCTGGAGATGATTCTCAAAGAACAGTCTAAAGTGTAGAGGAAAGAGGAGAAAATGCAAACTATTCCTCCCCTTCTCACTACCCACAGCATCTACCACACCCTGAAGAACAAAGGGAACAGCTTCAGACTGAAGAAGGGATCCTAACTTGAAGGCATTCAGCTGAAACGTGGCAAGAAAGAGACCTTTGCTTTGAATTCACAAACCTTGTTAAATTAGGCATGGTTGTGTTTTACTTTTATTCTTTTATAACCAATTTGACTTTTATGCCTCATTACTTGTAGTCTCTAAAATCTCTCTTTTGTAGTTAATAAAGGTCTATTTTATCTAAAACCAGTGTGTTTGGACAGAAGTGTTTGGGAAGTTCTGTCTGGGATAATAGGATTGTGTACATCCTTTTCTATTAAGAAAATGCCAGACATTACATGAGCTTGTGTGGTCCAGGATAGAGCTGGGCAGTACAATACCCACATTTCCGTAGGAAGCCTGGGACTGAGATAGGGAATTTTCTGGTGCTGCTCTACAGTGTAATTCAAGGGTCGTTGACTGTAGCACACCACAGGGAGTAATCACGTACTTGAGGCCAAGTGCAAGCAAACAAAATAGCAGCTTTCACAATGAAGCCACAGAAAGGCACCTGAGGCTGGAGAACTGAGGGGACACAACTGTTCATCAATCCTGACTGTATCCTGGGTAATATCACAATACTGAAATGCACACTTTGAACCAAACAACTTTTCCAGAAGCCCAAACAAAACTTAACTCTCGCTCTCCTCTGCATTCATGCTGTTATTTTTTTCATTCAAAGTCTCACAGCATATGTACAGTATAGCACATTCAAAGATCTAAAAATGGTATTTACTTTCCATTATTACAGTATGCTAGTGGTTCAATGACATGTCACATTACCCAGAGTTATATGATCATATATTTTAAAGACTGCATGATGAGCTGAGAAACAAAAATGCACGGAGTAGTTATTTCTTAAAGACTTCCTTTGAGGGTAATTTCCCCTCTCTAAACAGCATCACCAGAGAATGAAAACTTACTAATTTTTGTCCACTTGTGAATAAAAACAAACACACACTTAGCACTCATATAGTATACTGCATTTTCATGGCACCAGAGAGGGCTAACAGCTGCTTTCACAAGGCCAGAAAAGGCCCTAAGACACCCGTCGCATACTTATTAGATAGAAATGAAAGCATTTCATATCATCTGTTATTTTTCAGGCACACAGGAGTTTGGAGTCAGCTAAATCCCCTTCATCTCCTCACTCCAATCACCCCCAGTCCCACAATAAAGTCACTTAAAAAGACAACCTGAATGGGAACCGTTTAAATAAAAAGTTAGAGCTCCAAATACGATCAGTATCTCTTCAAAAACGTGTCTTTACAGATTTATCATTTCAGCTTCTCTTCCACAGCCCTGATGTGAAATCAAGAAGTTTTGTACTTGTGCAGGGACTGTTCAATGACTCTTAAGGAAATTTGGACCGGAGGTATCCATTTCACTGTGACAGATGGATAATCAAAGACTTTCAACATGAAGGAGACTTCCTTAATTCCCCTACAGACACAGGGTTCTCCCTACAGTATATATTATAGTGTGCTGAGCTGTTCAATTTTAAATGACTCAGGCTCTGGGACTTCTACCACACTTCCCTTGGAAGATTAATCCACCAGCTCTAGACTGCAACAGAAATTCACCCTTAACTGTCTTTTGCTCTGTTTTATCTCACTATCCCTAGTTAAGTCCCTAAGAGAGGTTGCAGAGCACTAGGTGGTTCATGATGAATGAAGTTCAACTCAGCTTCATCCTCTGCTTCTAAAAGGGAAGGGCTACACGAGTGGGTGCATGAAATACAGAGGAAAGATAATGCCTTTAGGAAGTGCAAGTTTCAATACCCAGGACTGTAGCATACAGCTGATCCCCAGTGATGGAGTTTTTCTTCCTGCTGGTTTTCTGGTTATTAATTATATTGACTCTTGTTATAAGCACAACACTACTCACAAATACTCCTCTATCAGCAATATGACACCTGCTCTGGATAGAGCATGTGACTCGCAATTAGAGATGTGCACACATGCCACTGTCCTTCATTGAAAAATACCCATCATGTCCTAAAGACGCTATTAGACCTAATGTGAGGGCTGACCCAGGAATGCGGTTAGAGAAATGTAGCAGCACTAATCAAAGGCTCTCTTGGGACCCAAACAAGATCATAATCTGAAGTCTCCAGAAGCGACGTGTCCTCTCCCATTTTGGAAGAGGTACAAAGTAACTTGCAAAACATACTGCAAAGCTCTCAGCACTCAGATTAGTGGGCTCTGGTACACTGCTTCCATGTTACATAGCAGGGTGCCTTCATTTCACCCATGAATGAAGTGGCAACAAACTTTCAAATCTAGTATCTCAGGCTCTTTCAGAGCTATACTTGAGTGCTGTTTTGTTAGTATGTTATGACTATCCCTCTCTCTAAAGCTCCTGTTTTAAACCCCTGAAGAGCTAGAAATTTGGATAACATCATCATCTCTAGGAATGTGGTCATTGGTGCAGGGCTGAATCTTACCTGTCCTGGCCAGGTGTAACTCAAGGGAGATTCCATTTTGGGGAGGGACCAATGGAGGAGAAAGAAGAAGATGAATTTTTATTATTGTTCAATGGCAGCTGCCTGGAGCTGCTCAGGGATCTGGAATGTTTGAATACATCCTGGGAAGATGGATCAGTGAGTACATTACACAGCTTGCATGCACCACTTTTGACACTCAGCATAGGCATGTGTTAAATGTTTCTCAACTATTACCTGCATGTATCTGGTGTATATTTTTATATTACAGATGTACACATTCCAGCACGCACAAAATCTGTGCTGATGGAAACAGATCTAATGCCACTGAAACCAAAAGAGTTGCACCAGCTGACACCAGCGGTAAAGTTAATCCACACAGACTAACTTGGCACACGAAAGCAGTAAATACATGCAAGCCATTCTCAGAAACATGAAATCTTGGAGTATTGCAATCATGTTTGGTCTCACTGGCACTTACAATAAATCACAAGATGCATTACTGAGGATGTACTTTTGATCTACAATTTATTGGCCTAATTTTGACCTCCATTAGTACTAGTGTGAACCAGAAAATAACTCCACTTAGATCAAAGGAGTAACAATGTTGTGAAAGCAATCTAAGTGCTGTGAGAGTCAGGCCCTATTGCTTTTTATTTTCCAAGATCCTGTTTTCAATAGCTAGCTTCCTTGACCATTCTTCAAGAAAAGGCAGCACCATGCAGTGTGGGAAGAGAAAAAACGTTCACATTTTATCTGCTCAAAGTCAAACATGGCACCACTGTTCTCCCTGGGAAGGTTCTTTCATCTTTGTTTCAAGGCAATGCATGAAAGGCCTGCAATGCTGGGTGCCTATGTGCATTTTACACCATGGGGCCAGAGTCAGGAGAAGGGCTACATACTCTCTGAAGATAATTGTTGCTGGAAAGAGTGGCATGGAGCTCCTCCTCTAGCTTCTGCACTTATTTGGAGGAGGACCTGGGGAGAGACAAGTGACTATAAGTAGATTACCAGACTCTCCTCCCAGCCCCAAGGTCAAGGAGATTTTAAAGGGATCCTCTCCCCATAAATTACCAGTGATCCTTAGAATGACCCCCATCATGGGATGTGCATCTGTGCACACCTGGGCCATGATCTACAAAGTTTTTTTGTTCACTTCTGCAATGAAATTGCGTGGTGTGATACCAAATATGCCATGCAAGGTTCTTTTATGAACGCTCATAACATATTCTACATAATTTCCATGGTATCATGTCTGCTGCACCATCACTTAAGTTTACAGATGTAAAGCATGTTGCATAGCACAGACACTTAGGATTACATCTCTGAGGCTGAAGACTTACATGACAAAAGCAATACAAATTGCCCTCCCTGGCTCAGGCAGAACTAAAGCGGATTGGAGGAAGTATGCAGACGCTTTGAGAGAGAGAAGCTGCTGGTAACTGCCAGACCACCACCATCTTAGAAAGCAACAGCAAGATAGTGAGCCTATCCGTATGGTCAGGAGGGCCTGAGTTGGCTGACCACCACCAATAGTTAGTATTGTGCGCAAAAAGGTGGAGAACAGATTAAAGAGCCATCTTGGAACAGTGTTAGAATAGCACAAGTTTTACATCTTATTTCCTAGTGGTAACTCCTGACTGCTTTATTAATGATTGTGCATTAAATTTGCTATATACTCACTTAAAATCATATTCTAATCAATAAACTAGTGCTTGTTTTATCTAAAGCTATGTGGACTTTAGAAGGTGCGAATCAAAGAGGCTGGGTCAATCCATTTCAATGACAAACAAACAGACTTGAGTCTGTGGCAATGGGGGAAAGGGTCCGAATCTCTGCACAACAAGAGCTCCTGATGTATCTGGGGATGCTCACTTGGAGACCATCCCATAGGTGGGCAGAGGGTGCACATCCACTGCCTGGAACCAATTACATACAGGAGGCTGGTGTGGATTGACTCAGGAATGGGAAGTCACCTGGCAAAGTGGAGGGGGTAAGTTGAGGTTCAGGAGTAGAGACTGGGGTGGGGTTTCACCAGACCAGATTCTGGGAGCAGTGTGTCACACACCCTTACAATCACCTGTGCTTTAGTGAACCTGCCAATGTAAGAAGTCACATCAGCTTAGGTTTCCACCTGTGGAGGGTAGCCATTTAAAGAGGATCCATTTGCCAGCTTTGATGCCATTTTCTGGAGAAGACCTCACAGGATTTCAATTCCCCAGGTTTTTGCCAACACCCTGAGAAGTTTTGCCCTAGATTATACATCTACCACATGTGCAGCACCATTCTATAGCATTGTACAGAAACAGAACTTATGTGAAATGGATTCATACATTGTACCAACCAGCTATTCTGGCTTTTACCATTGTGCATCCAGATTTTTTCAGGACTAATATTTTCTGGGTGATTTAGTCAAACAGACACTGTATCTTGTGGAAATTCCACAATTAAAAATGATTTATTTGCGTTACACAAACACACACACTTTGACCCGGGACGCTGTACACATGGCATCCAAAGTCAGGATTAAAAGGAATGGGATAGTCAGGTGGCAGCAAAATACCTGTCATTGTCAGAAGGCTGTCCAGGCTTCACTCCATCACTTACACATCATGGTCTTAAGATGGGAAAGAGTGTATCCCTGCCCACCAGCACATTTTATCTTCCGTTGCATAGACCTGAGGTTATATTTCAGATTCCTCTTTTCTGAGTTCCTTTGTGAGCAGGCCACAGATTACTTACTTCAAAGAATGGTACTTTCAAAATACTTTGTTAAGGCGAGGCCAACCCTTGGAATACCACATATGGACAGTTCTGCCAGTGCATCTGCACCACAATGGTGTGTCTGGTGAAGATGAGTTATACCAACCAGAAAGTGCTTTTCCATTGTCAAAAGTCACTCCACCTTCACAAGACGCAGAAGCTAGATCAGTGGAAGAGCATCTCCATATGACAGTGCTGGTGTGAACAGCGCTTAGCTTGCTGTAACTTGCATCACTTTGGTGGTGGCTTTTTAGAACCCATCAGCAATGTATGCTAGATCATCTTAAGCAGTAGTGCAGGCCTCCCCTAAGTTGTGTACTATATCTGTGTATGCATGTAATTCAAATGCTCACCACCTGAAAGTCTCTTCACAACCAGAGGTCGCTCTATGGTACCATGGCTCTGTTCTCTCCCTGGCCTTCTAATCCCTTTAAGAACTCACTTTCTATAGGTAGTTCAAACAAATCCCTTCTTGGGGTCCTCTGGTACACTCTGGCCCTCTGTACCTCAAGCCCAATTCACCATCTCTCTCCTGATCAACCCAAAACAAAACAAGTCACATAACCTTTGTCCCAGCCAGCCTTTATAGTCATCCCACGTGGAGAGCCTTCTCCCACTCTCTCCTACTTCTTCAGTCTTTTCCTGCTGGCTCAGGAGTTCTTGTTACCTGAATTATCTCCAGAACTTCTGCAGTCTCCTGGGCTTCCCCACTTCACTGGAACTTCCTGCTCTTTTCACATGGACATGACTTGATCCCATGCCAAAGGTGCTCATCCTGTGATCAAAAGTTAGTAAGTCCCAGGCTCTTCACAGGCAAGCCACTCTAACAGTGCACATGAGGAAGAGATGGAGGTATAGGGCCAAATTAAGCCCTAAACTCACTCCATTTAAATCAAGTGAGTTACACCAACAGTTACTTTGACCCTAAACATGCGCACGCACGCGCGCACACACACAGTCTCTTTCTCCTGAGGGTTAATAGTTTCAAGCCCTTTGACTTGAGTAGCTTTTGGAGGGCCTTATGCTTCTCCAGTATGTTGGAGGAAAGTCATAGCAACTTCTGGTCCTGCCCCACCATTTCTCCAGCTAACCTGTATCCTGCCACTCCCCAGCTTGTACAACATGCTGCCATTAAAAAAGGGTACCTATGTCTCATCTATTCTATTTAGCTCTTATACTGACCCATCATCAGTAGCCCTCATACTCTAAACCCACCACTATACACTGCTACCACAAGACATCCCTTGCAAAGGGACTCTACCACAACCCTGGAGAGTAGGGAAGAGCTGTGCAGAGTCCCAGGACTGAAAATCTCAGCTCAGCTCCCAAACCATCTATCAAATCCAGGAAATGTATTTTCCCCCTTCCCCCGTCAGCCTCAACTCTATAAAATGAAGAAAAAAGAATGTCCCAAGACTTTGAAAAGTAAAAGCCCGCCTTCACTAAGCCAGTCATCAGTCGCTTTCAAATTATTCATGCAGAAAATTGCCCAAACTTTTCTTCCTGCATCAAATACATTTGTTTCTGATTTAAAACAAAGTTCAACTCCCATTTTTTTAAAAAAAGCTTTTTATCTTTAGGAAATATGGAGGCTTCAAAGTTCTATAATTTGCACTTCATTTGAACACTAATGAAAAGAAATGTTCTTCCATTTTAAACTATTTCCTCAGTCAATTAGACAAATCCTCTAAGTGGAGTTTGTGAAGTGATTCGTGTCCAGGAACTTAATTAGTACTTAATTCTGGAACTCACATCCACCCTCACCCACATTATCCAATAAGTGTTGGCTACACAGCTAAAACAACAGCTTAGAAGTGCAGCCTGTGGGATCGAGGGCCTGGAACAGAAGGGAAAATGGAATGGTAGGCTTAGTCATCACGGTGGCTGGGGCAGCCAGTCTAAAAACAGGACCCAAAAGATAATCATTTTAATTGTTTCCTTTTGATTTAACTATTATACTTGCAGTGAGAGGCATGACTGAGGTCCTAATTGCTCGGACATTAAAAGATCCTTTATCACACCCTTTAAGAGAGCTGTGGTGTTAGCCCTTTGTTGAATACATTGGAAATGTTACATACAAACCCTCCAAATTTCTCCCCCTGTTTCTCCCCCATCTTGTTCATATTTACTTGTGTGTGTTAGTTGTGTAGTGCTGTGCTAGGCTGTCAAAAACAGGAACTACACTGCACCAAGAGATGGCTACCACCTCCGTGATGCTCAGAGAAGTAAGCATCACAAATATACGGAGCAGTTTGGAAAGTGGCTTGAGGTTCTTCTGGATGAAAGGTGCCTACAATAAAGTTGATAGAATCTTAGCTGGGGGCGGTGGGTGTTCCTGGGGACAAAATGGAAGCAATCCCCTCATTAGGTTGCATATTAGGAAAAAATTCTTAACTATCAGGGTGATTAACCCCTGGAATAAGCTGCCTAGGCAGGTTATGGAATCTCCGTCACTGGAAGTTTTTAAAAACAGGTTAGACAAGCACCTGTCAGGGATGGTTTCAAATGGTACTTCATCCTGCTATGAGTGCAGGGGACTGGACTCGATGACCTCTCATGGTCCCTTCCACCTATGATACTATGGTCTTCCCTAACTGACAAAATGGGAAGAAACTGACTGATGTTCCAGAGACCTCGCTTAGATCTGTCCTTCAGGATCTGGGAAAGGCACTGCCCAGCACACCTCCTACAAGAACGGAACCCCAATCTGATCTGACTGTGAGTAGGTCTGACAGCTTCTCACAAAGGCAGGGCTCTTGCATTCACTTTATAAGAAGGTGCGTTTATTTTTCTCTCTCATCTACACATGTGCAACAATGCAAGGAATCATGACTGTTTGGCTGCAGTAATGTCACAAAGCAGGGGGAAGTTGACATTTGGATCTGCCTTAATAAATAGATAGGGTTTCCCTGCAATTGCACCTTTTAATTTTATAACATGTTTTACTTCAAAAACAGTGACATTGTTGCAAGAAGAAAGGAGTCTAAGTACATGTCTTGCCACTGGCCTAGCCTTCTTCGGAACATAGTTCCAATTCATAAATGGATTAGGTTAGAAGGGGACCTCAGGAGATCATCTAGTCCAAACCCCTGCTCAAAGCAGGGCCAACCATAACTTAACCAAAGGGCTTTGTCAAACTAGCCCTTAGAAACCTCTAAGGATGGAGATTGCCCATTTCAGGTAGAGACCTTGGGAACTGAAACTTCTAGGTAACATCCCAACCTTAAAGAGCCTCGGCCTGACCTGATTTACACTGATGTAAGTCACAAGTAAATGGTAACGATCAGTTTATCCAAATTCTGTTTCTCATGCTGCTAGCCAATGTCCACTACCACAGAACTCTAGGGGATATGAAGGTGTTCATTACTTTGTCAAATCAGGCCCCAAATTCCTTAATTTAAATTTATGTACACTGGATCTCTTTGTATCTTAAACCACGTATTTCCTTGAAAGGGTCCTACATGTTTACGCACACTCATGACTGCAGCAAAAGCTCCCAGAAGATCTCCAAGGAACTGAACAGATGCATTCAGTTTACTCAATGCTGCAGCTGAAGAAAAACAAAAACTGACCTTAAGAAATGTTTAAGCAGTGTCTGGAACAGGGCAAAAAAAGGGGGAAAGCATTGCACAGATGAAGCAAGCCCTGCAGTCCTTCACAAAGAAGCTGTTATAAGTTGTAATATTTCTGTTTTGTTTATTATACAGAAAGTAAAAAACTTATTTCTTCAGCCATAAAATATACATATAATTTTACGGTAATTAGGCCTTGGAGGAGCATAAACATTCCTTTGGATTCTTTTCAGCTCACAAGAACCCTGCGGAACAGTTTGAAAGCGTAAAGATTACATTTTTCCTTTATCCACAAGGCAAATGTACAGAGCTCTGTGTATGTGTCTTGGTTTTGCCAGTAAAGGGACACACACACACACACACACACACACCCCCTCCCCACCCCAGTGCCCCGCTTTTACCAGTCAAAGGAAGTATTACCAATGACTTATAACTTCAGGCCATAAAATTCATAAAATTTCATTTACTCTGAGACAGTAATAGATAAAGACAGATAAGTAGCATTGTTAAAGCAAGAATCATCTCTAACCTATTTGCATTTTGGCAGCCAAAATTCCAAATAAACTTGTTTACAGAAGAAGTCAAATTGTGCACACAAGTCTGTGTTCCCATCATCAGAACAGAGAGGACTACAAACTTTCCTAAGATACCATCAAAATTAAGTAACCTGTGAAGCAATTCAATGTTTTCCAGAACAGGATCACACCTGCTGCTCAAAGGCATGCAACAGTTTACTCTTAGGAAACTAGCCACAAAGCTAAAAACAAGGTCTGTCAGACCCTGAGAAAGTCCATGCTAACTAAATGCAGCCCTCTTATAACAAGGTGATCAGACCTGCTCTGGGCAGAAATAAATGGTGCTTCCATAAGACGCCACCATTAAGCACTCTCCACCACCACTGCACTGCTATGTACTGCCTTATATCAACTGGCTTGTTTGTGCCATTCAGCTGTGTTGTTCGCATTTGTAAAAATGCGGGGAGCCTTGCTTGCACCTGCCCTGAATTCCAATGGATCTACTCCACCGGCAGAGATAAGAGAGCTCACATCCCTAAATCATCTGAGGCTCCAAAAGGAACTGGATGGTCACAGAGGGCAGAAACGATGTGAAAGATCCATCAAACAAAGGTTAGCCATCTTGTCAGTGGTACTAAATAGGTATAAATGTACATGTTCACTCAGGCATAGACAGCACTGTGAAGAATTCGATGTGGGAGAAAGGGGAGGGAAGCAGGTCCATTTCCAGAAGGGATAAATTAGCATCTGTTTTGTTCTCAGCTTTGAGTGCCCAAATGCATTAAAGAAAGCCACAAGAGAAAGGTTGTAGGGCTGAAGGCACGAGGGCCTGTTACACCAAATGGCACACATTTTGGAGGATGAATTCAAAAGGAAAAGTCTGTGAAAGGATTAGTAATTCTTCACTGGCACCCTTCAATGCCTGGACAAGACCACTTGCTTTGCTATGGCCGACTTCGTGCCAGTATTTCTAATACAGACCCCCTATTTCACAGGAGTTTTATAAGTCAATTATGCAAATTTTCTGTACACTATCATGCAAGAACTTGGCTGGGCTTTTCCTCAGAGTGACTTTCTTAAGGAAGAGATGCACCCCCCACTAAGGGAGCAAAATAAAATGTAGACCAAGCAGTTCTTTTATCCATTATCTTAAAATTCTAATGTGCCTGGGTTTTAGCCCATGATCATTGAGGCTTATTCACTTGGACACTGCCCCATTCAGAAAAAACAAGAACCAAATACAATAGTTCTTCCATACGAAGCATCCACTCATAGCACAATGGACTATCTGAGCTGAGTTTCTAGTGGACAAAGGTCCACAGCACAAAATCCACCACATTTGCTTGTAAGCCTCAGCAGGGAGGCCAAGAACTGAATGGACTTGAGAGAGACTTAACTCCCTGCTAAGCCATAGAAATGATTTCTTGAGTTCAAGTCTCTGACATGTTGGCAGAACAACAAAAAAGGCTGCACATCTTAATCAAAGACTTCTCTGTCCAGGCTGTGTGGTACTAATGGCATGATTTTCCTTTTAAATCATCCACACTTTACAGAAAGAGCCTAACTAATAAATATGTATTAGACAAAAACAAACCATTTCAAGGAGTAAACGGCCTCTTGTGTGTGGGTCAATCAGCTACAGCACATTTTTTGAAATTCTTTAACTGTTTTGACTTACCAGGTAAATAATATAGACCAAAATATGCCTCTGAAACCTATCGAAGTATGTATGCTAAACAGCTAAATAATTTATCCTTTAAAAAATGTTTAAGTTGGTATCTAACCAAACCTAAATAAGCACTTAGTTGAGGCAAAGTGCCTCTCTCCCAAGCCACTGAATTCTTTGAAAATACTCATTTTAAATCTTCTACAAGGCCAATAGACCCTTGCCTGCCTCGCAAACAAGCATGATTAAAATAGATTTGGAACACACATTACAAATGTGATCATTTACTTTTGGCTGCATGCCATTCCACAACCTTCACCCTCCACTGTCACCTTATAGCTGAGTCCTGCATGCCCTCAGACACTGAGTGTCATGACCAGCCTATAATGATTAGACACTAGGTACCATTTTGGTTTGCTTGTATGGCCATAACCTGCTCAGGCAAAGGGCATCTTTACCAGCAGTATACTTCTCTTCTAACCATTGAACATTTCTTCAACATTGAGGGGCCTGTATTAGCTAAATCTATTAAAAGGTCACAAGACAACTTCCAGTGTTACACAGTCCTCTTGATTCAGTCTGTCTTTGCAGTCCTGAAAGATTGTGATCACCTTTGGAAAAGCATCTAACTTTGGATTTATGATTGCTTATCCAAAATAAAACCAAACTCACATCACTATTAATTCTTTACTTACTTTTGTAAATGTTTTTGTTGAAAATATCTGCCAAAAATATACTTTTAAATAGCACACAAAATAATAAACTAGAGAATTCAAAGTCAAAGCTGACATTCTGTCCCATCCCCTGCGATGTGAAATATGGACAGTTCCAGTTAAAATTCTCTGATTTTTGTCCACTTGTCTGACAGCTATGAAATGGTTTTAGGTCTCTGGAGCTCGAAAAAAGGTCTTCTTTCCCAATGGTGATTTATAAATCTGTGGAGTTCAGAATGGACCCTGCTAGTGTGTGAAAAGACTGTGGCTGGGGGGGGCGACGGGCGCACTTTATCTACCACCTAAGCCAAGTTTTGGCTATGTTCATGGATATAAAATAGGATTACTTGGAAAAATTTCTAAAAAGAGAGTGTGAAGATGCCAGCTAAATGACCAAGATATCTTGAAGCAGTGCTGGAGGGGGGAAAAAAATCTCTTTAGATTTACGTGTGGCTGGAGATGAGGGTGCAGGTTTCACCTTCTCAGTTATATTCACCTTAAAAAATCCTTGCTCTGGGCACAGAAAAACACATTAAGTTCTTAACCAATTTTGCTTGAAAAGTTACAGTAACATTTGGGAAGTGAAATTCTCACCAATAAAAGCCAATTAAATAGGCATTGCACTCTAATCAACAAAATATACATTAGTGCAAGCCCCACCCACTTCATAGAGTGTGTGTGCACAAAAGTAGTAAATTACAGCAGCTTTTCAAAAACCAAACATGATTCTTTCAGCTTAAATCTGCTCCCTTCCAAAGGTTCCATGTGGACACACACTAAACCACTTTCTAACTGATTAATCCTATTTTCCAACTTCAGAACAGCACATACAACTGGAGTGACACTCAGTCACAGGGATGGCATTTTTCACAAACTAATTTTTTCAGACTCTAGCCCCAGTGAATCCCCCTGGGAGTTTTGCCCATGTATGAACTGGTGAATTAAACCCAATGTATTGCTGTTAGAGCAACAGTTTTACCTCTTAAAAAAAAAAAAAATCAGAAATGCAAAAACAAAAAAAAAAAAAAAAAACAAAAAAACTTACAAAAACTTGCTTTTTGTACAGAAAATGCAAAACCAAGATATTTAGATAACCATCACACCCTCAAGATTTCATCAGGGAAGGTCTCACACTCTGACCCTAAACTGACAGGCTACTTGGATTGCAACCCAGACTATTTCAGGCTGCTTATCCAAATGATTCAGTAACAGAGGTTTCATGGGGCAGACCGTTCACATCTGTATATTTGGGTACATGTTTATTTTCCACCCTTCCTGCCCATCAGAGGTACTTCACTCTTTAGCACATCTAGGCAGAAGCTGGGGTCTCTCCTTCCTTCTGCACCTCAGATCAGATCATGAAACAGAACAAAGGTCACATTCATTTCCTATTAAGGCAGCTAATTGTTTAATATGGAAAGGCTGATTTCTGCAGCATGTCAAGGACTTCCTGCAAGGTTGCTGAATATTCTTCAGTGCAATGGCAGGTAGGAGCCAATGGGCCAAAAGTTTCCTGTTACAATTCCTCCGCTCTCCCATTAGGCTCTAGAGAAGAAGCAAATTTCTGATGTCACTAATAGACAGTGGGACATTTATGAGCCACACTTTATAGAATTCTTCTATCAACGTGGAGAGTCTAGAGCGATTAATTAGGGAAAGAATCCCAGACCTTCCCAAGATCTTAAAAAATGTTAATGACCTTGAGTCTCTACTAGGTCCTAGCACACCCTGGATGTAATCAAGATACACTGTCACAGCAAGCTATTTGTACACCCTGGGCCTCAACTACCTGGCCTTAGCAGACAGGCAGTTCATTGATACTAATGGCAATTAAAGATCAGCATAGAAACTCCATCCCATTCCTCTCCTTCCTGCCTATGGCCCACCTTCAGAATGCCTAACAAACCCCTAACCATTACTGCCACGAGGGATGAGGTGCTGTTGGCACTGAAAAGAGCAGACCTTCCTTCACCAGCTTTCTAACAGCAGAGTTTCTCTTCTGGCTATACCTGGCCATTTTAATCTCACTGATTTCCCAGAAGGAAGACGTCACCTGCAAGTGATTTCTTTCACAACCTGAACACAAACCAATGCTTTCAGCTTAAAAACACTTAAATCCCACCTCTTCATCTCGGAATGGGACCATCCAACCAGAAGAATTTATTCTGGTTTTCATTTTCTTTGCAAGTCTCATGGTCATAAACAAATTGTTTAACTGAAGCCTAGACCTGAAGCCTCAAAGAACTGGCAAATAATCTTGACCGCTTACTGTCTTTCAAAGTCTTAAGAAATGCATTAACCATCTCCTTGGTGTTTGGTGCTGGAGGCAATGGAGAACAATCAGGGACACATTCATTTCTAATTCCAAACTGCAATCCTCTCTGCTCTTTCCTACTCTAATTGGATTGTCATACTTAAAGGTGCATCTTGATACCTTTGATCTATTTTCTTTCCCACTCACTGAGTAAAACAAGTTAATATGTAAAAATGGAGCCACCTTAATGGGTAATTACAGTCCTGAGGATCATTATACCAGGACTTAACTTGGCACCAGGTCATGGGTGGTGAGCCACACAGCGTTCCAGAGAGTACAAGATGTTTACAGTGGTGGTTTACACCACAAGGGACTGAACACTAGTTTGAAGAAATATGTATCTTAGCATTATAGAGAGTGATAACTCTTTGATAGTGCCACCATTGAAATCAATAATGGGCAGCAGCCTGTGAACATACCGGACCTAAACTAGGATGTTACCCCATCTAAGACTTCTGATGTAGGGCTACTCTTAAAGTTCCAGTCAGTGTCCCCTCTAATGATGGCTAGCTTGTGCTGCAGGATTCAGACTAGTGTAGGGAAGAAGTCCAAAGGCATGGACTTTCTCCCTTAAAAAGGATAAGTTCTCAAAAACCATATTTCTCATGGTTAAGTCCTTGCTTCAGGCAATTTTTCAGGTTTGGGGTTTTTTTTGGGTAATAAAGTCTTGTGGGTTTTCGAGCACTCTGAAACTACAGAACTCTAGACCTTAGGCAGCATTCCTATTTGAACTGTAGCCAAGCTGTATGTTAAAAGATCTGCTAAAAATTATCAATGTTGAAATAATTTTTAAGTTTCCTTGTTAAATGTTCTGTTTGAGAAGTTTTTGAGTGTCAGGGTTCAAAACTCAAACTTCCTGTCAATAGTGAGCTATACAAATTCTCCAGAGCACTGGCCAAATTGATTCATTCTATGGAACAGGAAAAATGGCAAAAGAAATCCTGAATAGCACAGATGAAACATATAGGCTAAGTCTACACTGGCAAGTTAGTTTGAATTAAGGAGACAATTCAAACTAACTTTTTGCCCGTCTACATTAGGCTTTCCTTGGTTTGAACTAATGAACACTTATTTCAAACTAGTAACTACCACCAGTTAGTTCGAACTAAGAGCTTAGTTCAAGCATTAGCTCTAACTAAGTACAGTGGAGACCGGGACTAACCCTTAGTTCGAACTAAAAGTGGATTAGTTTCAACTAACCTTAGTTTATATTAGTCCATGTTGTTAATTCAAACTAACAAGTTCAAGGTCAGTTCAAACTAACCTCAAACTTATTAGTTCAAACTAACTTATTCTAATGTAGACATAGCCATAGTGTCTCCTTTCAGCAGCAGGTAGGAGGACTCCAAGATTGAAAGGTCCATGGTTTTTCCAAAGACTTCACACAAGTTTCATCTGTGATTCGATACAGGGACAGAACTTTATCTCCTGTTTGTGCCTTTTGTTGTATTTACTAGTGACTTTAAACACAGGATATTTGCTTCTTCTGCCTTTGCTGCTTGTTCGCCACCTAAACACCTAGTGCTGTTTAAAAATGCTAGGCCTTCACCAGTGTCTAATCCTTTCATTCCTTCCAAAAGCCATAGTCCATTGCATTACTTTATCTTGGAAAGCCAGGGATCCTGCTCTCAGACTTAGATGCCAGTGCTAATCTTCACACAGGCCATCAAGAGAAGTGTTTAAAATACAGCATCAAGAACCCTTCTACCCCAAATAGCCTGGAACCCAAATATTTTCTTTCCTCTAACAGCACATAGAACAGGGCATCAATAGTCACTTTCTCTTGGTCTACATTTATTAATTATTTGATGAGTAACTTTATAACATTGGTTTCTCCCATTATGTAGATAGAAGCCATTCAATAAGAGATGTTAGGGCAGTCTGTGTCAAAATGATATAAGGAACTTCCCTTTCTCTCAAGGATGATGTGAGGCAATAGAAGTTTTGTTATGACCATCATAATGGAATTTTCACTTGGCCAGGTTTTATGTTTATTGTTTTTCACAGAATCTGGGGGAAAAAATAGGAAGAAAATAGATGGTGATTGTATCCATGACCTCACTAGGGAAAACCGAGGATAAAAATGGATTTTAAAAACAAACAAGATTAATGAATTATACAAAGCACTAATCATCCTTCAACATGACTGGAAACTGGCTTTGCTAATTAGAACCACAGAAGAAAACAAAGAGATGCATGAAGTAAAATAATCAGGTACTATGTTTTTGGATCTGTTGTATATGAAAAACCATTAATTTATTTAATAAAATTGCCTGTATCGAAAGACTCTAGGCACCAGGCTAGATGGTATACCATCATCTTTCCAATGTTGGAATTAAAAAGGTAGTTAAAAATGTACTTGGTATTTATGAGTTGCCTTAAAAATAAATGGTGCAAGACTTGGAACCAGAATGCAAACCCCACACAGTTTGGAGATGATCAGAACCAGGATTCAGGAATGGTGTTATGGATTCTGGAGTGCTATTGTAACCCCATACAGTATTCTTGGGAGCCACTGTATTACATATATGAATGGTTACAGTATAGTTTTTATTGTAGTCTCTCAGGCAGGATGCCGCAGCTCCTCCAAGGACGAAAAACTGAGTGTGGGGAAAATTAAGGTGAGTCACTGAGACTAAATTCTAGAGAGGTGGCACCCCCTGCAGAGATTTGCCAATACTGTCCAAACTGGATTTTTTGAAGTTAAAAAAAGCCTTTAGTATTAAAAGGTTGAGTTTAAACTGAGTCCAAGCAGCGTCACATGCAAAGAACCATCTACCCAAATGGAGCCACCAACTTCTGTGCAAAGACTAGAAAGACTTTGGTCCACTAAGGGTGCCTACTACTGAGGGGTGACTTCTGAGATTCTTTTACCATGCATATAGGAAAATATTACAATATATGTTTTCCACTTAAGAAATAAATAGACTTAATTAGAAGAGCTGTGTAGCAACTCGTAACTGCAGGCAACACACCGTTCCTTGGAGAGAAGGCAAAGCACTGGCACTGGTCTTCCGGCAGACTGGCTTGCCAGGAATATCATTGTGTAAGGGAGTGGGCTGTGCAGTCTTAAATCCCCAATCAGAAGAGAATGATCCAAGACAGGTTACAGCTGGGGACCTGCAATTTAATGGGACAAACCTGGAGTGGACCATGCAGAGGGGAATGCAGCTGCAGTTCCCTGAAACTGACATTCATCTCCAGTTAATAGAAGTTACATGCATACTATGATCCTTGTGCATCACAAGGAAATGCCAGTCTTTGGAGAATGTGGGCTGCTCAAAATGTCTTAAATTCACAGGGTCATACAACACTGAGAATAAACCTGATCTATAATAGGTAGGAAATGCAGTCAGATAACACAACTCACTCACTTTTGGATACCTAGGCCAACGGTGACATTTCTCCCTCGTCAACTTTTTCCATGTTACAGGACTACTTTCCACTTCACAATTTGATCAGGTCCTCTCTAGAAAAGTCCAGAACGGGGCTAATAGGAAGTGTACAGCTCAAGAGTTAAGTTCATTTAAAAAAGCTCTATGGGATATGCTTGCACAGAACCTTCATTGGCATGCTGCTTGACCTCATTAGTCCAAAACTCAAATCAAACCCTACCTACTTCTTCCCTCCAAACCCCCCAGCCTAGCAGACTAACCTCCACCTTTGCTCCCAGAATCTTAACAGATTTGACAATTACCGAGACGACTGCCGTTTTCAAACCTAAGAAGCTCTGAACTTTCCTCAGATTCAGGAGACGCAATATACTGTTGGATGCCTCTCACAAAACACAAGCAAAAACTAACCGTAAGTCAGTCAGAGACAGCCAGGCTGCAGACCCAGCACCTCTAACTACCAGAAGTCATACTGCTAAAGGAAAAAGCAATTTAGATCCACCTGAGAATTCAGTGCCAATGCTGTGCCTGGGAACAGGGAGAGAAAGAAAGCAATTAGGGCACGTTAGGTTGGAAAGAGTTGGAGCAATGCTATCTATCATTCTATCCATGTGAGAAAAAGAGAGAAAGAGCCAAACAACTCCTCAAGGAAGAAGGAATGAGAACTCTGCTGTGCTGAACAGACAGGAAGGGTGGCTGACAAAGCACCCTGTTTCTCAGGAGTTTACCTGCCACAAAGTCTGATGCACAAAGCACTCTCCTGCATCTCACTTTCGTAAGTGCTACATTCACAAAGTTCAATGAAGGAGAACGCGCTCCCTCAGCACCAGGAAAGGCAAGTAAAGGGGTTTAGGATTTCAGTGTCTTTGGGGTTTGGGTGGGATGGTATTATTTTAGTCATCCATGACCCTGACCACTCCATATATACTTTTAATTAAAAGTACTTGTCCCATGACAAGAATGAGCAATATTCCCAATCCAACATCTAATCTGCGATAAACACCGTGGCAACTTTTATTTCCAAATGAATTTGTCTTATTAAAAAAGTAATGAGCTATTAATTAACTTTACACTCATACAAAGCTGTTTAATTCTCAATCCAATTAACAGCAATCTGTTGAAGGATTCTAACGATTATTTTAAATTTGCTAAGAGAAACATCTTTGCACCTTTCACAATAAGTTATTTATAGAATGACTCATGCTGAATCCTGCTTGTGGTTTAATTCAACAACATTTTTATTACACTGTAGCATGTCTCTACTTCATCAATTTTGACAGCTAATCATTTAGATGCAGACACATGATGTATTTCTAAAATTTTCTTATCTGGGAACTGGTTTTTTCTGCACACTACCATGTATTTACAGATGCAAATGTGCATAGCTGCACATATATGTATATTGTGGAGCAAGTCTGTACCAGTTTCTGCTCACAAAAAAAATCTTCCACCAATTCAAGCTTTGTTCGGTCAAGATGTCAAGAATGGGTGATCAAAAGTGTCGAACATTTTTTGATCCAGAAATAAAATGTAGTCAACTGCCCCTTCCCTGGGTGATGATAATGAAAATACCTGTTTTACCTGCTTTATTTGAAACACTACATTAGTCCTCTAGAAATGGGTAAGTAGAATTCTTTCTAAGGCTCCTGTATGTGCAGGATTATGTCATACCATTAAACTTTCATAACGTCTCCAATACACATACACGATGGTATTGTATGAATACATTTGTATTGTGTTTTTCATTGCAGAGGATGACAAAGAGTTCCAGGCATATGCCATATCAATGCCTTTTACAGAAGCCCAGCCCCCTCTAGAGAGGAAAACTATAGGCTTTTAGTGCACAGCAATGGTACATCACAATTTAGATATGGAAATTTAAAAATACAACACAACACAAGCTACAGAGGGAGTTCAGGGGGTCATGATGAGACTACCCAGACTCCACCTCCAAAAGACTCCAAATTAAACTAAGCCAGAAGATTAATGTTAAGTTCCATGTATACGTTTGGGATTTTAACAGTTAACCATCCTCTCCTCACCACAATAGCTGAGTTCCAAATGGGTAGCTGCGTTAGTCTCGTTTCGCAAAAAACAAATAAGGACTCCTGTGGTACTTCTGAAGACTAACACTTATCACATGAGCTCTCATGGGAGAAAATACCACTTTGTCAGGTGCTTAGAAGATGGGGGATCTTAGAGAATGGGAGGAAAATAAATGCAGGGGAGTATAAATCATGGGTTCCGGTAACACTGTAAGAGCAAAATCAAAGCAATTGTTAAGATTCAAACACTGGGGAAAAAAGCATAGAGGAAGACAAGATCAAATCACATGTTGTAATGAGAAAAAACTTCAAAGTCCTTATTTAGTCCTGAAGAGGCCATCAAATTTGCAAATGAATCCCAATTCTGCAGTTACCCTTTGAAGCCTTGATGTGTTATTCATTTGTGTGAGCACAGCTATTAGCAAATCATCAATGGAGTGACTAGGAAGATTGAAGTGTTCACCTACTGGTTTTTCCAGTGTTGTGATTCCTGATGTCAACTTTGTGCCCATTTATTGCCACAGTCTGTTGATTTAGTGTTTACTTTTCTTTGATGGAGACTGAGGACATTTTCCATAACTTTTATCTAATGTATATAAGCAGATCATCTCAACTGCCAGGACTATATTCTTCTTCAACAAGCAATCCCTGCCTTTGCCTGGATCTGAGGCACCATCAGTTATCAATCTCTTCCTGTTTCTTGTTCTATTGACCAAGTTGTCTGTGGTGCCATGAAGTTCCCCTCCATGCACAAGATGTGCAGATTAGGTATACAGTCAAAACAATAAGCGCTCACCTACCTAGCTTTACCTGCCCACAGCTGAACCACTTTTAATACAGCCACATTCTGCCCGACTTTTTGTTTTCCTGTAGGTTAAAAGATTTCACCAGACCCTACACAGCTACTTTTCAACTCTCTCATATATGGGACACACCCCCAAAATAGAAAGACTTTAGAATCCATGGTTTTAGGGAGCAGAAAATCATAGAAACTGGAAGGGACCATGAGAGGCCATTGAGTCCAGTCCCCTGAACTCATGGCAGGATCAAGTACCCTCTTAAGCCACCCCTGACAGGTGCTTGTCTAACTTGCTCTTAAAAACATCCAGTGATGCTTCCTCCTACATTCATACAGCCGTGTCCACCTCTTATTTATGAATCATCTTCATCCACAAACCTAACGCAAAAGGACACTTAAGCAAAGTTCCTTTCTGATCCTAAATAGGGCTACACCCCCCGCACCAATCCTGATCTATACAGGTTCTCATTAATGCCCAGCTGTCGTCATAACACCATCTGAGTGCTCTCCAGCAGTGCAGTAAGTGATCTGTCTTATGCAAGATTTGTTCTCTCTCAGCAGAATTGCGCACAAAGCATAATGTTCTATTTTGGTAGGATTTCTTTTGGGGGACTTCTTAAGTATGTTTTAAAGCCTTCTTTGCACCTGAAGAGAAGATGGTGAGGTATGTGATATTCCTCAGTTCCCACAGGAGCTTGTTCCACAATCCTCCACCCAGTCTCCCTCCTCCATCCATCCCTGAGAAATCTCCATCTCCTGCATGGATAAGCTTTATCCCCACATGCTGCCTCACACATTCAAGAGGTAAGAGAGCAAATCAGACTAGAATGCCAGTCTCTGGCTGCCAAGGTCCTAGAGGACAGTTGATTTGATATCAAGACTGCCCCTTATTAAAAGAAAAAAAAAAAAAAAAAAAAAAAGGTGAGAGGCACTCAGCCACTGAGTTTTCAGACTGCAGCCAGAGGAAGTGTTCTCTTTTAAAGTGATACATCTTCTTTTAAAAGCATTCACTTCTTTTTACTGGATTTAAGTGTAGTAAGGTGCTGAGTACCTCCTGGGAAATCTCAAGTGCTTCCACAACTCTTACAGAAGTCAACCCAGGAGCAGTTGACAGACAGCATCATGAAGGCTGGGGCCTTCAGGGAACTAGTACAATTTAAAGGATTTTTGAAAAGGCCACCTCATAAAGACAAACCCAGTAATGTTTTATACAAAGGCAGGTGGCCATTAGTTCCAGTCAAACAAATGAGGTTAGGTAACCACAGCACAATCCAGGTTCATTCACCACAGTGTTGCCCTGAGAACACAAAGGAAGCAATTAACACTTGCAACACATGCTGCTATTTCTGGTGAGCATGACACTGTGGATACGTGCAGAGACAGTCCTCATCGCCACACAAGGACCTTACAACCTGTAAGTTGTGAAATACGCCTTCTGGTGCCCCAGAAGGTACAATGCAAGAGATAGTAAGCTTTCAAAAGAAGTAGATTTGAGAAGCAGTAAGAGGTGGGGGCATGTCCTCCTGTTTCATTGGAGTCTAGCTGAGAGACAGAACATTTTGCTTTTTTCCTATTAAGATAGATTTCTGTGAGATTGCTGTGCGCGCCTGGGGGGGGGGTGCAAATCTTTTCAGGGAAAGGATGAAATTTGGCCATTGAGTCTTGCTAATTTTAGCTATTACCGTACGTCTGTTCAAGTTAATTAGAAGAGTGTGGAGCAAAAGGAAGGCTGTTCTTAAAACACTGATATTCCCAGTAGTACAGATACTCATCAGGGTACAGGTATGCTGTATTTAGGCACCAACCTAAGTCCCCATTAAAGTCTGTGACAAAAGACACATTGAAGCCATAGCAGGTCAGTCCTATAATGGCCAAATCATCTTGAAGTCAAGATATTAGGTCAAATTAAGTCCTTATTGCAGACATGAAGTCAATCATTTTTCCATCGGTACATGAATGTGCCATGTTTGGATTATTGCTTAAAAACTAAATGTAAGCATAGAATTCTTAAGCTGCAGAGGGAAGGAGAACTATCACCACTGAATTTATTTTTAAATCATGAAAACATTTTTAATCAGTACTGGATTTTATCCAACCAGCATATATGCTAGTGTCCCTTTAAAACAAAACATCAAAATCATCACAGCTGGAAATCTATTAAAAGCTGACATTTTCATACAGCAATGCTATACATTTTAATAGGTGTGGGATGTAATTAGATTGAAAGATAGACAATTTTAAATGTAAAGTTTTCATCTCAAAGCATATTACAAAATGTGTAACATGGTAGAATCAATTCAGTCTCTTCTAAAATGCAGCTACATCTGGGGAAGAAAAGCAATAGTTAACAGTGCACAGCAGCACTGCAACCATCCAGAACAGCCAGGGAGGAGGAATACCACATTGACTAAAAATGAGAATGCAGGCACACAGAAAGTGATTGTACAAATTAGATTGTGGCTGGGGTGTCAAGTGTTTAATGGAGTCAGGCTTTAACATACTTTTTTTTTGGTTCTGTGGAGGGCTGGGTTCAAACCTACATTAAATTAAGTGTAATGCATTTCTTGTACTGCACTAATTGCCTAACAGGCACGCAAAAACCACCCACTGGCTAAAATAAAGCTGGTGACATTCTTTGCAGAGCATCATTGGCCTCACATTAGCCTATGGAGCAGTTTTTTATATATACTTTAGGGTAGCAATGTGGGCCAAGAGATGTAGATTTGAACGCAGCTCTTCATGGAACACCAGACTGCCATAGGGTGAATAGAAAGAGCAGAGAGGTGGAACTTTTAATCACAATTTAAGTGCACTGCCCCTCCCCGTCACTTTGGCTTTACTGAGAGCTTGCAATCTTTTCGAAGCATTACAGTTCATCCAAAAAAAATTTTTTTTTTTTTGTTAAAGTTAGTTCATCTCCTATACAAAGCAGAATCTGTGCAACAGAATTTGCTACATTTGCTAAACAAACTCCGCTTTCTGAAGCAATGGTTTCTCTCTCTTAGGGAGTGAATTAGAACACTCCTCCCCACAGCTGCAAAGGAGCCTGAATTCTCATAGTTAAAATTGGAGGTCATCACCAATATTAATATCTCGAATTTCGCCTCTGGCAAACTGCCTTCTGTGCTTCCAAGGCCTCACCATCCTTTTCTAGATGAGATTCCTGAACTACTTGACATCTGTGCATGCTAAATACAAAATAAAGGCATACCTATTCTTGACTGCTCAAAGCAGATAAACAAATACCCAGAAGATGAAGTGGGGCACCCTCAGAACATGGGATTTAAAAGCTGTTTACACACTAGAGGATCAGAAGTGGTGAGGTTAGCAGCAACATATACGCCAGCAGTGCTGCGTCTCCCTGCTATGTCATGGTGCTTGGGCTGTGGTTCACCTGTTCCCATGATGCACTTCAAAGACAAGCATTCAGAAATGCCTTCTGCATTCTGAAATTATGTAGCCACACCTGGTCATCCCAAGTCTTGAGAACAATCCTGTCCCTCCAGGCTGTGATTTTGCCCTTGACTGAAAAGCAGCTCTCTACTTAAGCAACATCATCCTCAAGAACTGCACCGTACTGGCTAGTCCAGAGATATTTGCTGAGAAGTTCACCATAGGATAATAGAAGCATCTTGAGCACACACTGACCTCCATTAAAAAAAAAAAAATCCTGGAACTCACTTATGTCTATTGACTATTAAAAGATATTTTCCACTTGTTACCTCATACTTTTTTTAATCTTGCCCCTTTTTTCTTAGCAGGAAGGCAGTCTGAAAAGCAGCAGCACAGATGATATATACCACCATCTCAAATCAGAGAAACAAAGATCAACTCATGCTCCGATTCTGGACAGCTGCAGAGATTGGAATAGCCAACTGATTCAAGCCACTCCATGTCTTGTGACACAGCATACCCTTCCAAAACATGTCAACTTCTGCACACCTCTACTTCCTCCTACAGCCAAAAGGACAACAACCAAAACTTGTAGACTAGAAGTCAAAGGAACCGTTACGATCATCCAGTCTGGCCACCTGCACAAGGCAGTCCACAGAACTTCACCCACCTCTCCTGTAATAGACTCCATAACCTAAAACTGAGTTACTAAATCATTATTTGAGGATTTCAAAGACCAAGGTTCAGAGACTCCACCAGAAAGTGACAAATGCAGGTAAGAGGCAACCTGTTGAAGGAGAAAATGCTTCCTTGGTCCTGGCTACTCAGTTCCAATCCCCTTTTGTGCTATTTATATTAAAATCATCTAGAGTTCCTCAGGACACATGCAACCCACAAGCCCCAGAGCACCCCTCAGCACCTTGAAATCATTCCAGAGAAATTCTGCTAAACCCTGGTATAGGACTGCCTGTAGCTACCATTGTACAGCCCCTCTGTCTGTGTTAATTTATTGCCATAATGACAGCTTTTCCATGTTGGATTGTCTCTTTTCCTGACTTATTAGAGCAGCTGCTATTTCTGGGGCTTTGGGCCCACAGCCCACCATAATTTATATCACTGCCATGTGTAAACATTTGTATAGTGTCCAGAGACATGGTGAAGGGCACCATGCAAGATAGATCAAGCACTCGGACTCAGTAAAGTAAGTTATTACTAATATTAAGTCTTTATTAAAAACCTGACACACAAAACCAATTGCTGCTTCTGTGTTCTCAGTCAATATGCAGAAATAGTCAATACAGCAACTGAGGTCATCCAGGGGGACACAACATTTTGATCATTATATTGACTACTTTAGCAGTTATTAGCCACTGAAAGAGCCTGATTGTGTCTTAGAGATGCTGGCTTGTATTTAGGGTGGTCCAAAAAAAGAATAGCCCAGGGAATCCATGAGAAGGTTGGGCCCCAGAAGGGCATGAACCAATCCTGAAACCACCACACACAGGAGCGTTCATGCATCACCCTTCCTTTGGTTTATTGGCTCTCTTATCCACGTCCACAGCTTCTTTGCAGCAACTCACACTCAAAGAGACACAAGCATGGAGGAGTCCATGTGCTCAGCAGAACTCAGTGTGATTTTGCCAGGTCCTGAGTATTACATGGGAGGGCTATTTTCTGTGTTTTGCATAGCAGAGGCTGGCTACAATTACACAAGCATCTCTCAGTCTCACTCATCAAACCAACACCAGCAATGTGGGGAGCGAAAGGGTTAAGGGTTATTACAGTGGTCTATGTAAGGTCTACTTATATGGTGGGTGAATATCTTGTTAGTGTTTGGGCAGTCACATTGTGTACATTTTAAATGTACTAAAATGCCCACAGACTGGAAATAGGCACTTCAACAGAACAAATAAAGAAAGTCATTTTGAGGTCCACTATACTCCAACTCCAGCAGATTTTAGGACACATCTTTAAAATCTAGGTTAGAGTTGAAAAGAGAGTCATATCTTCAGTAGGTTTCCTTTTTTTTTTTTTTTTTTTTTTTGCGCACAACGAGGTCCCTTCCAGCCCTGTGATATATATGATATGAACGTGAGGATGAAGTCAGTGTGGGATACTCAGCTCTGACACAGCAGTTGGAAAGATATGAACAATTTTTTTATTTTTGCAATAAATATGAATGTACCCTAAATATGACTCATGGATGCCAAATAAACCTCAGATCCTGCAAAGACTTCAGCACATGCCTAATTGTACAAACAGCAGTAGACACACTACCATCAATAAAATTGCTTCTGTGCTTAGAATGAAGCATGCGTTTACATCTTTGCAGACTCAGGCCTAAATCTGAATAGATTACAGGCACTTTATTGAAACACCCACCCTTTAATCATCACTCTCTTGTCAAAATCCAAAATACCTAGCAACAAGCTACTATTTAATCTACAGAAAGTATCATTTTAAAACTCAATTTGCAAAGCACAGTTGGATGCATTTGGCGTGCTTTGTGGGGGGAAAAAAACAAGTGCTCATCATCCAAACAGTGGAAAATCAGATCTTTGTTTTTGTTAGAAAGCTGATAATCTAATGGATGAAAAAGAAAAGAATCAAATATTGACAGAGCATGAAGATTCACAATGAACACAGGCATCTCCCTTCCTGGGAGTTCATCAGGGGACTTTTACATCTGGAACCGCTAAGGCTACAATTTGAGCTGTTGTTAATAATTCTAACTGATGTCTGTAAACAAGGACACTGAAAGAGTGATTGGTTTAAACACATGCGCACACACACATCTGCTAAGACTCGGCTTATATTAACAGCTGACTGTCCTCACACAAGTCAATAGGAGCTTTGCTGGGCTTCAGTTCTGACCCTTCAACACCCAGACTTTGAAACAGGTAACACCCTTAAATGAGCCTAACTTAGACAGGCTAGCACTTGTGTGTCTAGCTGAAAGTCTACCCAAAATTCCACCTACAGTGTTTTATTGTCAAGCAATACCAAAAGGGCAAGGCAGATTTCAATCTGATTAATCCACTTTAAATGAACCCTCTTACCAAGCATCCCTGCCTCCTTAAATCAATTACCTTGCCCAAAATGACTCTCTGGTCTATTTCATTAAATTACCATCTCTCCACAGCCTCTCTTTTAAGCACTGTAATTTACCTTTAATAATTAATAATAAAGGAATTCAAAATGCAGTCATTGAGCTTACTTAAGAGGTCTTTAATCAATTAAAAAACTCCATTAGAACTCAAATGACCCTCTTAAGAACCTCCCAAGGGCTTCAGTTCCCTCTCTTTCACCCCCATTCAACACAACAATTAGCTCTCCATTACACTAAGTACAAACATACACAAAAAAATCACATCTTCGCATTCTCTCCTAAATGAACAAAGATTAAGGGGATTTTTAAAAAAAAATTAAAAAGCCAGAACAAGAACACACAAATAAACCTGGGGACCCCAAGCAGCACAAGCCCTCGGGAAGTTGTTACATTCAAATAAAAGGGAAACTCGGTTCAAATCATTTCTGGTGTTCGGGGAGCAGGAGAATGAAAGATAGGAAGTGCAGAACTGGCTACAGGATGTTTTTTTTAATTGTAGCCTTGTTTTCTGAGCAGGGGGATCAATAGTTTCTATGTAGGAGATTAGTGTGAACTACTGTCCTCCAGCAGTAAGAAGAAACTCGAAGTCGCTACTTCTGATTTTCTACATACAACTTAAAGTTTTTTCTTTTGGGGTGAAACAGGAGAAGATACGAGGGACAATAGAGGTGTCTCAAAAAAAGGTGCTTTTAAAGCCCAATTTGTGTCCAGTTTACTCTTTCCCCCAAAAAACTCCCTGAGGAATCAAACAAAATCAGGTACATCTCTTTAATTATTCTCCAGCTACATTTTCAACAGATTATTTTAACTGTGCCTGCCATATTAACAAAGTTTGCTTATGTGGGGGGGGGGGAAAAAAAAAAAGGGCATTTAGCACTCCTGAAGCAGGTAACTGACATCACCCAATTTCACAATCTGCATGTCCAGTGAGCCGTTTTCAGGCTGTGGACATGCAGTAAATGCATTTGGAAACATTAGGGATAAAATAAAGGAGTCCTTTTGAAAAAAAAAAAATTAGCCCCAGACATTTGATGCCTTTGATTCCAAATGAAAATGTTATCAATTTAAGTTAAAATCAGTTCAAGCCCCTTCCGCAGGCACTTATTCTAATTCCTTGCCAAGTTCAGCTAACCTAGATAAATAAAGCTGTGCATTAAAAAAGTTCCCTTTTGCTAAGAATTTTGATATTTTAAAATCTTACTGTTCCAAATCAGAACAAAATCCCCAAAATTTAAAATTCCAAGCAAAGGGGAAATTCACGGGGGAGGAGGGGTGGATTGTTTTAGATAAGTCAAACCATTCATTTTGATTTCAACTTTATTTTGCATTAGATTTTTACAACATAACACAAAAAAAGTCATTTCAAAATTAAGAAGCTCAAACTCTTTGGAACTAGACAGTTCAATGAGATGTTTCTACATCACTGGAACATCTCTCCTCCCTCCCCACTTCCATTTTCTTCCAAATGAAATTCCAGTGAAATCAATTTGATTTCACTAAAAAAACCCAAGGAGTCATGTGGCACTTTAAGACTAACATTTTTTCCCTGCAAAAGCTCATGCAAAAAATAAATCTGTTAGTCTTAAAATGCCACACAACTCCTTGGTTTTTTTGCTGAAGCAGACTAACACAGCTATCCCTTTGGAAATTGATTTCACTAAGCATTGCAATTAACAGAATACAATTCAGCCGAAGTCCCTCCAACAAGCTCTAGATACGTCACTCAGACTAAAATAATCTTGGTCACACAAGGTGGTCGCAGAAATTTAAAGAAATTTCTAAAGAGATTTAGGCCCTGCAGCTCAGACTACTGTTTGAACAGGACTACCCAACTAGAAGAGGACTACATTAATGCAAACTAGGATTATTGTAGCTCACACCCACAGCCTCCAGCCTGCGGAGTTAATGCAGTACTTGGATGCACACTGATATTCACACCCCTGTAGCCTGAACTGGAGGGGAATGTACACAAGCCCTTAATATTCCTTCCCTGATTTCCATTACCAGAGATCAGGGATCATTAAGCAAAGCGCTGTGTCTCTGGGCTTCTTATTAAAAGGTGGCCACAAGAATTTACAGGGATTTTGCAACTGAAAGCTCAGACATGCTGACCTATAAGCAGATAAGTTATAGCCCATTATAACTACCTGGTTTCACACCACGATGTAATTCTTACAGTGTTTGGCTGTCAAGAATGTTGCCATAGTAAGAGTGTAATACCCACAACAAAACACAAGATAGACTTTCCTTTGCCTTATGCTACAACCACAGGGAACAAACACAATAGAAGGAGGAAGGGAAACAAGAGAGTCTGTGGTGCATCTGTTTTTGAAGAACTGGTGAATAAGCTGCCACCACATGTCAGAAAGACCTCTTGGAGATACTGCTGTATAAAGCACTCACAAGGGAGAATCCACACCAGGGTAAAATCTTAATGCTTTGACAGTCAATGGAAAAAACACACTTCTATTGACCACAAAATGGGGTCAAATTTCACCCTATCTGTATTCTTTGCACTGACTCTACCTTATGATGCTACTCTGTTAAAACCTTGAGACACCTCAAATTTCTCTGAGCTGGATGCGATACCATTCTATTTGGAGGAGGATAGTGTAATCACAACTCTTCTCCGTTCCTAACAGGAACTTAGCATAACCAGAACTGCACAGTCAAATGGCAAGACCACTAATACCTATCTAGTTCTCATTTATCCCATCCAGTGCACCCGACACATTTTGTCTCCCGCTGGCTCTTTCCCTCCTTTTCACAACCACCCCTGTTTCTCTGCTGCCTCCTCCCTTTCCACCAATCACCAGATTTAAGGATTTACTGCAACAGCTTTACAGATCAATCCAGTCTCAGTCCATTTGCAGGAAGGATGACATCTGCCTCCCCCGCAAACAGACCACTCAGACAGGAGGCGCAAAACCAGGACAGCTTTCAAAACTCATTGAGGAAAGTGAGATGTTCGGCACAACAGTCTCTCCTCTCCATCCCCCAAATGAGGAAAAGGGTTTACCTTTGAAGTCTGTGAAAACACTGCTTGCCGCACTACATCTTCGGAAAAGCAAAGATCGGCTATAGAGGAAGTCACCACACCATCCTAAGGCTGGTCCCAGAGCTCTTCCACTTAGGGATATAAAGTCCCTCCCTTTTCTAAAATGTTGCTGCTTGGAGAATGACCATTTATGGGGGGGAGGGGACGGGGACAAAAAAAAAAAAAAACAAAAACAAACCAAAACAGCCTGGAATACAAAGCAGTGCCTTCCAACCCTTGGACTGACTGGTGGTTCAGTGTCTCCCTTTCCTAAAAAGGAGCAAGGACTCCTGTGGTATCTAAAGACTAACAAATTTATTTATTGCATGAGCTTTCATGGGAGAAAACCCCACTTCATCAGACGCTTTGAAGATGGGTGAACATACAGAATGGGAGGAAAATAAATGCAGGGGAGTGTAAGACATGTGATCAGGTCATACTGTAACAACAAATCAAAGCAGTTAAGAGTCAAACACTGGGAAACAACACACACCACAGGGTTCTCAAATGCAAATCACCAGGAAGGCTGCATGAGGACTAATATGTTAACCAGAGGGCCGCACCACTGAAACCTTTTCGTATGATATTGCAAATATCAGTAACGATGGTGTTGTTGCAGACCACAGGAAATAACTTTAGGGGCTGCATGAGGCCCACAGCCTGCGAGTTTGAGACCCCATGACAGAGGAAGGTGAAGTCAAATCACCTGTTGTAATGGGAAAATAATCCCCAAGTCATGATTTAATCCTGCTTTCACACAACTGAATCTGCTTATCAGTTCTTGTTCAGCTGTTTCTCTTTGAAGTCTTGATGTCCCATTGACTTGCTTGAGCACAGCTGTTAACAAATCAGAGTGATTAGAAAGACTGAAGCGCTCAACCACCAGTTTTTGAATGTCATGATCCCCTATGTCAGTTTTGTGCCCATTTATTTTTGTGCAGAAACTGTCCTGTTTGTCCAGTGCATAAGGTGTGGGGGCATTTCTGGCACAGGATGGCATAAATCACATTAGTGGATGAGCAGGGGAACCAACCTTTGATGGAGTAGCTGACTTGATTAGGTCCTATGATGGTGTCTCTTGTGCAGGTATGTGGGCAAAGCTGGCAACATGGTTTGTTGCAGAGGTATGTGACTACTTTAATGTTTCTTCTGTTAGGTCTGTAAGTGCTGGTGAGTATCTAAGGTTAGGGGGCTGTCTGTAGGCAAGGGGAGGGCTGTCTCCCAAGGCTTGAGAGAGTGAGGGATCACCTTTTAGAATAGGCCATCGGTCCTGAATGATCTGTTGTAGAGGTCTGACTTGGGGGTTGTATGTGGCGACCAGTGGTGTTCTATTGTTTTCTTTCTTAGCCTCTCCTGCAGTAGTTGACTTCAGGGTATCCATCTGGTTCTGTCAATCTGTTTTCTTACTTCCGCAGCTGGGTACTATAGTTTTAAGAATACTTTATAGAGATCTTGCAGACATCCCTTTTCGTAAGACATCCCTTACTTCATCTGCTGCCATCATCATTTTCCTGTTCATTTACTTCCCCCTGTGCTTTTCCACCTCTGCCCATTTTTGTCCTTCTCTCAATTTCCCTTATCTTTCTAATTTTTATTCTTTAGTTTTGTGGTTGCCCCATCCATTTTCCCATTCAGTGAAAAGCTACAAGCTGCTCGCCATTGGCAGGTGAATGAGGAAGGAAACAAATGGTCTTTCAGCTGAACAGATAGCCTTGAAAGCAAACAAGCAACTTGGGCCTGAGGGTTAATATCTGACTCCACTGTCCATTAGAAGAGTTGAGTATCCACACCCGAATAAGATTTTCAAAAGCTCCACTCTTTTGACAGTCTCTCGCAGCTCTCTTGAAAACCTGTCCTACAATTTCTGAACTAACATTGTCTAAAAACCCTAATATTTCAGTAACAAATGCTTTTGCCTCCTCCATTTCCCCACCAACATAAAAAAATTGGGTACGTTTTTCCTGAGATTTTAACATAATCCCCACTGACACACTGGATATTACCTATCTGCGCCGAGTGGACGTCACAGAGACAGTAAATCAGTTTGAGCTAATACAATATGCCAACTCACTCAGCAAAGCCAAATATTTGACAAAACACACTGAAATATAGCAAGACAAGAACCATCTGGGAATTAGTGTCCTGCACATCAACTGTCTTCAACTACACTACAGAAAAAAATAAGTTTAGAGACAAAAATATACCTGATCAATCAATCTACTGAAAAAAGTGTGTGTGTGTGTGTGTGCATGCACGCATACCCGCACACGTGTAAATATATTTCCAATGCCACTGATATAGCCAACACTTGTAAGAAGAGAATTATCTTTACTCACTAGAAAAGTAAAATGTTACGCAGCTTTAATTATAGGCATCTTTACTGCTCCATATAGTATCTAGAAAAATGGAGATACAAAGGTAACAGAAGCCACATCATCACTTGGTGGAGGGGTGAAGGAGGCAGCTCTGATGTCAGACTAACACTTCAGTTATTCAGTGAGTTGAAGGGGAGTGTTTCTTAATAAAGTGGTAGCTAGTGAAGCACAAACTTCTATTTATTGTATGACAAAATAGAGAAAAACCACTGTGGTCCATTATAAGTATCCCCGATGTCCAGAAGAAATGCATTAACCTTTTTATCTGCTGCAGCAAGGAAGTACGTCAGTCAAAAATTAAAGACAGTCTCACCTCAAAAATCAAATCTCAGCAGCCTTTCAGAATTTCCATTTACTAGCATTCATGTGCTTGCGATCAGTGTCCTTCTTAAAAGGACATTGTGCCACCTATGGACAGGCTGAATCTGCCCTGCCTATGCATGTCTTTTGCCTGCTTGGAATGAGGTGGATTCCATCACCAGGAGACAGCCGTAGCCCACTGCAAGCCTGGAGCACAAATATTTTTTGGGGGGGGGTTCACACATACAATACATAGTAAGTGGATGGGCCCCCCCCCCAAACTGCTCAGGGCCCCAAGCAATTGCTTTATCTGCTTGTGCCTAGTGCTAGCTCTGCCAGCACCCACACTAACATATCCTGGGTCACTAGAAATGTGTCCCCAGCATGGGCACATATCTACATTGCAAAAGCAGCATGAGCCTGTACGTACCTGTTCCTGCAAGCAGCAGTCCTGGTACACAGCTGAGTGAACCAGAGAGATAATTACAGTTCCAGGAACTGCATTAAGGGAAGGAAGCCACAGATGAAGCCACATACTCAGTTCAAGGTCCTATGCATAACAAGTGCCTGCCTGAGTCTAACATCTTTAGAAGTAGTACAAGAGTCACCTGTTGGGGATGGGGTCCTTCAATCCCCTTCCTTCACTCCTCTCCCTTAACCAGAAGAAAATACTCCTATGCTCAACTCCCCTGCTCCACAAAGTTCCCTCAATGAAGACCCTTCCTCTTAACAGGCTCTTGTGCTCACGTTCTCCCAGTGAAGTTGCCACTGCTCCTTCACTAAGCCCCCAATATGGCTAGAGATGTTCTCCTCCATTTTGCCCTGCACTTTTCTGAAAAGCAAGCACTGACAGACATCGGTACTGTAGCCTCAGATGCTGTAGGAAGGCAACAGACAAGGAGAAGTCATATGGGCAGGCCCTGTCAGTACATTGTTCCCAAAATAAGCTTTGTGAACATCAGCAACACCCAAAAACTCCAGGACCCACCTCACACACCTCCCCCAGTCCTCTGTAGGTTTTCAGGTACCACTGCTGGGGAAGACAACTTCCTGTCCTAGCTGTAGCCTGGGCTGAATTACATGATCTTCATGCTTCCCTGTATAAGTGGCTCACCAGCTGAGATGGGGGGGGGGGGAAGAGTCCTCCCACCAACAAAATACACCTGGCATAGATAGGTGGATTACATGGGGCACAGAGGGCCATTGATTTAATCAGATCCACACCCACTGTGGCAAGCAGCTAGCAACATGAAAAAAAAAAAAAATCAAAAACAAGAGGTGTGGGGGTAATAGGCACATATACAAGAAAAAGTGCCAAATATCAGTACTATCCCTATAAAAATCAGGATACCTGGTCTCCTTAACATCCACTGACATTAGCAGAGAACTCATAGCTACTTCTGAAGAATTAGCATACACCATTGTTGGAGAATAAAAACCAAATCCAGTCTCAAAGTATTTTTACACTCATCTAATAACTTTTATCAACAGATCTCAACGTGCTTTACCAGTTTGAGTTAGTTAAGCCTCCAAGTACCTCTGGGAGGTAGCAAAGCAATGTATATCTTATTTATAAAAGGCTAAATCAAGGTACAGAAAGATTTCCTTGCTGAAAATAACACAAGACTGGCAGAGCCTGGAACAGAAGACCTGATCTTCCAGGTCCCAGTCCCCAGATCTGAACATCACTTCCCTCTGAGCAACTGTGGTTTTCATGAGACAGTGTGGAAATTCCTATAAACAGGAAGTCGTATGAAGTTTCTTGCAGTTTGCGTACATCATGTTTGATAGGCTGCTTTTTCAAACGCAAAGTTCAGTTAAAAAAAAAAGACAAGATTTCATTCTCATTTGAGATTACAAAACCCAAGTATTATGAGTCAGAGAAATCTTTGATCCTCCTAGGTAAACTGGGAGCACAAAGAAGAATGTAATAGATTTAATTCTGAAAAAGACTAATTAATGGTGAAGGACTAAGTGAGACTTGAGAGAAGCAAGGGAGGACACCTTGAGCCATGTTTGAGTATATTACTCTAATCCCCCCCCCCCATGTAATTACATATATTATAGATAATGTGCTTGAACTCTATTTGTGATACAATAAACACTACCTCCCCCCCCCCCAAGCTCTCTTTGATATTAAGGTGATTTATCTAAAAGATGTGTTTGGGGGGTGCACTATATTTTAATACCACAGAAAGGAGTCAATATTTATTGTTAAAACTAAAAGCAAATATATTCACAGGGAGCGTAAAAGAAGGGTTGAGGTCAAGCACAGTCCAAGTGCCCCAAATTTCACCTTCCCTAATTTGCATTTCCTTGTGCTATCCCATTCCTTTGCCTTTCCAGGACACAGACTACTACTTCTCAGTCATCACTCACCAGGCCTCTCTGTTCCAATCCCAGACCTCCAGAATGGGAAAAACAACAACAAAACAGGAAGGGATGTTGTTGCATTGTCATTGCTCTGATGTGGATCAATAGCAAGTCCTAAATCCCAATGAGTCTCCAAAAATTCTCTTTCCATGGAGGCTCAGCTCTCACTTTAAAAAAGTTAGAGACAAATGCTTTAATTGTTGAACTTAGATCCATTCTACTCTCTTCTCCCAGCCCCCACCCTGCTACTGTTGCAGCAAATAGAAGAATTTAAAGGGATACAAATCAAATCACCTTTATGGTAGGATATCTGTTTGGTAAGGCATGGACTCATTTGCATATTTAGTGGGTATGTTTTATTAAAAAAAAAAAAAAAGAGTACCCTGGCACACCCCATAGTTGCTATGACAACTCATTTCTAGAATCTAATGTGGCAGCCTCAATGGGGCATTACACAAAACACACTGGACAGTGGAGAAAGATGGATATTATGTATTGCTCATAAATTAGAATAAAATAAGAGAATGAAGGAAATAGGTTGGGAGCCTGAGGATATAAAAAGAACAAGTTTGGAAAGAACTCATTATTTGTACTTCTTACTGTGGCAATAATTTAAATGCTCAGAACAACAATAGAAAAGGAATGGAATTGGAGTTAATTTTCTCAAGACATGAATCCCCTTGAATTAGTTGATGAAACAACACAATCCATTTTCTTGCCTCTGTTTTTGTTCTTTAATGGGATCTGAATAATCAATTACTCAATTTAATTGCAATAGCCTTGGTTTCTCCCTACAGCTCTCTACAATTGCAGCTAAGGTGAACAAAACACAGGAGGACATTAATCACATGCAACATATTTACAAAGTGTATATAATAGTCACATTATGTAGTATCATATAGAAAATTCTCAGTTACAATTTCAAGGAATAAACAAGATCTTTTGTCATCATTCATTATGTATAAATGAAAAAAAATGACACTGTTAAAAGAAAGTTAAAGCTGCATAGCTGAGCACACAAGAGTCAGGTAATGTCAGAATTAAGATTATGTATGAAACCAATTCAACCTCAACATGTGCTCTAGGCATTAATACAGTATTTAATTATATGATCACTTCCTAGTTTTTCCACAGGACCTCTGGCTCATTCAATACACAGCATATAGTGTGCTCACTGAATGAGCATCCACTCTATATACTGTTTTATCCTCATTTAACATGTGGTTCTATGCCTGATATACTGCCCACCTTTCAAAACCTGCTCAGAAGACAGAATTATTCATTTCCTCATGAACAGCTCTTGGGTCCATCAGGTATAGCACCTATGTGCTTCATAAACATTAATTTATTTTCCCAACATTCCTGTGAGGATAGGTGTGTTACCTCCCCTATTTACTGCCAGGGAAATGAGGCAGAGGATGTGTACGTCTACATTTGAAAGTTAGGTCGAATTAAGGAGGCTTAATTCAAACTAACTTATTACCTGTCTACAATAAGCTTTCATTAGTTTGAACTAAAGGATTCTTTAATTCAAACTAATGAAAGCTTAGTTTGAACTAGTAAGACCTGTCAGTTAGTTCAAACTAAGAACAGTGAAAACTAGGACTAACCCTTAGCTCAAACTTATTAGTTAGAACTAAAGGCAATTAGTCTGAATTAACAAAGTAGACTATTTCAAGCTAATGTTAGTGCATGTTGTTAATTTGAATTTATAAGGTCAAGTTTAGTTTCAACTAACCTTGAACTTATTAGTTCAAATTCATTAATTTGAACTAACTTTTCCTAATGTAGACATAGCCAAAGGGATAAAGGTCAAAACTGTCCACCTCATTTCAGATCTCCAATTTGAAATAACTACATTTCCTTAGAGTACTTAGCATTATATAGCCCAGCTGCCACAGACTTCAGTTTCAACTGCCAGGGCTCAGCACTGCTGCAAATCAGACCTGAAGGTATCAAACCAGGCACTCAGGAAACGAGGAACACATAATTAGTGACCATCCATGCAAAATCTGGCTTAGGTGCCTTGCCAGGCATCACACAGGAACTCTCCTTTCTCTTCCTGCAATCACCCTCTCATTCATTACAAACCTAACTCTTGCAACAAATGAAATAGGCCATACAAACAATAGCCTCCTTTACTTTTACAACCTCAATTCATCCCTGCAGCTGGTCCATCCAATTCACTGAATGAGACAGGGGGCTAGGAGGAAAAAAAGTACTATTAAAAAAAAATATCACATAATTAAGAAGATATCAAAACACCACATACTCACAAGGGAGCTAAATTAAGGTTGAATGTGTCCTCTTAACATAGTCTGCATATACGGCCTGGTCTACGTGTACCAACAAATTTGGCAGCAGATACATAAGCTACACAGAGTAGCTTGCATATTTTCTTTGAACTGCCTAAAGACTGTTTTGCACAGTATCTCCACTATGCTGCACCAATGCAGGAAATGCACTTCCATTGACGCAGCATTACTCTTTTTCCATGAGTGGATATATTAAATCTGCTTCCAGACTGATTGAGTTGGTCTTCACTTTCACTGAATCAATCCAGAAGAATCAGACGGTGGTGAGTTTGCCACCACCAGTGAAGATGTATCACGGGAAACATACTGTATAGGCATTGGCCTGACACAACTCTACTGATGTCAAAAGAAACACTCCTGCTGTCCTCAATGGACTTCTGATCAGGTGAATTAAAGCGGTTCATAACTGCAGTAAGATGTTTTCCATCATCATTTTTTGTTATATGATGTTTTTTCTTCTTCCTGCTCCTAATACTCAGTCATAAAATAAACAACACTGAAGAGTTCTTAAATTTGTCTTCTCCCTTAATGGTTCAACCCTGGTTTTTATTAGGCAGATGAGGACGTTGATCTTTATTTGGGGGCAGCGGTTAGTAAGAAGGGAGGCAGCATATGAAAAATGGCAGATGATGCAAACATCTGACTAAACAAACAAGTCAGAACTGGGGCCTGACAGTAGAGAGGAATAAGGTTGGAGGTCATACAAGACCTATTAAACACTGCAGCCCAGCTCCCCAGGAAATGCAGAATTGTTCCATGTATTAAATATCCTACTGTTCCAAGCAGTCTAAAGTTAAATGGCTCCAAGCAAAGGGGCTTCCACAGCCTCACTCACAGTGTCAAAGTTTTCTTGATGATCAGCCTAAGCTCTTTCAATCTACATGTCTACTAAATAATTCCTCTCCTTCTCTTTGGCATTGACTTACCCGCTATTCCACCCTCAGCTATTACTTAGCTATGTTTAACCTGGCTAACTCTTTAAATCTCTTCTCACAAATCTAGCCCCCTGATCATTTTGACATATTCCACACACTTTTTAATTTGTCACTTTCACTATGGTCAGTCACATGCTTGCCAATGCTGCAGGTAGTGTTCCAGATACAGTAACACAACCACCATGTGGAAAAAAAGACTATTTTCTTCTCTTGCACATGCTACTGGAAACTGCACAGGCTTCTTTTTGCAGCTAAATTTAATTGCACAGTCATGTCTAAATTGCTGTGCACTCTCACATCTAAATTCCAGCATTGACACATTTCAGGTTCCCCTCCACCCACCCAATATAAGCATGTCTACTGCCCACAGATATATTCCAGTAGCTTTCATGTTCCCCAGCTGGAGCTAATTTAGTTATTTTTTGCCTACGAGTCTAAACCTCTCTAGACACCTAGTTATTATTTCTCCATCCTCATCAGTGTTTGAAACCATCCCAATTAGGTACTTGGCAGAACAATTTAATAGGGATGATCCCAATGAGGTTCCATAGAAAGTTAAGTTTCTGTAGCAAAAACAAAAATGTCATTTGTGTAGGTTTCTGAGTCAGAGTTTCATAGCAGGATGAAATTCCTTAGTAAATTCTATAGATAGGCTTGAAGGGATTCTTTTTTTGTTGATAAATGATGATTTCACCATTCACACACAACCTGAAGAAAAATATTTTCTGTGATATTCAAAACTTGCAGGTAGGCAAAGTACAAAAAAATCTGTGGAGAACTTAGAGTTTGATTAAAGGGAATTTACTGACATACAATATTGATCATTTGCACCTGGTAAAGTTATAGAATTTCAGCTTCTTAAACATGACCCTATTCCATCATTAGGCATTAGTACCCCCTAATTTACTACAACTGAAAATTTAAAAACCAAAGAAAAAATGCCTAAAACTGATAATGTTGTACAACTGTGAAAATTAAGATTGATCTAAATAAATATTTAACAACATTACTTCCATCAAAATTATAAAAATAAAATTAAAAAAAGAGTCAAGTTCTGCCAAGATTCACTACAGTTAGGGTTAAATAAAATCTTTAGAAAGCTTATCTTTTCCCAGGAGATTCTACAGAGCTCTTTCCCATAAGGGTCAGATTCTTAATGCTGCAATGTTTTGATTTCAAATCACTGTAAGGGAAACATCAGCATAAAGAAAACGAGTTGCATCATAAGTTTAAATTTCACATGCAGAAACATTTGAATTGGTTGTGGGTTTTGTAAGAGCTTGTTTTCATGAAAATTTAGTGGTGGGTACATTTTAACTAGGAAGCAAGCCAACCGTTGCTGCCTGTTTACCTTCTGTGCTTTTACGTACTGGACCCAAGTAATGAGTTGCTTCCACAACATCCATTCCCCCTAAAGGGAATCAATCAGTGTTGGCAAACAGCAGCCAGGACACAGAGGCAGAGGGCAGAAAACCAGAAACCACTGACCAATGGGTGTTTCTGATCAGATGATCATGCCTTATTTAGTCAATGCCCATAAGGGAACAAAAGGATCTGTCTCAAATCTAATACTCTGCTTTTTTGTAGGAGCTGGGGGTTAGGGAAGAGATTAAGAAAGCAGTCCACTTCAGTCACTGACAGGCAGCTTGCCTTGCAGATGCTTGATTTTATTGGGTTGCCATATGATGCTCTAGAGTAGACTCATACCTATGCTGACTGTCACTGATCTCTAGAGCCCTGCGCAGATACAAACAAGTGGATCCATATCCGATCTGCATCCGCAAGAAAGGGTCTGCGGATATCCATGTTGTATCTGTGAATGCGAATATAAGGCGAATATCCATGGATTTGCAGGGCTCTACTGATCTCAGTGAAGAGAGCCAAAGGACTGATCCACTGAGGCCTTCAATTCTACCACCGTTGCAGTGGTACAGAAAGAAACTGAACAATATTCTATTTTAAAGGGTCTAAATATTGAATCTGCTCCTTCCCACTTACATGTTCAGGCTGAATCATTATTAGAAAATAAATACCATGCAAATACAGAGTAAATACCTGAGCATTACTAGACCTGAGCAAACACTAAACAAAAACAAGCAGCAAATTCATCTTGACTGTGTTTGAGATGTGTGTCTCTTTGCTGGTTGTGAATATTCTAGAAAACAAAGTTTGCTGGCAGTCCTTTTCCAGCTAATATTGAAGACCATTCATACAAAGTGCATTATGACTCTGTAGACATGAATATTTATAGTGCAAACCAGATTCCAAGAGATAAGTTCATCTAGTTAGAAAAGAAAAAATAGTACAACCAAACCAGTACGTTCAAAATTACCACCACGGCTTGACTTTCAGTCCACAGGTCAAAAAATTATTCAGAGGTGTTATTTGATAATTAATTTTGGATAGGAGATAAGTTAGAGGATATAAAAGTTGAGGCAGAGGCACAGGTCTTTGAATTCCTAGGCCCCAGGGACAGCATCCAATTTATTTTTTTGTGGTCTGAACTCTCGGCATTACTTTTGGCCTCTTCTGACTCCTCTCCACCACCACAGTCTCTGCTTCCCTGACTTCTACGCTCATCCGCCTGCCACCCACTTCCCTAACCTTTGCTCTTTCCATTTTCTGATTAGCTCATCCCCTCAACCATTCCTCCAATTGGTTTGCTTGAGCTGCCTTTTAGGCCACAAGGCTGTCAACTGACATTCAGACACTATCAATGGCACTTGTTGTACTGAAGCTGAAGCACTTAACAGGGAAGAATATGTGAAGGTAGACTCCTCTGGAAAAAACAACAGAGTCAAGACCTAACTATTGATCAAGCACCCAGTTTGGCCATGACACCTAAGACATGGATCACAACACACCACATCAGAACCTCACCTGCACATTGCAGTTACCCATTACAGATATAGAAAATGAAAGAGCCTGACATGTCAATGCAGAGAAGGCATTCAAGCCATGAAACTACAGGTTAAGGTCTCATTAGATTTAACCACTGCCTTGTGTGACTGTCTTGAATGATTCTCCAAATCAAAAAGGGTTAACAAATATGATTGCAAGTCTTATCAAAACCCTAAAACCAGCCAGTTGAAAGTAATGTTTATGTTCTATTATTCTTAAGAAAAAAATAAAAGCCACAGCAAGGAAGCTTTGGGGCACTAATTCAGTGTACGTTGGTGTGGGGATTTGCACGTACACATTACGTTGAAAGGATAGGAACTCCACTTGCTAGACTGGATGGTATGTGAACAGACAACTGACAGGAACGCATTTTAGGTTTTAGTGATAGCTCTATACCTTGAATCAAGCTACAGAAGAAAGAAGCAAGTGGTTTTCTTTCAAGTCACAGATGTATCACATGCACATGACTGTCACAGGGCTTCCAAAACAGCTTCCAAAATTATAATTACTCCTATCAAAGCATTTAACTCATATGAAACCATACTGGAAACACTAAATAAACTCCATGCTGTTACCACATACGTGGGTGAATGTTGACAGAAAATCCATGTCCTGAAGAAATGAGGTGTCATGGAGAACAGCTTCCCATCTGGCTGATGGGAATGTTTTCTGTGCTCACACAGTGAACACTACTCAAGTGCCAATCTGACATATGTCTATGGGATGTCTTTTTTTCCACTCATCTTCTCTTGCCTCCACTAGATGGATCTTACCTTTCACACACTCGGTATGTGAATTCACCCATTTAATAAAAGAAATAAAATGTTAGTACCACCACTTTCAGCATCAGTGCTTTAGCTAATAAGAGACCACCCCAAAGATCAACATGCAAAATACAGTTGCCCTGCTTGCACATCCATAGGTCTCTTTCCACCTGTGAGTCCTCTGCCTGCTTTACTAGGGCTTTGATTCTGGTGGACTGAGACAAAGGTCAATTAATTAACAGCAAATCCCAATCCTGTGGGAATGCAAGAGTCAAAACCATGAAATCCCAGTCATGGTATCCAAAGAATCACATGGAGGCCTCATCCCACTGAAATAAAAAAAAAATTCCCTATGCCCTGACTCACTGACTTCAAGGAGAGGAGAGAAGGATCAGAGCCCAAAACACATCAGTTAGCTTTGCTCTATAACATTATGGAGAGCAGGCAGGCTAGCTAGCGATCCACCCATGTTCCACATACACCTTTAAAAACGTCTGTTGCAGCCAACTCGCTTGTAGCCTCCAACTCACTTGCAGCCAGGAGCTCTTCCCTGGGATTTTACATGCCATCACTATCTTGGAATAAATTCAAGATCATGACAAGGCTGTGACTGAGAAGCAGCCATGGTAAACTCCACTGTTTCCTTTGTGAAGTCAGATCTGAAGAAATTTCATCTGACAGCAAAGTACAAAGCACAGGATACATTTTGTAAAGAGAACACTCAAAGTAACTTCTGCAAACATCTTTATTCATCCAGGAACTGTAGGCTGCTCAGGCAGGCTCACCGAACTGTGCATGCAGCACACATCATCAGCCATCAAACCCTACAGCCTTTCTGGAGCACTGAATTCAGAATACCAAGGGATGGAGCCAGACTCCACCCTCTTAAAATATATGCACTGAACAAAAAGCTCATTCACTTCATAACCACTGTGCCACTCCGTACTGCAAGACAGAACTCATTTAGATTCTACTTGAAGTCCCAAGCCCACAGTCCCAGCAGGAACCAAGAAACCAAGGGGCTGGCCCTGAATTAATTGATAGGGATTAATTAAAAAGAAAAACTCAAAAGGAGACAAAGTGTCATATAGTCTCATTTTCATTGGGGTTTCTGCCTTGCTGCTTGCTAAGTCTTCCTTACAGGTGCAAAATACCCATGCTGCCCGGTTTCTTCTGGTTCCTCAGCACTATGTGAGATAATAAATAATACTTAGTACTTATTTAATGCTTCAGATCTCCAAAGGACCTTAAATACCTTAACTGATTCATCATAATCTCTCTTCTAAAATGCATAATGCCAAGGGAGGCAGTGTGCAGTTTGCCCGCTATTTCAGAACGACAATATAATAGATGGCATTCATCGATCAGACATTAAAAACAAGTGGGTCTGATTAAAAGATGTATAGTCTGATTAAGACATAGGAATTGGCTCTCTACCATGAAGAAACAATCTTCAGATTCTACAAGAATGAATAGCAGCAGCAGCAAAAGTTTATCACATAACACCACCACACAAAAAGACATAGGGACAGATTGTGATGCCCTTACTTGCGGGCACAGACCCATTCATCACTTGCTTAAGTCACAGTAATGATAGTAAGGGCTCTACAGTGTTAGAAGGGAATGACCAAGGAGACAGAGGATGAATGGCATATAGAAAACAGGCTAGTCAGAGCAATGCAGGACCTATAGCTAGAAAAGCCGAGGATACATAAACAGAAAAGTGATGTCTTCCTGAAAGGAACAGGTGCCAGCAGAATGAAATTCTATCCAAGTAGTACTCACCTGGTGAAAAATGGACATGCATTGTCAGAAGACAATGAAGGAAAAGTTTAGCAAAAACTACAGAATTGGAGGAGAATAATGCTTCAATGTACTTAACACCCTCCAATTTAAATGAGCCAACATGCGCTGCCCAGCCTCAATACTATGATGAATAGTGAAATCAGAACATGCTGCAGTCTATTCAGCAATTACAAGACCCCTTAATGCCAAACAAATTCAATAGAAGAGTTCTACACTTCATGGAAGTCAAATGCTCTATCTCCAAGTGAGCACTAACAGCATGGGGGAATTTTACACAGGAAAGTCTGGACCAGATCATCAGTTGGTGTTCTGATTTACATGACTGGAGGACGTGGCCTTCTTTGGATTTTCAGTAAAAGTCCTCATCTGCAGGAATTCTTGCATGTGAGTTTCACACCACACTATTACAAGAATTCGAAGCCCCAGTTTCGGGGTTGCTTTAAAGAATAAGAAGGAGACGCATCACCTTGCATCCCACTATAGGTAGGGCAAATACTTTGCGCAGCTATACACATATCTCCTTTCAGTCACAGATTGCAAACAGTATTGGAAATATTGGTCAAGCTTACTGCAGACAAATCATTCTTATTTTTCAGATGCATGAATAATAATAACAACAACATAACTCAGAAGTCACCTCAAATTTCGAGAGGCTGGTTTTAGACACCTCTTGCCAGATATTCTGGAACGCTAAACTGCACTGACTTCAAATGGAGTTGAAGGTGTTCAGCCTCTCCAGGCAAAATGTTCAAACAGCAATACCCAAAAGCCTACAGGACCCAACTATTCCCTATATTCACACCATTCTGCCAAAGAGCAATGCTTGCCAATTGTTCTTTTTGCTCTTTATTAATGAGATGAAATAACTACAGCAGCAAAGCAGGTACCAGAACAGCTCGTTACATTCCTAATAATTATAACAACAAGATAACATTTAATGACAATCGAAGGGAAAATTATGAAGACGCACTGATTCGAGTATCAATCTTTCTAGATTAAGTAGACTGAACAATTTATCTTGCTTTCTTCAAGAGGTTTTATACACAACATGAATAATTGTTCCCATAAGAATGAACTCTTGTCCTGACCCCATTTTACAAGTTCCACAAAGCCTCATATCCACATCTCTGTCACCAAAACGGTAGATCCTGTGGCCTTATTAAATGAAGATACTACAGTATCTACAGTGATCATCTAAAAAACAGTGTTACTGTAAACTATAGGGATTGGGACTAAGCAGGGTGGACACCACATGATTACACAATTAGGATTTAAAATGAAAGAAAAGGAGTGGAGTGGGATTTGGATGAGGTTGAACATTTGCAAAACAACTAGCCAGGAAGTTGAGAACCAGCTAGTCTTTCCCACACAGAGACCTTTCATGGTAGCTGTGGAAAAACACCAAAAAACAAAAACACCTTTTTTTAACTTTCATTTATCAGAAAAAAAAATCAAGCCAGCTAGGAAGGAAAATAAAGTTGAACTGTATTGCTAACAGTACCCCACCGGGAGTGGGAAGTGATTAGTGAGTTAAATGGCTACATCGTTAACAATTGCCACATAGATTTTTACACCATAAGATACTCTTTTTTTGTTGCCCATTTACTAATGACAAATCTGCTAGTAAATGAATTAATCATCCCCAACTCTCTCTCCAGCCTCTCCCCCCCCCCTTTTTTTTTTTTGATTTTCCCACATACACCTTGCCCTAATACATCCTTTGTTATTTTGATTTTATGATCCAGCATCAGGATTTTTTTTTTAAATCTACCTAAAACATGCCCAAGTGCTCAAGAGCTTGACTACAGCAAAGGAAAATAAATGAAAGAACATCTTTGATACACAGTCAACAGTGCCATCGAGAGAAACTGTGTCAAAAACTAATCTGGCCATAGTGGTCAGGGGGACAATCCCCCATGAAACTCAACTGTCCAAGTTTTTTCTTAAATGTTATTTCAAGGATGTAAATCTCCAGGATTTCCATAGGGAATGACAACAGCATATCAAAGAGTTAAGACAGTTGTAAGGATATTTCATATGTCAAAAGGAAGAAGAAAATATGCAGTGTGCACACACCTATTTTTAGGTAAAGTATTTCCCCATAAGGAAACTCCCTTATCTTCTGAAATGAAGGTCAGCAGAAGTCAGATTAAATTGGGATTTTACTGTTGTGTATTCTAGAGAAAAGTAGATGGAATTAATTAGATGTGAAACCTACAGTACGAAGAGACTTTAAAACCTTAAGAGCAGATCTACAATGTTATAAATAAAGAGATGTGTTGGAAATAATGTGCAACTAAAAATAATTGGAGAGAGAAGGAGAAGAAAAATGTTACAAATAGCCCAAAGCCAACAGCTGCATAAAAAAGGAAGAGCAAGAATGAAATTAAAAAGCTCTCCCAGTACCAGACAAGAAACACAAGCAGGAAACCAGTATCAATTTGTACATTTTCACCTGTATTTCTGACACCAAGTTTTATGGAGCAGCACTGGAAAACAAGTGGACACACAGGAAGGCATTCAATGCTGTTTTGCCTTCAAGATTGAACTCTTGCTTCTCCCTTTTTACATGTGTTTCCACACAGCAAAACAAACAAAAGCAGCCAATTTCTTGCACAATGACTTTTCAGAATGTTTAACAAAAGGCTGCTGAATAAACACGTTAAGCATTAAAAATAGTTCAATCAGCAAGTAGACAAGAGGTATTTGCATCTTAATAGTTGTGGAGACAGCACCATCTGATGGAAGAGGACAAAAGTGCATTGGCTGCAACAGGGACTCTTTCCCACAGCTTAATTGAAACCTAACAGGCGCAGGGGGCATGGACATTCTGCATATTTGCTTTTATCATCAAAATATCAGCTCTGCAAATTGGTTACAGGGGCCTTCAGCACACCACGGATAAATGCAATCTAAAAAGAAGCAACTTGCCATATAACCGCGTTCCTAGAAGTGGCTCGGCAGTCATGTTCATATGTCTAAAGAAAATGATCTGATTTTGAACAGCAAGGCAGACATTGAAGGGGGAGGTGAAAGTTGCCATTAACAGTCAGGGAGCTCAAACGCCAGCTTTCCTACTTAGAGACTGGACTATTTCTACCCGGTTTTGGAAAGAATAAGTCCTTTACTTTCGATACACTTGCATTTGCTCTGTGCCTTTTAGCATTTAATCAATCTAGTACTTAGACTCTCTTCCACGAAAAAGTTTGCGATTTTACTTCGGGATGGATTTTCCCTAAGCAAGTGGGCTAAGCGATTCACCAAACGGGACCAAAACAATCTGGGGTCTAATCTCAGGTTGTTTCAGCCCCCGTCTTGTATATCCCCAAATCACATGCAAAAGAGTCACTGAAAAAGGCTATTTAAACTAAATTCCCTGCTATTACCTCCATGCCCAGTTTTAGCCATGAAAGAGGCTATTTAACGAGGTTACATTTCCTAGTGGTTTTTAATAAGTCTGATAACTTGTACTGTTGCCTAGCAATCTAAATAAAATGTCTCAGTTTTGTTATTAAGCATCGTCGGACCGATTTCGGAGCGGAATGGGAGCTCCCCCTCCTCCGCCACACTTTCTTGAAAGCGATTTGACAGTGGAAACGCTTCTTTCGGATTTACACGCTCCCCGTTTGCAGGGCGGTGCTCAACACTTTAGATCTTAAAGAAGCTGGAGAAAAGTCACTTGATTTTTCTTAGCATCTTAACTAGAGAAAGAAATTCCTAGCCAAGCGATCAGGGTGCCAGGGCTGAAGGTAGGCGACGATTTGGCACCTCCAGTCAGTCCACAAGGGAAGTTGTATTCGCTCCTTTTAAATAGTCAGGTGCAAGAAAATTGGGAAGAGGGGACTAAGGGTGAGGAAAAGGGCAACTTTGTTTGCAAGACTAGCTAGCTGAAACAAAACCGACTAGATGGATCTCATCCTGTGTGGTGTGGAATCAAAGGGGAGATAAAAATCATTCCCACGCCCCCTCTTGATCCACTTGCAAAATGGGAAGGGGGCAGAAAACTAAGTCAATGGGCAGGCACTGGTCCTGTCATCTTGAAGGGCAGTCTGCTATAGCTGAAGATTGGAAAGGGACTGCACCCCCAATATGAGGCTACATGGGCTCTAAAGCCCTGACCCTAAAAACTGAAATAATTTGGGAAGAGTGAAGAAAGCCAGCCAGCCGGAGAAACTTCTTCAGACTCTGGGATCCCCGGGGCACAGGGAGAAAAAATTGCCACCAAACTTCTCAAAACTGCTGCCCAACTTCGGTTTGCAGGCGGTAGGGCACATTTTGCAAACGCTGGCCCCTGCTTTTGATTCAGAGCAACTGTTTGCTATAAAAAGGACTGAACTGTCTTGACTCCGAGAACCAAAGGGAGGCTTTCATTTCACACCAGCCACAACTTTTAAAGAAACAGCCCCTTCCTTTCTCTTGCCCAGACATAAAATAGACCGAAAACCCCGCTATCTCCTCCCGGGGAGCCAAGCACACACGATAAACCTTTTAAAAAGGGACTTGGTGCTGAGGCACGACTCTGGTTTTGAAGCCAGACCTCATTCTCCAGGACTTTTAAGAGGATTGCTCTTTTCCTTGCCATCCACTGGGCTTCTAAAAGACATCTAATTTTTTTTTCCCCTCCAGCCCATGATGCTTTACAAAAAGCTCGAGGTTATAAAAACGGGGGTGGGAATGGGGGGGGGGAAAGGGAATAGAGCAAAACTCACTAGCTTGCATACAGCTCGCTGTGCATTTAAGCCCCACTCCCCGAAAAGCTGCTGGCGAAGAGCAGAGGAAGCAAATCGCTGCAAAAGGCAAACTTAAGACGGAGGCAATTTCCAGCCAACCCAAGGTGCTGGCTGCTCCCCACCCCAGGACTCCCCGGCTTCCTAGGGAGCAAGGGAAGGAAAGCTGAACTCACCTGGGAAGACCTGGCCCCCTGCTTTGGGCAGCAGCTGCAAAAGGCAGACAATAGTGGCAACCCTGGGCATCATTTTTTATCTGAGTTCACATCCCCTCCCCGGTGCAGCCGGCTCTCTGGGCGCCTGGCAAATATCCCCTGCATCGGTGCATCGGAGAGTTGGAGCCGGAGCTGAAGCTGCTAGCTGGAGCTGGAGCTGCTGAGGAGCACAAATTGATTGAAGAAGGGGGAGGGAGAGCAGGGGGAGGGAGAAAAAGACGAAGCTGAGATTTCCCCCGAGTCCTAACGCCTGCCTTCTTGCTCAGCCTGCTGCCAGCTGATTGCAACAAGCGAGCCCCCCTTGTGCTTTGAGAGGGGGTGGCTGCCCCCTGGCCATGGGTGCAAGCTGCCCCCAAGGAGCAGCACACACGTTTTCCTGCCTCCTCAAGCCATGGGGCTGCTCCTTGCACGCTCAGAGACACTCCCCTCTTTGCAGGGGACGAGGGGCAAGGCGTTGCAAGCAAATGCCTCTCCCTGCGCTTAGGGGGCGCGGGGCCCTGCATGCAAAACCTCAGGATGCAAAAACAAAAGCTGAGTTTGGGGGATCACTGGGAAGAAGAGCCCGGCCCCTGCTAGCAGCAAGCGAGGGAGCAAAACTGCAGCTTTCAGGGCGCCGCTGAACGGCTCGCAGCCGTGTTCAGCTGCAAACAGTAATTTGCCTGATTATTCACTTAACTTCAGGGAGATTTGGTTGCTAAACACCTCGGCACCCCCCGGGCGGCTGCACACACGCGCGGGCAATTAAAACGGTGCCTCGGCCTCCCCCGCTTTTTGTGAAAAGGCAAAGGCAAGAAGGCGGGGAGGCTGCCCCCCCCCTTGGGTGCAAAGAGACACGAGCATCTTGCTGCCCCCCCCCCTTAAACCCGTTTTTCCACAGCCTGTTTGAGCCTGGAAGCGCCAGGGGAAGATTTTGCAGCCAGCCTAACTTTGCAAAAGTCGTGCTCTTTTGTGTGTGCATTTAGCCCCAACACACAAGGTGAGGTCTGCTTCCTCGCCCAGTCCAGGAATGATGTGAATGGTCCAGATCTCATCCCCTCCCTAGGGTTTTTATTTTTATGGTCTCCTCCCCACCCCTTGAATTTCTTTTCCTCCACTGCACAGCCTGGTCGCAGGCACAGCCAAGAGCTATGCTGCTCCCCGGATAACCAGAAGGGGGTAGAATTGCATCAGGAGTGATTTATTTCCCCAGCCTGCCCCCTCCAGCCTCATGCTTCCTCTGTGGGCTGGGAGAGCTAGGAAATTTAGCCAGGTACTTGAATTCACAGCATACTTTATGCCAGGGGTCTCAAAGTCAAATCACCACAAGGGCCCCAGGAGGTCTAGTGCATTAGCCCAAGGACCACACCACCAAAACCTTTTCCTACAATAATATTGCAAATATTGGTAATAACAGTGTCATTGTGGGCCACAGGAAATAGCTTGAGGGGCCACATGCAGCCCACAGGCCCCACGCTTGAGTGCCCTGCTTTATGCACAGGAGTCCCTTCACCCTTGCTAATTGTCCAGGAGCTCCCCAGCTGAGCATAGCTAGAAAGGGTCTGTCTTTTTTTTTTTTTTCCTCCCCATCCCAAGATACACCAAAGATTAAATTGTTACCAGCAAACTTTTCAACAGTTCAAAGGACACATCTCACACAGGGGGCAGTAAGGAACACCAAGCAAATGACTGGCAGAGTCACCTGCTGGAGCTGAGTTTTGAAAGGCTTCTGGGCAACTACACACTCATTCATAGGAGCAGCTGTGTAGGTAGAAAGAGGAAAATCATGCCCTCATTGAAGGCAGTTTTGCAATGGGCATGACACAGAAAGTCCACCCCTCTGATGAAGCAAGATGGCAGAAAGGCAGGCAGAGGAGGGGTAAGGCTGCATGGACTTCACTGTCATGAAAATGTGTCACATCACTGGGGCTTATCCATGATCTTGAGTAGAGCAATAGCAGGGCAACCAGGGGAGAAAATACAGTATTTGCAAATGTAACAGAAAAAATGTTTCACATCCCCCCTCCACAAGCTAGTACAAAGCCCAGCAGAAGAGCCTTCTACTGGCACTAGCTAATGGGGTTATTAGTTTGGACCAAGGGACAGAGGCTCATGGTTTTAGCACAGAAGGCTCCACTTTACAGATGCCTGACACTCCTCCTCAGAGTCATTGCATAACTGTTTCAAAGATGGTGCTGTGACAGCTATGGAAATTTCCTTCAGTATCTTTGGGAGATCTTACTGTATCATTATGTGCCAGGGATTGCATGAGAGACAAGGTGTATGAGGTAATATCTCCCAGACGAGCTGTTGTTGGTAAGAGCAGCTTCTGAGGCATACCACCTTCTTGCTCAAGTCTGGACTGTATCCTTCAGGGACTAAGGATAGTGTGGAGTGTGGGTGATTAGGTAAACTGACTGAGGTTGTAACCTTTCCCACATGGGAGGGCTCATGTTGTCTTGTTCAAACTGGACTGTCCAAAGAGAAACTAGACTTCTGAGTGAACAATTCGCTTCACAGAAGTCCACTTGGTCCTACTTCTTGTTCAGCCCATCTCTAACAAACATGTCTACATTTAGAGGAGATACTACTGCCCCTTTCTTATTTACAGTCACTTAATAATGTGAACAAGTATTTGCATGGCCAACAAGCTAAATGTCCCTTCTCACTTCAACTTGTACATTATCAAGTTTTACATAGTTTTGAGTGCAGTTTTGTAAAACCAAAATTCTACATTTGTACATTGCACTTTCACAATAAAGACATTGCTCCTGCACAGTGGAATGAATGCTCATCTTTTTTACGGAGCAAATATTTGTAAAATATAAAGTGAGCCCTGCCCACTTCAAATTTTGGGCTGAAATTAAAATCAATGTTTTAAAACAAATATTTATAACAAACATCAGAATACCCATTTAATTTTAACAGCATGATTAAAACTGATTAATTGCACTTTTTAAAATCTCATGGTTAATTGCAATTATTAACAGTTTGACAGCACTAAGACACGTGTATAAAACTTCAAAATCATTTAGAAAACATTTTTACAGAGACTCTGGCAGATATTGTCAGGAAGATTTATCTGGTATTAATGCACCTTTAGAGTAAGCAGGAAATTTTTAAAACTCCAATTTTCTTGTTATTGCTTAGGATGTATACCCTTCTGCATTTTCCTCATTTTGAAGAAAACACTTCATGATGTCAGTTTTACTTGCAGGTTCATTAGTGCTGCTAGGGAACGTTTATTCTTTTAAGAGCCGTTATGCTTCCTGGAATCTAATATTTTTATTGGTCTCCTGCTTTAGACTTTAAACGAAAAAACTCCATTTTCTAAACTTGACAGTGTCTCATTAAAGACATCCAGACTTCATTTACAACTGATATTTGCTACATTTCAGTAATGTCACCTTTCAGTGAATTGATTTTCAAAATTAAAGGCTGAAGAAATTGTTTATTGACAAATTCCCTATTGTTTGTATTAAAGTAGCAGCCAAACCTTAAAATTAAGATCAAGAGCTCATCATATAGTAGGTGCTGGAGGTACACCCAGGAAAACACAGTTCACGTTCCAGAGGTTTTAAAGTCTAACTCAGGGATCAGCAACCCCAAAAGAGCAGCCTTTTTTTTTTTAAACTCCTCCTATAATCATGTGTTTTGAGAGCCACAATGGGTGTAGCTTCCTGGTAGGTGCAAGGGGAGCTGGGTCAGGTTACCTGCTGCATGATCCCCTGGCGGGTGGGGAGGAAATAGCCTGGAACCAGGAGAGGTGATGGTGGGAGAGGGGGCTTGGAGCCCAGCCCCAGTCAGCTGCAGAGTCCTGGTGGAGGGTGCGGCAGCTGGAGTCAGGCAAGCTACCTGCAGAGTCCCTCCACGACTGTGGGGTCTGGAGCCACAAAGTGGCAGCCAGAGAGCCATACTGAACTCATGAGCCACAGAGTACCGACCCCTGGTCTAACCTGACATAACAAAGGAACTATTATCTCCATTTTCCAGATGAGACATTAAGGCCCAGACAGATTAAGGCACCAATTCTGTGAACACAAATACTTAAAAGTGTTCTTGGTGCCACTGAAGTCTTTGCCTAGTGCTTAAATAGCTTGTCCCAAGTGAACACGGGAAGTTCGGAGGAGAATGAGAATTTGAATCTAGCTTGCACAATTTCCAGGTCAGTGCCTAAGTACAAGACCATCTTTCCTCTCATTCGCTTTTCCTTTGAGCATCTTGGTCCATGGAACTTGTAAAGATATGAATGGGAAGAAGCCACTCAAAATGTCTATTTCACTGATCCCCAAAGCGTAAGGAGAAAATCACATTCCCAAGCCTCAGAGTGAGTCCTGACACTCATGCTGAGTAACATTGGAACAGATAAGGGTCTGCAGCTGAATCCTTTGCAGTTAATGTCATGACCCTACCATACAGGAAATTAAATAAGCCAGACAATGTTTTGACTATACTCTTCACATATGCCTTACACAATTATTTTGTGAATAGGACCCCAAATAGTTCTCAGTCTGGCCCTGTCATTCAATAATATATTACATTGACCTAACTTTAGTAGAAGCAATACCTCAGGCATGAGTTTGCTCAGGTAGTTGAGAGAGGAAAGATTAAAAGTCCTTAAAATGTTCCTGATCCCATTGGCTCAATGCCTTTAGCTTGCCAAATGGTTCCCAGCTTCTCAATAAGAAGCTAAGTCCCAGTGACATGGTGACATTTTTTTCATAACTTACTCACACTGTGCACACACTCAGGGAACAGAAACACCACCAGGTGGCTAAGGAGACTACCACTCAGAGGCAGCAAGAAAGAAAAATCCAGGTTGATACTACAGTCAGTGAGCAGCCTCTGGCCTGAAATATTTTTGCATGAAACATTTAATATTTTCTAAAAGTTTGAAAATTCACATCTGTTTAAACATCATCAGGAATGGGGATGAATTTGTTTCCTCCAAAATCTTGTTACAAAGAGATTATAGTGGCAATTTATATGTCAACTGGCTGGTAGTGGGGACTAGACACTGGTTGCCCAGCCATTGCGGGACACAGGTCCTTTTCCTAGTAATTTTCAGCACTAGAGGCACCTTGGTGATTAGTTTATATAACTGATATAAAGGGGAAAAGGCATCCCTCTCTGTTCCTTCACTAGTGCACACATATCACAGGTAAGCTTTTCCCTAGTAAGAAGATAATCCCATCTCATGGCAAAACATCAGAATCAAAAAGGAATTCCCTGCCATAGTTACAATGCAAAACTGACCAGGTGTAGAGAGAGTGGGTTTCATCTTCCACCGAAGCACTTGGCATTTGTTCAAAGGCAGGATACTGGACCTCTAACCATCATTTAATCCACTGTGTGGAATCCTCAGTTTCATCCTATTTGCACTAAAAGAGATTAAAGACAAGCTGCATCTTTGTGCTATATTGCATCCAATGACTCTAAGGATATCACTAGATGAGGGGGAGGAGGGGATTGTAGGCCGCCTTCCATGCGCAATGCAAGTGCCCATAGCACTCTTGGGGGCCTGACATTGGGTCCCTTCTATCAACTGTAGATTGATTCTGTTCACACTTCTGTTTAGCACAGAGACATACACAGGAATACAAATTTGACCATTTTTGAAGAAACACTTTCTCTGCACCCTCTCCCCATGGCTGGAGAAGCTGGCTTTTCTCCTCCTCGCTCACTCCCCCCATCATGTCCTGCCCACCAGGTACTCATTTAAAACCACACTTTCAAACATGCATGTTGATGTCATTACTATCTTCTGATTCACCACTACGTGCATATCACCACCACATCCCAGCTCTGGAGTTCTGTGCCCCCACTACTTTAGGGAAACAGGGGTGTCACTAATTCCCCCTTGTGCACACACCCACGGTATAGCACCAAACTTATGCACGTTTTTTGAAGAATTTAAGCCTTTCACCATCTTCCCTATGCTAGTTCTAACTTTCCAAACATCTACAAACTTTCCGCTCACTTATTTCAAAAATATTTTTTAACTTAAAAATAAAGTCAGAAAATCCTGGTCACTGTGTAGTATTGGCTTCAGAGTCTCCCATGCATCTCAAAGGCTAAGCCATGCACATCCACAGTCCATATAAAGAAAAAACTCAGAGCTGGCTGGCTGGCTGGCATCTGAACTATTACTCAATTGACTGAAAACCAACAGTGTGAATACCAACAGGGAGAAGACCTCTGACCAGCTGCCTACACCCCCACTCTTCTAGTAGTTGCTTCTCTGTCTCCCACATCCACACAGTTGTCAGTATATTAGAAGCTATGTGCATAAATACAGATACCAGCTGTCTCTTTTAATCTGAGATGAAATCATTAATAGATGTCAGACATGTTGGCACTGATCTTTTATGTATTATTTTCATTAATAAGTTCTTGCTTTCAGGGGAGGATGGTATTAACCAACCATCAATAATTCAGAAATACAAGTTCTTCTTTATATTAACACAATGTCCCTTTCCGTGGAATAACTCAGATCCAGTTTGTTTTCGACAATGCTGGAAGCAGAAATTGCAGTAGCTGATGACAATATGCAGGGACAGAAATAGGAAAGTATGGCAAACTAAAATTAAGTTAGTTGATCCAGAAATATTCTGCAGAAATAATTAAAGTGCCAAATAATCTAGCTTCTCTTCTAGTGGTGAACTCAGGACTTGAAATAGGGGCTTCTTGCATAGCAGGTCTGCAGCTACAGTAGTGGGAGACTAAGAGTGTCCCTTGATGATTTCCAGATACTTTGATCAAAGCAGAAAATTGTTAAGGTACACATGCATCCACGAACTTGCCCTGGGATCAGATTGTTATATGGATCCATTATGGTTTCTGCATCATAAGTATACAAGACTGCATCTGAAATTCAGTTAATGTTTATGATGCTGCCCAACAGAATCTACTGTACTTTTGTAGAGCTCTGTGGTTCTGTAAAAACAGCAGAAACAAAGGAAAAAATACACCACTTCATAAGTGTTTCCACTTAAGTCAGAAAATAATTCAGAAGAGCATATTTTCAAACTCACAAACCATGACATTATGTACTCATTTAAAAAAAAAAAAACACTTTCAAAAATGCATGTTGATGTCATTACTATCTTCTGATTCACCACCACGTGCATATTGCTTTGCAGGGAGGATTTGTTCCAAGAACTTATGCTACATATGTGAAGATGTGATCATAGCATGGTAGGCAAACCCACACTAGGTTTAATTTAGGAAGGTCAGGCAACAAGGTGTGATGGAATAAGCTTGCTGCCTCTGTTCAAGCCTCCTGTGATGCCTGGATGGGTACTCAAGTTGTTAGTCTACACTAAAGTTGATGCCACTATCTCTTCACTACTGTTTTTGCCCATGCTTGCAAGTGTAAATTACCCATGCTATTATCATACCTTCCCATATACACCTGCAGTTTAGATTGTGTTCTTTACAAAAAACTAAGCAAGAGTCCTTTACATTCACTCTGAGAAAGGCAACAGGCACTCTGCTTCCTCATTAGCTCTGATGTTTTCCTCCAAGCATTGTACACCACAGTGAACTTTGTCCCACAGGACTCTAGGTCAGCAGTTGCCAGCATTTTCTCTGCCATGGCACACGTTGCCACCTTTAATTAATTTGAGGCACACCACCATATAGTTTCCAAATGAACTCATGAATATTCATCAGCCAATCCAGAGCTCTTTGAGTAGTTTTTCAAAAAAATTTTGCAGCACACCTGCTCAGGCCTGATGGCATACCTCTGTGCCGTGGCCCACTGGTTGGGAAACACTGCTCTAAGTTTCCAATGATCACCGCACAAGTTCTGCTCACTATATCAGACTCACAAACACAGGTTTTATAGCTATAAAACAAAAATTTATATGAACAGAATGTAAACTCAGGACCATTAAGGTGTTCTGAAAGAAACTTCTGGGTCATCATGTGTCAAATAAGGGGTATCTGGACTAAACTTGGATGCACAATAAGCTTCCTTAACCAAAAGGAACTGGGACCTCTAAATAATCAAACTGATTTGGTCACAGTTTGCCTCTCACCACTAGTACCTGCAAAAACTGAATCATTGGGACCATGGAACAAAAAGTTTGATATCAGTAAATGTAGAGTCCAAAGGGGCAGCCATGTTAGTCTAGTTCAGCAGAAATGAACAAGAATTCCTGTGGCACATAAAGACTAACATTTATTTATTGCACAAGCTTTCATGGGAGCAAATCCCACTTCATCAGATGCTTTGAAGATGGGGGAACTTGCAGAATAAGAGAAAAATAAATGCAGGGAAGTGTAAGTCATGGGATCAGGTCACTTGAGATTCAAACACAAGGGAATCACCTGTTGTAATGAGAAACACAGGTAGAGTTATTTTCAGTGCAACAGAACAGGTACCTGAGGAAATACTCAGATTCCAGTGCTAAAAGGGGCCATTGTGATCAACTAGGCCAACCTGTATGACACATGCTGTAGAACTTCCCCCAGACACAGGCATTAAAAGTAAGCTGGAATTCAGGGGAACGCCATTCCAGGATCTACTATTTTTAGGGACTCAGTGTTCTGGGCCCCCTAAAAATAGAAAATGCCACCAGAACACTGCATTCCAGGGCCCACCATTGAAAACAGCAGGACCTGGGACACAGTGTCCCCAGTTCCATTTTCTATTTTCAGGGTCCCAAATGCTGAGCATCTAAAAATAGCAGGCCCTGGAACAGCGTTCTGCTGCGCATTCTGGCAGGCAGGGGAGGGGTGCAGGCTGCAGAGTTTCCTGGCTCTGCATGCTGCCTGTGAGTACGGGGGAGGCCCAGCTCATGCTGGGGGGGAGTATTGGGGGTGCAGTGGATAGTGGGGATGAGGTAATGGATATTGGGGGCAGGATCTGGGGTGCTTGAAGTGGACCCAGGCATGTGGGAGGGGGGCCCACCCAATTAAAAGGGTTCCAGGGCCCACCAAATTATATGTTAACCCCTGACAAAATAATTCCTAGAGCACATCTTTTTATTAAAACATCCAATCTTGGTTTAAAAATTATCAGTGATGGAAAATCCACCAGGAATCATGGTAGACTGTTACAATAGTTCATTATTCTCTCAAAAATAATTGTCTTATTTCCATTCTGAATTTGTTTACTTACACTTTCAGAAATTGGGTTATGTTATATCTTTCTCTGCTCAACTGAAAGGCATAATTCTTTGTGTGTGTGTTACATTTCAGACCAAGGGGGGGAAAAAATCACTCACTCAATCCTCTTTTTGTTGAGCTGTTTGAACTTCTTGAGTCTGTCAGTGGTAAGGCATATACATTTTACTCCTTTATACATGGATTTCACCACTGTATGAAAGGCAATCTTGAGGCTGGGAAATTCTGGTCTAGTTGCATAGGTGCTAAAGTAGACTTCCTGTGTCAGTCCTTACTACTAGAAATATCAATTAATGTACAGTTTTAGATGAATATGGATGACATACTGTTGACTCATTTGTCCTTTGTTAAAAGGACCTATTGTTAAAATTCAGCGCTCTTGTCCTAGCACCTGTGTTCCAAATAAGGCCCAGGCTGACTATAGTGTCAAAGTTTTAAGCCTTGTAGACCTCCACAGCAGTGGACCAATCAGTGGAGTGCCTCTTAGTGATGTTCAAGTTGTCTGCCTTCTAGTGATCAGTCCTTGGTCTCTCAAATGCTTGCAGTCTATCCCTTCAGAGCCTCAGACCTCTGGTTGAGTCCTCTGGATTCTCCTCTTCCAGGGCCAGTCCCAGCCCAGCCCACTCTTCCTCAGTAACCCTACTAGTCCCATCACTGCTCACCAGCAGACAGTTGCTGGACCTCAGATCTCTGGCTAAGTCCACAGGTATCTCCTTCCAGGGTATAGTCTAGTTCCAGCTAACCCACTTGCATCAGCAGCCACAACATTTCACTGCTCACCAGCAGTTCCCTGGCCATTGATGATCTGGGGGAGACAGCCCCGAGACCCAATGCGCTCTCGAGCACCACCTCAATCCCCTCACTCCCCTTCAGCCTGCTCTTATTAGGTCCCCTGAACCATATCAGCACCTTGCCCAGGTACCTGCAGCCCTTGCATCAAGGCTGTGGCTCACTGAAGCCCAGATGTGCTCCTGTGAGCTGTCCAGGGTCCTGTATCCCACAGCCTCACTGACAGCCTGACCTTCCTCCAAGGTCTGAGGCAAACCGGCTCCTTTTGCTCTGGCTTTGTACTGCCTGCCACACCCTGATTGGCCCTTCTGCCCTTTTCTCCCATTGGCCAGACACTTCCTGAAAAGCTTGTAACTTTTGCTGACAGGAGCAGGGAAAATACCCCATGACAGGCCCAGACTAGGACAATAGGATTAGCATGACTAAATCAGACCATTTGTACCATCTAGTTCAGTATCTACCCTTTGCAACAGTTTAGCAATGCTTTATGGGAAGGTAGAAATTCTCCATGATGCATCTACAACCAGTAATCTGTTACAGTGTAAATACAGAAGGGGAATAAAATTCTCCAGGCCCCACAGGTGATCAAGTTTATGCCCTGAGGCATGTGATTTGATTATCCTTAACTCATGTAACTACAAATGTTACTGGCACTGATAAAATCACCCAGCTTTATTGCATAATATATATATGTGGCAGCCATTCATTGTTTATTTCTAACTTATCAAATGGCTTATACTAGAACAGATATAGACTTGCACCTAATAGCAGCACAGTTCACTGATGGCTCTTGTTCGGGAGTAGAATGGTTTTCATATCCATAGAAGAGTCTCACTCTTGAATATTTGATTTTCCTCATCAACCCAAGCACCACTTAGTACCTGTGTTCTTCACATAGGAGGATTTCATCTTCTTCCATCTCAGGTCCTCCTGCTGTTGTACCTATGAGGTGATGGATTGGCAGCATAATGTCATTTGATCATGGAGATATTCAGCCAACATGACAGGCTCTGGTTCTGTCTCAGGCAGTTAATTGTTACATCAGTCATTCTAAGGAAAAATTATATCTCCATGCTTCAGCCTGATCAACTGCTTCCAAAATCTTAGTGCAGCCAAGACACAATCGCAAGAACATGTGGGCTGTTAGAAGCTTCTCTAACGGTCACAAACTTCTGAAAAACTGCATTTTCTTCTAAGCCATGCTTGACATGAACCATCACAACAGTATGAAGGCAGTAGAAAAATTGGAAGAAATAGCCACTCTCAAAATTGCAACACACTCCAACTGCGTAGAATAATCTTGTGAACCCAAAAAGTTCAGAGTAATTTCATCTGCCCAAAATTATTGATCTGAATAATTTATGTATAGCACAGACTACGCATAGATATCCAACTATGCCTCAGCAATGTCAAACATCAGTCATTCAGAACTGGTTTGGTTGAGCAGAGCATTGTGCCACCTTTCTCCTAATGCCAACAGGCATTGCATAGGGGTTGTGGTGGCATCAGGGGATGCAGCTAGAAATGACATGGCCATTGGCAGAAGGTATCCACTTAGGGATGATTCATCAGTTTCAGTTCTAAGAGCAGGCTCTCCCTGTGGTTCCACACAAATCAGAAAGTACTATGCAAGCACGTTCTCAGCATTTGGGTGCTTCTGCTTTTTAAATTTGTTTGGAAGTAAAGCAATGATAAAGTAGAAGCCCCAGAATCTCATTGAAATGAAAAATAAAATAAGTAACCTTCCAAACCTAAAACATTCTTGTTCAGATTGATTGTGAAGGTCCACACCAGCTTTTATTTTATTCTAAGTGATTCACAGGTTTCCTACACAACCCTCATCCGTAAGCCTTTTTGGCTCTACATAAGGGAGGCATAGGTGACTCTTTGCAGGAGATACAAATCTTTTCCTCTGTACAGTGTGCTAAACTCCATCATCAGAATGGCAGTTTTCCAGTGAATGAGGATGACTAATGTATCACATACATTATACACATTCAAGAAAGCATATGTGAATGCTTATAAGGAACTTGAAGGATCTCAATTTCCATTTTTAATGGAAAACTCCTCCTCTTAATGTACATTTCCCTATAGATTTGTAAGTGGACATCATGGTATGGAATATTTAATTTGTCTTATGCTTTACTACAGGACCTCAAGTGACTTGCACTTATCCAGTTCTTTGAAAATGTAAAGCACCATATGTGTCAGCGTTATTGTTGTTTGCTTCCCTCCCCACCTGAGCTTTTAAGAATTATTTAGTGATATGCAACAAGGCCATATTTTCCAATGAGAATTAGAGAGTAAGACACTTAGTTGCTTAGGCAGGCAGGTGATAGGAGGGGCAGTAATTCAGTCTTCTGTAACAGAACTAGCAGCAATTTTGTAGGATAGCATCATTAACAATTGCTTTCAAAGAGCCCTGTGTCACTTTTAAAGATTAACAAATTTATTTACAATGCAACAAAATTTGTTAGTCTTTAAAAGTGTCATGGGCAACCCTTTTGTTTTGCAGAACTAGATTAAACACAGCTACCCCTTTGGAACTTGTTGCTTTCAACTTATCTAACTCACACTCCCCCCTTTTTTCTGGTTTATCAGTTTCATATCAACATCTGGTGCCAATTTGGTGCTTCAGGCAGAGGGATCTTGAGACTAGCATTGTGACTTCAGAAACACTTGGAGGAAAATAGAGTGATCAGGAACAGTCAGCATGGATTCACCAAGGGTAAATCATGCCTGACCAACCTCATTGCCTTCTATGATGAGATAACTGGATGTGTGGATGCGGGAAGAGCTGTTGATGTGATATACCTCGAGTTTAGCAAGGTTTTTCATATGGTTTTCCACAGCATTCTCATCAGCAAGTTAAGGAAGTATGGGTTGGATGTGTGGACTGTAAGGTGGATGGAGAACTGGCGAGATCAACAATTTCAGCATGTAGGAATCAATGGCTCCATATCTAGTTGGCAAACAGTAATGAGTGGTGTGCCCCAGAGGTCGGTCCTGGGGCCAGTTCTGTTCAATATTTTCGTTAATGATCTGGATGATGGGATTTATTGCACACTCAGTAAGTTTGCAGATGACACCAAGCTGGGGAGAACGGTAGAAACACTGGAGGGCAGGGAGAAGATTCAGGGAGACCTTGACAAATTGAAGCAGTGGGCCAATAGAAATCTCATGAGGTTCAACAAGGACAAGTGCAAAGTCCTGCACTTGGGACAGAAAATCCCCATTTACTGCTACAGGCTTGGGAGCAATCAGCTAAGTAGCAGCACCGTAGAAAAGGACCTGGGGGTCGTGGTGGATGGGAAGCTGGATACAAGTCAGCAGTGTGCTCTTGCTGCCAAAAAGACCAATGGCATACTGGGCTGCATCAGAAGCAGCATTGCCAGCAGATTGAGGGATGTGATCATTCCCTTCTATTCGGCACTGGTGAGGCCGCATCTGGAATACTCTGTCCAGTTTTGGGCTCCCCACTACAAAAAGGACATGGACGAATTAGAAAGAGTCCAGCGGAGGGCAATAAAAATGATCAAGGGGCTGGAGCACAAGCCCTGTGAAGAAAGACTGAAGGAACTAGGCTTATTTAGTCTGCAGAAGAGAAGACTGGGGGGGGATTTGATAGCAACCTTCAACTATCTGAAAGAATGCTCCAAGGAGGATGGAGCTTGGCTGTTCTCAGTAGTAACAGAGGATAGAGCAAGGAGCAATGGTTTCAAGGTGCAGCTGGGGAGGCCGAGGCTAGACATTAGGAAAAAATTTCTTACTAGGAGAGTGGTAAAGCACTGGAATGGGCTACCTAGGGAGGTGGTGAAATCTCCATCTTTGGAGATGTTTAAGGCCCAGCTGGATAAAACTCTAGCTGGAATAATTTAGTGGGAGTGGTCCTGCTTTTTTTGGCAGGGGGTTGGACTAGATGACCTCGTGAGGTCCCTTCCAACCCTATGATTCTCTAGTCATCATTTAGTCCTTCCAACAACCCTAACCCTTCCGCTGCCTCAGTGATAACAGGTGCTGTCTGAGAGCAATGCTGGCTGATGCCCTGTGGTTTAAGGTAGTCCTGCAGACAGCTTGCTCAGTTCCCTCCAACTTTCTAGCAATGATTTACTCTAAATGCCAAAATATTTAAAACAAAATTCTCTCTTTTCCAGCTGTGACTCCTGGGCCTCAACTGAACACTGACAGATGTATATAGCTGGAAACCAAGCTGGTGTGCCTGGGTGTTTGCATCATTTATATAGATATTAGGGATATCAGTGTGTTTAGACTTTATGAAATGCTTAGAGGATGCTGCATGGAAATCTCACAACATCTGTAACCCATGTTATAAGATGACATTGAGTGTTCATACTATAAACTTTCATAAATGTTAAAGTCAAATAGGAAAGGGGTGTTAACTGATGTAAAATGCTGTCTGTAGAACTCATTAAGTCCTGTGCACCAGGAAGAAACCAAATAAACCACTGTGAAATATTTTTAAAAAAAAGAGAGAGAGAGAGAGAGAGAGAGAGAGAGAGAGATCTTGTTAATTGCTTCCCTGCCCACCCATTAACAAAGAATGTATTTGGATTCATCTCATTAACCTGAACTCTTTGGGAAGGCAATAAAGATCCAGGCTGGGAAGAAACTAGATCCATATGCTATTTTGACTTGGGAAAACTTGATTTCTAAGGCCTTGTCTCCACTAGTGCTTATACCAGAAAAACCTGTCACCCAGGATTTGAAGAAATAGAGGAAAAAAAGATGCCCCTGAGCAACATAAGTCATGTTGGAGTAAGTGCTTGTAGAAAAGGTCTAAGCATAAATAAGGGATCCCTAGCTGTTTAGGCTGGCTTAGCCCTACACGACATAGCACTTGCTTGTTGGGGGGGGGGGAAGCAAGGAGTCTTGTGGCACTTAAAGACTAACAGATTTATTTGTTGCATGAGCTTTTGTGGGAGAAAATCCCACTTTGTCACAATTTAGTCCTGCTTCACACAATCTAATTTGCCTATTAATTGGATTTTGGCTGTTTCTCTTTGAAGTCTGATGTCCCATTGATTTTCTTGAGGACCATCATTAACAAAAAATTAATGGAGTGATTAGGAAGATGGAAATGCTCAGCAACTTTTTTTTGTGTTGTGATTTCTGATATCAGTTTTGTGCCCATTTTGTGCCTATCTGCATAGGGACTCTCCTTTTTGTCCAATGTATAAGGTGTGGGGCATTTCCGGCACATGATGGCATAAGTCACATTAGTGGATGAGCAGGTGAATGACCCTTTGAGGGAGTAGCTGGCTTGATTAGGTCCTATGATGGTGTCTTTTATGCAGATACATGGACAAAGTTGGCAACATGGTTTGTTGTTGCAGCAGCATGTGCCTGCTTTAACATTTCTGTTATTAGGTCTGTAGTTGCTGATGAGTATCTGTTTAAGGTTCAGGGGTTGTCCGTAGGAGAGGAGAGGTCTATCTCCCAAGGCTAGAGAGAGTGAGGGATCATCTTTTTAAATAGGCTGTAGGTCCTTACTGATCTGTTGACTAACACAGCTGCCCCTTTGGAACTTGCTTATTAGAGCAATCCTTGTTCCCCTTTGGAAACAAAGAAATTGTACATGCGCCAAATGTAACATTATAAACAACATTTTACTTAGTTAATAAATCTGTAATTTGTTGCAAGACTGACTACAAGCATGGTCTTTTGTATAAGATTTAAGGTGCAAGTGATCTGGCTTGTGTGATTGGTCATTGGGACTGGGAGTAAGCTGAAGATTGTGATTTTTGGTGCCAGGGGACTATGTATCACAAAGACAGGAAAGGTAGACAAGAGTGCCCAAGAGGACTCTGACACCATAAAAAGACTGTCAGAGCGCTTGTGGAGTTCACACTTGATACTTGGTGACTGAAAACTAGGTGTAGAACTCTTAGCCCCTTGGGGGTTTGTTATAGTCTGCCTTGAGACTGCTATTCATGCTCTTGAGCCACTCCAGACAGTCTGGCAGGAGACCTCACTGAGTCTTTTCCAAGCCACAGTCTGAGTCCTCTCACTGAATCCTTTCTACTTTATTAAGGAATCGAAAAGGGCACAAAGTGGGCAGCTCTCCATTCACTCAGGCCTCTTCTCCACAGCTGTGGAGTCTCACTCCCCCATCTGGCACTGTGCAAGTTCAGACCCACTGCAGCTTCAAACTAGCTCCTCCTAGCTGTTCCCCTTTCAGCTCACTCCTTTTCCTCCCTGCACTGAGAAAGGGCAGACTTCCCTCCCCCCTTGGTGTCTCCTGCGGCACAAGGAGAACGCAGCAGCATCTATGCTGCCTTCCTTCCCGGGGCTTCTCCTGGTTGGTGAGAAAGTGGGCAGTCTGCACTCCAAGACCCTGGGTCCTAGGCCTTTAAGAAATAGTAGCTTGTATATTTCCTACCTCATTCCCTCTCAACCTTCATTATTCCTTCAGGTTCATCTTCCTGCCCCTCAACTAAGACAGAAGTGTTTACGAACCATGCAAGAGGTCTGGACTGAGTAGAGGATTTGCTGCGGTTTGGGCACATGCAGGCAGAGGGGAACACACAGACACTGACAGACAGAAGAACAAGAGAAACACACCCCCTTGAAAGGAGCAGCTGAAAGCACAGTATATGATCCTGAGAGAACTCAGGGAGATGTTTTTGGGCTGAGGATCCTGGCTGACAGGCAGGCAGCTTGGGCCTGTCAGCAAAAGAGGCTGTTTCCCTCTATGTAACTCCTCCTGCATTCAGAACTTTGTAAATCAACAAAGCAAAGAAATGCCCACCACCAAATTCTCCTCCTCAGAGAAACACCTTACTCCACAGGATTTTTTGACCAAGAGAGTAAACTGACACCTTCCCTAAACCTTCATTCCCTCTAAAACTCCCAAGAACCTTAGAAGAGACAGAGAACAAGGGTTGACCGGCCCCTTATCCCCGTATATTGGCAGTACCCACTACAGGTGGTTCTCCCCCTCATTGACAGTACCCATTCGTGCTACAGGCAGATGACCATTTACAGCACCAAACAGGCACTGTTTCAGTGAGTTAAAATAGATTTTGCCGGGCAAAGGTAATATTTCATATTGCCTCAGGCAGGCATAATATAGAGGGAACCATGGTGCACATCTCCAGGCTCACTCCCATTCAATCAATGTAGTTGCTGGTCTGAAGCAGCCACTGATATTCCAGCTCTGAACTCCTTGGGCCCCTCTGAAAAGTCTGCCGAAGCGCTTCAGTCCTGACTCATTACAACCAATGGAATGAAATGTCCAAATGAACTGGGAGGAGGGACTGATGGCTGGCCTCTGATGTGTCGATATTCCTCTACCTGCAGCAGCACTGAATAGTTACTGTGTGGAAATCCACCCTCTTTGGTAAGTTTTCTGATTATTACCAAAATCAGTTAGGTTCTTCCCATTAATGCATAAACCATCCCCTACAATTTGGAATTTTTCAAACAGTTGTCAAAAGTTACTGCATTAGCGATAGAACAGATAAATTCCATTAAGTTTCATGTTAGACCTCACTTCACTTGGCCAACAAATGATTGTAAAATGCTTAGTTTAGGGCTAACTCCATAAAACTACTGGAGAAGAGTTACTCATATTAGCTCTGAGTAGTTTAACAAGTGATTTGGGCTTTCCAGCTTACAAATTAAATCAAACAAAAAGGTCCTTGGCAGTACCTATAAAGCCTTCCAGAACTGACCTAACAGCTAAATATTTCTCTAATAAACAATTATAATTTTTTTAATGGAAACTTCTCTTACCTGCATTCATTCTCATTTGAAGTCAGGCTTGCTAGTTCTTAGGTATTCTCCTCACTATTACCATCAGTAAATTATTAAACATCTGATCAGGCTTTGTTTTAAAATGATTCTTTCATGATGCTCACTGATATATTTACCATGAGCACTGAATATTTCTGAGACCTCTAAGGACATATGAATGATTCCTAATTAGTACTTTTAGCAAAAAGCCTATATAATTAGCAGTAGGAATTGGATCTGAATCACAGCTAGTGGTGAAATTTCTAGATCATTTGCATAGTCTTTTCTTTTTTAAAAAAAGTATTAAGCATTTGGAATTTGGAAGCAGAAATTTTAGCTGAGGAAGTCACTAACCAGCTATGCATTCAAAGGGTGTCTGAAGAATGTGTCACACAGTAGAGAACTTCACAGCCTACCCACTTAGCTCATAACATCTTTTTCCCCTATTATCTGTGACAATAGCTAATCTGTTTCCCCTGATTTCTGCCACTACGTGTGATCGCCACACCTTTCCTCTTTTTAAATTAAGCATTCAAATTCTCTTTCATGCATCTGATGAAGTGGGTTGGAGTCCACAAAAGCTGATGCCCCAAGAAATCTTAGTCTTTAAGGTGCCACAAGACTCTTGTTATTCTTTCAGGACTGTACCTTATCTACTTGTTCTTTGCACTCATAGAGCATTTCCATCTGAACTGAAAGCCCTTGACATATACTAATGCACTTACACTCAGAGTAGCCCTGCCAGGGAAAGAAAAGTACACATCTCCTTTTCAAAAGATGAGGAAACAGAAAGGTTAAGTGACTTGTCCAAGGTCATCAAGGAAGTAGGTGGCAGAGTTAGAAATATTCCTAAAATTTTTCACTGTCCCATTTTATGACATTGCAGTTAATTCTCCCCAATCTACAATCCCACAGAAACCACTGACTACACTGAATACTCCTTTTCCTGGAGGCATAAAGATCAGCTGCTGATCCAAGCTCATTTGCAAAATTCTGCCTCTGTGTGAATGGCCCACAAGCAATTAACCATTTTCATTCTTTTGTTCTTTTAAACTATTCTGTGGGTTATTTGTGTCAACAAGAGTTCTAGAGGTTGTTTGAGAGCAGTTTGCTGTATTTGCATTCTGAAGTCCAATACCTTGTTAGTTTTAATTGCGTACAGGTCAAAAGGTATGTTTGTTCCTTGATCGGATGGGCACACACTAAATCACACTGCAGGTATGACTACTAACTGCCAACATCAACATTTTCTATTTCCCATACAGCTGCCAGCAAGCTAGAATGTTTCATACAGTGGAAAGCTAGAACAGTCATATCCACCAAAAACAGTCTTCATTAGTTCATTTTAAAATCTCAGCAAATAAAGTTGGGTGAATTTGGGACTTGACTCTTATCAGGAATACCTAACATTCCTGTGAATTGTCTTAGCAATAGCTACTCTACAGTTCAAATCACTACAGCTTGAGCCTGCAGTAGACAAGTTAATGGAAATATTCTTTGATGTTAATGAATACAGAAGAGAGTCTTAAGCGGACACCGGGGTGCAGATACTTCCACACATTGGATTTGACCACTGTTACTTTGATCCAAAAGCAACAGGACTACCACTATATCTCCTGTTACGCATCAGAAGTAGAAGAAGGTATACATCCTTTCAGGCCTCCAGCCGTGTATCATTCATTTTCTGTTTGCTTTTACACACAATTCCAAGCTTTCAGAAATCATGCCAGGCCTCCAAATCATGAGATTAAAATTATTTGAGAGAAATCTGATTTCTTCTGGACTGAGTTAGAAGAGTATAGAAGCAAGCTTGGATTCTTGTGTCATCATATGATCCAAAGACCTGATTTACTCAAGATACTAAACATGGAGATAAGAGAACTGGCAATGTGGTTCCCTAAGCCAGGGCTATCATCAAGAGAACTAGCGACTGTCTAGGTCACATTCTTTTCTCTTTTACAAAACAGTTCAAGTACTGCTTGGGAATACCCAGGTAAGTGTAACAGCAGCAACAGGAGATGGGGAATAGGGGTAATTCCTTTTACTTGCTGTAATTCCACTTCAGCTATGCCAGCAGTCAGCTGGGCATGAACAGAATCAAGGCATGGCTCACATGATGCCATCTTGATAAACAGGGTTTTAAGAGATCTCAGAGTTCTTGTATTTTGGATTTAAGGGAGCTGCAGAGGTTGGAGAAAGCAGCCTGTGCCACAGAGAAATACCTGATGAAGCCATAACTTGTGCAGAAGGCTGTTAGCTTACAGGAATCTGGAATAGCCTCCTTTAAAACTTCAGGGTAAGTGCAGCGCTTCCAGCTGGTTTAGAGTAAGAAAGTATGCAATTATACAAAGCGTGTGCGCAGGAGGAAAAGCCAGCCATTAAAGGAGATTTATACCCTAAATATCCTGGGTTGCCATTCAAGAAGCAAAACTCCTGGGGCAAAGATGTGCATCTGCTTACCCAGTCCTAACTGTGTGAAGGTGTGCTTGAATAGGAGATGCCTAAGGAAACTGAAAGGGGTATGAAAACAGGCTGAGTATGCTTATCTTCTCATCTGTTTAATTCATGAGCAAACTGTCCATAGCTCACCAGAGAAGAACGCAGATGCTCTAGTGATAGGTGCAGTGTGAAAACCTACAGAAGATAATTTTAGTACTTCTTGGACTAAGGCCCACAGTACTTGCTGACTTTCCATGGAGGGCTGGCTGGTCACATGACGCTGGCTCTCATCCTTGCTTCCAAACAGCTAAATTTCATTAAGACTGCTAAAAATAATACAGCAAGTGTTTTCCATGTAAACGACTGCTGTAGTTGCCACAGAAATGGTAGAGGGCTATGAATAAATTGTCCGTGTGGTTGCTAATGGTAGAAGTGTTTATGAGAAAATTTCTCTATGAAGAGGTGCTCACATTATGAAAATGTTCAAGAATCTTTTAGACACAGAACTGGAATTGCTCAGGAATAATTATTAATACTGTGCATTGACCTGTTTACTGAGATTGTTTACTGTACGATATATTGGTTTAGTTTAACAGAAGACTAAGGAAAAGCAAAGCAGAAAAGAAAAAGAATGGCTCTAGATAACTCACAACTTTAGAAAACTTAGCCCTAGTCTACACTCACTGCCCTTTTTGCTGGCAGTTGATGGGAGATATGCAAGCTATGTAATATACCTTGTGCGTCACCCACCGCCTTACTAACTCCCATTTACCTCGCTGTTCATGCTGTGCTAAGTTGACCAGAAATGCCATTCAGCTGACTTGGCACTACTCCAGTTACAGGGCTGGAGTTACAGTGTCAAGCTGGAGATTGATTGAGTGCTTCTTGACAGACTGTTCAATCGAACCCAGAAGAGCGCACTAACAGTAACGAATTTACTGCTGTCAAAATAGACATACCCTTTGAGACAGTGGAATGACAGGGTTAGGCCTAGAAACAGAAGATATAAAGCACTAAATCCAGGTAAAAAGGGTGTCTGTTGTCATTATTCAATGGACAGAGAGTACACAAAAAACATCCCCAATGGAGGAGTCTGAAGAAGTTTGGCCAGTTTAAATTGCCCCTGCGAAAGACCGTTTTAAATCCTTCTCTCTAAATGCTTTTTCCTACTGTTAAAGAAAGTGATACATTAGTTAAGATGACCTCTTTGCCACTGAAAGAAGCAAACAGTCCTGTGGCACTTAAAGACTAACAGCTTTATTTATTACATAAGCTCTCATGGGAGAAAAATCCCACTTCATCAGATGCTTTGAAGATGGGGGAACTTACAGGATGGGATGAAAATAAATGCAGGGGAGTGTAACACATGGGATCAGTTCATATCGTAACAGCAAATCAGAGTAGTTGTTAAGATTCAAACACTGGGAAACTGCACATAGAGGAGGTTGAAGTCAAATCACCTGTTGTAATGGGAAAAGCAGCCATAGTCACAATTTAATCCTGCTTTCGCACAATCTAATGTGCATATTAATTCTAATTCAGCTGCTTTTGTCACTGCTCATGGAGTCTCCAAGGGAAAAACAACAAGTTCTAGAGCTCATCTGGACCTTCTGGCTAAAGCACATTTGCTACACAAGATACCGTAACCCATGGTCTGGCCTAAGTATGGACAGCAGAATTCCATCTCAGGACAAGCGAAAGGATGAGGCCCAGCATCTAAGAGGACAGAGATGCAGCTAGCCCTAGTATTGTGGTAACCTGAATGAGAGAAATATGCAGTTGGGGGAACTTCCTGAGCAATAAACACAAGCATAGTGTACATCTGAGGCAAAACATTCCATCCCTCTTCTCCCAAACACAGGTACCATTCATCTACCATCAACAGCCAAATTCACCCGCAGTGTAACACCGCTGACTTCTACTACACTAGGGATGCATTTGGCCCACAAATTCCAAAGCAGAATGTTTGAATTCAGCGCTCAGTGTTTTGGTAGCTGCAGCTAATTGCTTTTAGTTAAAACCAAAAATAAACCTGTTATGTCTCTGCAGTCAAAATCGAGAGCTCGGTGAGTGAAGTTGTAAAAATCACAACATTGAAAAGCTGTAAAAATCAGGGATCTCCCAGCTGGGAACATTGCATACTTACTGCAATAGGTGTAAGAGTGGCTTCCACCTGAGGAATATTTCACAGTTCCTGCCACCACAGCCAGGGTGAGAGATTCCTTCCCTTAGTTTAGTCCATTTATAGAGCTGCTGCCTATGGGGAATAAAACTCCTAGTCATCCAATGCAATGGTTACACAGCACCCCACATCTGAGGATCTCAATCCATTCTAGAAATGTGACTGAAACAAGCAGGACGACCTCCTTCGTAGGTCAGATATGCTGTACATGCTCTACAACAGGAAAAGAGGTTAAGTTCCTGGTTCCAGATCACACCAAAAGTCAGCAGCAAAATTGAGACTAGACCCAGAACTCCTCACTCCCAAATCCACCCTGACCACTAGGGCAGTCCTCTCTGAGCACGTCATACACAGTGGCTTCAGCCAGGAAAGATGTGGTTCTGGTCATTGTCTATGTCCACTCAGAGTTTGCCCACAGGTTGGATGACATGAACCCTAGATCTAAATAAGCAACAGAAAACACCAGGAAGAGTCAGATCCAGGCTACACAGCTGAGTCTACCCTTGTGGATCTGGCTTTGCTTTGGCTCATAATGGCTACAAACTCTGAAAAAAGTTCAGATCCTGCATCAATAACTGAAAAGTGACCAGAATTTGCCACTGCACATAGCACCCTCTTACTCTGCTTTAGTCTCTTCTCGTTTGCACTAATTTGCCCGGGCTATGTGGTTGGAGCTACTCCCTATTTAGATAAGTTCTAAAGGGGCAGCCATGTTAGTTTAGTTCAGCAAAAGCAGCAAGGAGTCCTGTGGCACTTAAAGACTAACAGATTTATTTATCGCATGAGCTTTCATGGGAGATCTTCAAAACATCTGATGAAGTGGGATTGTCTCCCACGAAAGCTCATGTGATAAATAAATCTGTTAGTCTTTAGGTACCACAGGACTCTTTGCTTCCTTGTTTAGACTGGTATAAGAAGATCCTGTTCTTGTTGGCATAATCCAGGTTAATTTTTAGTTTTTAAAAGAGATATTGACCTCTTATGACAGACTATTTTCCTTATCAAAATCTTTAGCTTTAAATTATATATTTCAGTAATTGACATGTTTCTATTTTTTCTCTCATAAAATATATTTCCCCAAATTCTCTTACCATTTCTTAAAGGAAGAGCTACAAAACACAAAGCAACAGAGTTTTACTAGTGTATAGGGAAGGCAGATGTTTTTTGCTGAAAGGTGCCTGAATTTACAGTAGCACAGTGTGAAGATATGGGCAAGGATCTCATAGATTCGGTTTATAATACTAGAGAGGGAAGTTCAATATGTAGAAAGAGACAGGCTGAAAGGAAAGCAGCCCTCTTGCAGAGAAGAGGAATGAATAAGGGGATTGTTCTGTGTTTTCTTCCCTTCAAGAAACCTTATGGAGTGTGCATATTTTTTATTCTCAACTACCATCACACTGAACTTGCACCATCCACCCACTTTTCACATTCCTCACTTCATTGTGCCCTATAATGTAAATATACAGTACCTTCAGATGTACACAGTTGATTTTGTATATTTCTTGCTAAATGTGTACTAAAGATTTTGAAAGGAACATGTCCCTGGTTATACTGAGGTAGGTGTTTGGTGCATATGTTTCTCGGTGTTCTTGTGTTGGTGGGTAATATTTTTATGAACAGAATTAGAATGATTGATTTGTTTGGTATTATGGAAAGTCCTGATTACATGGTGATGTATGTTTATTTAAGTTCATGTAGTTTGTTAATCTGTTAGGATGAGCTATATTTATTACAGTCTTCAGCAGCTAATGTATAGGACCAAGATTATAAACAAACTGGGAAGTGGTCCAAAGAAGGTCTTAAAACCGATTCCACACTTGGTGTCATGCCCTGGTAAGAGACATGCAAAATGCATTATGGGAAGGTGATAGAGAGGTTGAAAATTAAGGTCAAAACTACATAAGCCTAATATGTATCTGCTGCTGTTCCAGAGTAACACCATATTTTGTTTCATTCCTATTTCTAATAGAATGGCTTCTGCCACAAGTAGAAGCTAGCGATAACTAATCCTGGGTAAATGGGCAGGTGACTCAACAGAATTAAGTAATCAGTGATCCAGGCTCAAAAGCACACTGCCATTCTTGAGGTTCAATCCAGTTAGCACCTGCCTTTAGAGCCAGGCCTTTCCACAGGCCTTCTTGTCCCTTCTGGAAGACAGTTCTAGTTACTGGTTAATCTCTATGATCCAAAAAAAAAAAAAAGACTCAGTGACACAACTAATCACACTTGGTAACAGGTCAAAGAGATGATGGTAAGAGTTCTCAAACCCAAAACTGAAGTTTTTCTGCACCAAGGGACTGATTCTGAATTGGTATTAATGATGTAGCTCTTCTGCCATCACTCAAACCATACACATTTATATCAGATGAGGATCTGTCTGAGAGTGGTCAGCTAATTATGGAAAATGGATATATTGTAAACTCAGTGTCTATTCAGAGATAACCCATGAACAGGGGGAAAGGATTGAATTAATTGGCTAAATTATCCTCAGTGCATATTTTGGTCAGCTCTAATTTACACATTATGTAAAGTAATTTTAAAATCTTGGTTTACACAGCCTTTAAAACTAAACAAACAAGGAACAAATGACATGTAAATCTATGTAAATCAGTCATTTATATACACACACTTTTCCATGCAGTGTATTTCTTACAGTATTTTACTCTTCCATGGCACCTTTCATCTGAGATTGGCTCAAGTGAATTAAAAATACTGACAAATTTCTTAAAGGATTATTACAGAGATGTCCATTCATGTTCCTTCATTCCCTAAACACCTGCCCTTTCCAAGGAAAAGGATCATCATAACAGGAAGAGATTTCAGTAGGTAAGGTGTGTATTTCTAATGGAATTTTTCTTTAGATCTACAACCTCTTTTTTCTTTCTCCCACCCCTGAGCTGTGTTACTCTACAAAGTTTGCTCTTAACTTGTAGACAGTTGTTTCAGTCTTTTGCCATCAAAAGACTGCTGCTGGTAAATCATCCCTTTTCATCTTTTTTGCATTAAGGACCACATCAGCAAAATGTGGCCTCTGCACATACTACGTCATATGTTCGCGCACAGGGATTGTGTCAGAGTGCTGATCCTTTTACATGTATAAATACCATTCAATGAGATAAAAGTCACTTGTGCACACATGTATCAGTGCTCTAGAACAATGAGACTTTTTTCAAGATATGGCCTTTAGAGGCATGGCTCTTCAGCCACAGAATATAGCTTGATCCAAGATATATTATTTTTGTGCAGCAAGACCATTGGCAGTGTGTTTTGGCAATCAAAACAAGAAGTAAGGGCTTTAAAAATTGAATCATTTAAACATACCATTACAAGCCTCTCCAGTTGAGGATGAACAAGTTAACACAGAACAATTTGCAGCCATAAAAATAAATTTGACTAAAATGGTACTTGTCTAAAATTTTCATACTCTGTGTGTCACTGTGGAGGAGCCAGGGTCTGCACAGCTGCAGAAAACTGTTAAGCCAGCAGTTAAGGAAGCCTCTCTGATTCCATCTTTACTCCTTCAGGGTTCTTCTGAAACCATAAAACAAAAATGCTAAAATCCATTGGTCCCAAAGCTCATTTTTTCCAAGGGAGAAAGTCTACCACTCCTGAACAGAACCAACTGCCACGTAATTACAAACAAAGCAGAACTTTCAACAGGGCAAGGCAGCTCAGACTCTAAGGGATCCAAAGATAACCAAGTTTCACATTGCACGATTCCATTTCAACAGAGAAGGTGATCCTGCTCTCACGCGAAAGCTCCTCCATAAATTCACCACTCTGGCTTCCTAGAGCTGCCCTCTAAAAAGCTATCCTAGAGGCAGGATTGATTAGGACTGTGGAACCCCTCCAAAGGCATCCCAAGGCCCCTAAATTCTCTCCATTGTTTATGTCAGTCAATACCAGGGTCAAAGATATAAGCTGTAGGAGTCAATTTGCAGCTGCATAAATGGATCACCTATTAAGGCTGGACTGAACTTTTCTCCAGTAGACTTACTGTACTATCAGATAGATTTCTCTCCCATTTCCTACAAGTCACTCACTGCACAGAGGCAGCACAAACAAGCATGACATTAATATTTTTATCTTCCCAACAATCCTTCCAAATATATCAACCCCTTTTATTATTTAGCGTGCTCTCCCTGTGTCTGAGCAAGCAAAACAAGGAGTCCATATTCCCTGGAAACAGCCGATCACATCCTGAAGTTTGTAAAACATGATCCTGTATACCGCTGAATTGGTGGAGAATTTCAATAATCAACCTGTATCATCTAGATTCTTCAAAGAGGGGGCTATGGATCCATCCTCCTGCAAGGGCAGGATGGGAGGCCCTTTCACATCATCAGATTCTACCTTCCACCGTGCTCAGAAACATGCACCACACAGCAGAATTTCTTCCCCTGCAAACCCTTCCCTGAAAACAACATGATGCTAAAGGGGGTGAGATACCTCAGTGTACTGCAAAATAATAAGAGAAACATGCCTTTGAGGATTGCAGAAAGAGAAAAAATGCTGGGGCTGACATTGATTTAAGCAGTGGGGAAACAAAATTGCTTGAGGAATCCAGATTAGATCATGTACGTATCCTGCAGTGTTAGTGCAGATCAGTGGCCAATGAACTGAATGTGTGCTGTATCTTTAATTCCTTCTCCATAAAAAAGGGTAGCAAGACATGTCACCATTAAATTGACAAAGATTATAAGAGCAGAACTAAAATGGAGTATAAAATTAAAGAGCATTAAAATATATAGTCCATTCTATGAAATCACTTTTCGTAAAAACTGTCCACTTAAATAAGCATTTGGAGAACAAGGAAGAGTTAAACCTGGGTAAAATTCTTGAACAACAATGCATTAGTAGACCGACTATCTCTATAATGACGATGCTTGTAACATTTTCCAGAATCCAGGTTGTATTGTTTGCATAAGGTAATAAATATGGTTTTCAGCTGTAGATTTCGAGGGCATTGCTTCCTTTATTAGAGGCTGATGCAATTGGAAAGAGTCTGGTAGTCAGGGTTATTCTCCAAACAAGCATTTAATAAATTATGTGAAGCAGATCCAAAAATGAAGTTGTAGGACTCCATGAAAGGTTATATGGAAACTAGGTTTGGTCTGAGAATGACAAATATCAACTGAAAGTGAGACCTCTATATGAAAAGATTAGATTTTAAATGCCAAAACACTAATCAAAGCCATTAAAAGTAGAGGCTGAAGGCTACTTTAGGACAGCTAAGCAAGAAAAACATGGCAGACAATTACACACACTTAGAGTGCCTTTTATCTGAGGCTCATATAAATGCCATCAGTTTGTATACTCTAGAATTACCTGTATATGCATCTCATACATACTGAGGACATTGCCTGTTCAAACATCAACCAGTGAACGGTTATCTTGGTTGAATTATGCTATTAGGTGTATTTAGTGTAACGAGACTGATAAGTAGGGTGACACTTATGTTACTTACGTAGTGTGGATAGAAATGTGAATAATGAATTTTGGTGAGAGATACAAAGCTCCAATATGGCAGCAAGGCAAACTGCATACATTTGTTTTATATCAACATTTGTATTTGTCTATAGCATCACATATACATAGGTACAAATATAAGCCTACCATTACATGCACTATCCTATGTAAATATCCATCTATGCCATGACTTGGGGCTACCTCAGATTTCTACTGGCATTTGCAATATAAAGCACTAAAGAAATACTTACATCGTCTGCTTTTAATTTTTGCCTTGCCAGACTTCAGAAGATGCAAAGGAGAATAATCCAGTAGCATAGAACAGCCTGAATTAGTCAAGGTCTGGGCAATTAGCATCCTTAATAAAAACTGCCTGAGGATAAAGGTATATTTGGAGGCAATTTTAAAAAAAAAAAAAAGTTATCTAATTTTGGTATGCTTGGGATTCAAAGCAAAGCTTTCTGCTGTTTTCAAAGCACCACTGAATGTCAGTAAGGGGAAAACTATCAGTGTGCTCTTGTTATAACATACATTTATTACCATCTATTCACTCATAAACGTCAATGTTATTTCATTCTCTCATTTCTCTCCCAACTAAAGTGTGGCCGTGTCTGCTGAACCTGGACTGTACAATTTCACTACGATTTAAATAAGATGCCATTCTGCTCTGCAGTGACAAGGTATACATGTAACACAGCCTTATAATAAAGAAATCTTAACGGATGTCAGATTTATTATTCTTGTGATATAAGAGCTATACAATAATATCTGTTAGCAAAAATTGTACCACTTACACCTGGTATATGTAAATCACAACAGCATGGAATGATATTACAGACTGCACAGGGTCCTCTGCTTTCACGATTGTTAACACTTACAACCCTAGGAATCTAACAGAAGATGAGTATATAATGCATTCTCAGCTACAGGCCTCAAAAATTTTACTGAATCTATTCCAGCTATTGAATTGTCATAAAGAACTCTGTCAGGCTGGTGGCATTCCATCAAATCAGCACAATCTAACCAATTCACTTACACACACGACTCATTTATCCACCCAGAACTAGAACATTGGGCCATCATATGTATTATACACATTCTAGACAAGAGCTGGAATTAGATATTTTTGTGCCCAGGGTGCACCATAGCAAGCAGTCCAGAACTCATGCCCCTTAATCAGCACCTGGGGCAAAGCCCTGGTCGCGCCCCCCCCGTTACAGCTCTGTTCCAGGCCAAGCAAGTCACCTCAACAATCTCTGACCCCACTGAATGCCATGTGGTGGTATGCAGGTGATGAGCAATTAAAGAGGTAACAGATGTTTGAACATACCCCAGTTAAGGAATGAAGATCTCCATTGCTTGGGTAGGATAAGTATTCTGTTACGCGTGTCACATTGCACCCACCACCCTGATGTAGTTTTGTGGTTTTCAGAAATGTTCACTTGAACCAGTCCTGAAGGAGAAGCACACGAGGGAAAAGAATGTTTTGTTATATGAATTACTCCCAGACTTTTAAAAATACTCAAGACAGATTTAAGTGTAAACGAGATAGCCTGTACTAGAGAGCAATCTGGGGAAAAGGGGTATTTAGTAAGGATAAATAAGCCACAAAAAGTTTGGCTAGTTAACTCTAATACTCTGAAATCCTAGGAGAAAAGCCACTAAAAGCAGATAAGTCATCATACACCCCGAACATTAAATGGCAAATTTAAGACATGGAGCAGCTAAAAGCTAGATTCACAAAAGAACTTTGGTGCCTCATTGCCACAGTAGGCCCCTGAAACTTCACAAAACCCCAGCTCAGATGTCACTGAACCCCATAAATGCCTGAACACACTCAGTGCAAATGTGTTGGTGCCAAAAGTTTCTGCCTTGGCACATGTGCCCTGTAGCCCCACTCCAGGGTCCTGGTCCTCTCTCTAAACCCCCACTTGATTCACAAACAGCAGAAAGATTAGCATTCCTTTGACCTGATTTGCTAAGTGTGCTCAGATCCACCTACCAGACCAGACCCACATGAATGAACTTATACAAGAAGGCTGTGGATGGGGAAAACTCCTTCATAACTTTTAGCCTAGTGGATGTGCAAAACCTCCAGCTCCCCAGCCTATGGGACAGAAGTGATTTGAACAGAGATCTGGAGATATCTGCTACTTTCCTGCAGACTTTGGCACCTATCTCAGAGATGGGTTCAACTTACCACATACCCACTCAGGTTGGCACCTCCCCTTGGCTAACTTACCACCCAGCATTTGGACTATTGTGATGAATGTTCTGTAGTGCTTTTCTCTCCATGTTCATTGTACACGACACCTCAGCACCAGACTCAGGCTTTGTGAATCTCAGTGATTTCCTAAAAATAAGGAGTCCTGTGGCTCTTTAAAAGACTAACAAATTTATATATTGCATGAGCTTTCGTGGGAGAATATCCCACTTCAGACGCTTGAAGATGCGGAATTTCCTAGACACTCAAAACCTGGTGCAGTGAGTCTGAATCCTACCACATACAAGTTTTTGTGAATCTGATTCTAAATGACTTCTGCATGACCATATAACAAACGAATGTGAAGGTCAGTAGAAGAACACAGCTCTTGGCTTCCAGTTCCCCTACATAAGCCACTGGACAGTGCTTCCTTTAAGAGTTGGGGGTGTTACCTGATGCCTACCTATATAACCTTGGCTGGAAGTCTCAGGAGATAATCCTATGAGATTTTTTAAAAGAGTGTGTTGGTCAGAGATATTCCATGGTCAGGTGTCTCAACTCATCTAGTTCTGATCCCAGACAGAAGGAGAAAATCCTTCAGACCACTAATACACAGGACTCTAACTCCAAGAAAGTGTTCAGATAGAGATTCTTACCTTTACTATAGTAACCCTTATATGTAAAATGGGCATAATTTTCCTACCTCACTGTGTTAATGAACACTATAGAATTTCACAGAAATACTGATAATACGAAGTACCTAGAAATGAAGTTGCCACTGCTGTTGCTATTACATTTCATGCCTGCTGGCATTAGCTAAGGATCAGGGCCTCATTGTGCAAGGTGCTGCATACAATGCAGCAAACAATTTCTGCCCTAAAGAGCCCATAATGCAGGTTATAACAAAAAGAGGGGCAACAAAGTTGTTTTAAAGTAAGTGGAAATCCAAGCTCGCTATTTACCCAGTCACCTCTTTGTTAATTATAAATCTGAGGGTGTTGGCCTAGAAATAGTCGTGACACCACATTTTCAGTGCTGAAGTTCTCAAAGGTCAATTAATGGACCACTTAACTTTAGAGGCAACAATTTGTATGTTCAAAATTCCAAGTCTTCCACTGCAAATCATATTTGCATGTGCAAAATAGGTATTTAAATGCCAGTTTTTTTAATACAAAGCAGGGGAGGGAAATATTTTATTGGACTGATTTCTGTTGGTGAAAAACAAATTTTCAAACTTACGCAAAGCCCTTCTGCAAGGACCACTATGTGGTTTGAAAGCTGGTCTCTACCACCAGAGGAAGTTGGTTCAATAAAAGATATTACCTCCCCCTCACACCCCATCTGTACAATATCCTGGACCAACATGACTACAACACTGTGAGCAAATTTTTAATGCACATAACTGCATATTTAACTTGTGTATATATAGTTACCAGGAGTTTTGTGCATATCTGGACAGTAAAGCATTTGTTTGGAAAATACCATGCATGGTGGAATATGAATTATAACAACTTATGTGATGTGCAAACCTAGTAGAATAGAGCTCTCAGTCATTAACAACTCAGTTGCCATCTGCAAGCAGAAGATGGGACATTTGTTTGGAAATTTAAGGGCTGTGTTTGTAAGTTTGGCTCTAAGACTTTTCTAAAAAAGAAAAACAAAAATGAGAGGATAAGCTCTGGAAGAAGATGATCTCTGCTTTTAAACATCTTTGATGACTGTAGACATGCCAAGAGAAGATAGGCAAGGAGTATGGAAAGTGATTCGATTAATTTGAAGGGACAACATAGTTTGATGCGTTTCCAATTATGAAAGTTCCACTTTAAGAAGTTTGTCATCCAATTCTTCCTTTAAGCATTGCTGTGTTCAATATTTCAGTGGATTCTTCCTCCTCAGCCCACTGCCACAGGCTACATGTCTGGAACACAGCCCAGTTTTTAACTCAGACATAACAGGAAAGCAGGCTTTGGGGGGAATACCAGTATCATAATGGAGCTCATCATAGCTACTTTCCTTTTCATAAGGCTTTCTAGGATCTCCTGGTTTATCAAGCAAAGCAGAATCAGAGGGGTACTTTTCTGATACTGTTGCCTCTGATTTCTCTATCACCACCTGCTGTTTAATTTGGCTGAAGAACACCAGCTGAGGAACAGCATAGTTTCAATGCAAGTGGCTGGCTGCCAAAAACCTACAGCTATACTACTGACAAAACCCAGAGTCCATTCTCTCATCCCGCTAATGTAATCTCATTCTGGCTGGTTGACAAAAATAAGTGAGAACTCTGTGTCACAAGAGCACATCTCTCTGTAGGATACTGGTGGTGACTTATTTGCAGAGCCGACTATGCCATGTTAGCTGCTTGGCCTAGCCATCTAGCTTTCAAATATCTAATCTCCGTGGCACCACAGATTCAATTCCCAACAGGGACAATTCAGCACTTTTTCCTTGTGAAGTAAATTAGCAGAGCTCCATCTAATTTCAAGTGCTGGAGACTTCCAGAAGAGATCTTAAAAGAGCTCTTATCTGTGCTGAGGGTATTTTGAGGATCCCCTGATGTTTGGTCCAGTGGATGGAAAACTGATCTTGAAATCAGGAGCCCCAACTGGACTACCACTGATTTGCCTGTGTGACCATGGCCAAGTTACTTCCATCTTCCTATCCCTTATCTGTAACAGGCAGTTCTTACCCTGCTTGGTAAAACACTGGGAGCCAAGGATTACATTTGCTGTAAAGTTCAGGGTTTACCTTGGGGTCATTAGCCAAAATTTTCTTTCCCCCTGCTTCTGAGGGGCTTGCTCCATACTCAGGACTGTCCCTGGGGGCAGGGTGGCAGGACCAATCAGCCTGTGGGGGCCCCCTAGCCCTCCCCATGCTAGGCAGGCCATCCTAGAGAGCAGGTCCCACACTCCTACCCCACCCCTTGCCTCCAGTTTTCGGCTAAAGGCAGCAGGGGTAGGGGGAGCAGCATGGTGCGGTGGGAGGACAGGGAGAGCACAGCAGCAGTGCAGGTCCAGGAAAGTCACCCCATTCACGTGTACTCCCCCACCATAAGAACAGCAGTGTGTGTACGGGTCAGTTAACAGGCTCTTCCCCAGAGATGGATGCATCTCAGTGACGTTACATGTTCACAGTTCAAGAAGTGAGCTGGGATAAGACACATTGTAAAAAGGTAAAATGTTTGCAGGCAGAGGACCGAAGAAAGTAAGAAACCCTGGCCCATGTTTGGAAGATCTTTCTTCCTCCTCCTTTCATCCCTACATTTCTGGGGACAGAGGAGGGGAGGAAAGCAGTTCGATAAATGCCCTTCATGTTAAGTTGTTAACAGCATGAAATAAAGCTTTCTAATAAAGAAGAAAAGGAAAAAAAACAAAGCTTGGCTGATCCATTAGTATATGTACAGTACTCAATACCACTAGGGCAGGTATTTCACTCCTGCCTGGTTTTTAATTGTGTTTGCTGCACTCACGCCTGGTCTGATACCTCCTCCTGGTCACTCTGGGGATGAGCTCTCTAGGTTGACACTACCATCCACAGTTTGTATATCATTGAATCATAGGGTTAGAAGGGACCTCATGAGGTCATCTAGTCCAACCCCCTGCCAAAAAATGCAGGACCGCTCTCACTAAAACATCACTCTAGTCTGCAGCTCCTCTCTCATCCCAGGAACTGCAGTGTCGTCGTCATGATTCACCCCCCAGCCAAGTCTCCTCCACTCCTCTTTCTGGGATAATAAAAGTCCTTCACTCTTGAAATCCTAGGCAGTCTTGCCTTTCACTGCCACTTGGTGCTACTCCTTCAGAAGAATCCAGGCCCACCCTTTACTCCAGGGTCCAGCCCAGGCACCTCCACTCAGTACTTCTGGGCTTTTTTTTCCCCTTTCATCATTCATTGCTCCTTCTCACTGTACCTGCCTCCTCTTTCCTCCAAGGCTGTACCAACTCAAAGATCAGCTCTTTCTTCCCATGGAGGGCTGTACTATCTCAGCAGCAAGCTGGGCTGTAGTTTACTGCCTGGCTTTCTAGGCTTTGCTTGTTACTGCACAGGTGAGCCTGTCCCTGGCTTTTGTCCAGGTGCAGCCCATGAAATGAATTGGTCTGTCCAGCCACTTTAACCCCACTCAGTCCATACTTAGAGATCACATTCACTCCTGATGTAACTGTTATTTTTGAGAGTCAAGGGCAAGAGACAGGAAAGGGTCCATTCTCATGTAGCAGAAGAAATCACCACTCTCAATCAACACACAGCTGATCATTTTACTAAGATGCAATAGCTCTTCAAGTTTTCCTTCACGTTTTAATTCTTCCTTTTTGTATATGGACAGTACACCCTCTTTATGGATGCAGAGAAAGTTTCTATAGTATGCCAGAAACAAATGTTATGCATTAGAGATAATTGCCTTTAAAAGCACACTGTCAAGGAGGTGAGCGCCCCCAATTTTCTCCCATACAAACTTTTCCAATGCAAGACATCTGTGTGATAGTATTTAGGGCCAAATAGGTCCCTTTGGGATGAATGCAGCTCTCTCCCCATCTCCCAGTTGCTATCTTCTGGTCCCATATCCCTTGCCTCCCACAGCTTGTGTTCTGCTACTGATGGCCTGTTTCGCTCGCCTCCACAAGAGCTGCAGCCCTCAGTAATTGGACACTACCTTTAATGTTAGTGTCAAGTCTTGCTTCTGGGAGTTGGATTTATTTAGTTGTAACCAGTCTACTCAGATCATCATGTGCACGGCACTCTTTGTGGCCTAACACAAAGTCAATCGAATGATGTTTTAATCCCTATATGCCTTAATAACTCCAAGTACAAGTGACAATATAATCCTTGGATTGATTTTAGCTTTATTACACAGAAAGTCAGTAAACATAACTTAGAAAAACCCATTTGGGTTTTCTGAGACCCACTGCAATATGCATATTCTGAATGGCAGCTGAGGAAGCTAGCTAATGGCTGCTTTATTTATCTTCTACCAAAATGTGGACACAATTACTTGCAAGTAGGGGGATATTTTTAACTGGGATACAGCCCTACTGAATGCTTACAGAAGGAAAGCCTTAAAAAGGACAAGAGTTAGTAATATGTAAAGGAAGAACTGAGCTCATTGTTCTGACAATCTTGGGAATGTGGCCGTGTGTAAGATCCAAAGGGGCAGTCATGTTAGTCTAGCTCAGCAAAACAAACAAGGAGTCCTATGGCACTTTTAAAGACTAACAGTCCACTTCGCACAGCTGTAGTCAGTGCCTTGCATATTGACAAGATCCAAAGGGGTAAGTGCCACAGGACTCGTTGTTTGTTTTGTCTGTGTATAGTTTATGAATTCTGTTTGACATTGGGGGCCCATATCTGTGCCAGCTTGAAAACTCCATTTTGAACATGGGACTTAACTTCTCTGCAGTCTTGTACCCATATTAACTGGAGATCCACAGGAAGCAACAGGAGAAACTGTTGTACTAGGCACAGGCCTCACAAAGGAGGGTCATTAAACTTTGATGACTGCCTGTTCCACGACAGTCCAGACAAAACTAGTTTTCCAAGTCTGAACTCTGGGGAAGGGGCGTGTGTGCGATAACTAATCAACAGATCAATTTCTGCAGGACTGACCATTTGAGGAGGCTGAAAGGGTCATCTGGCAAAAGGGTGTGGAGGTTATAAAGGAAAGGATCTCTCCCCAGCTGTTCTAGGTAGACAGATATTTTTGAAGCAGAGGGGTCATTTTTAACTGCAGATCCAGTGGAGGAAATACAAAGCTGATTGAAGAAGAAAAATGGCAAAAAAAGGCACGCCAAGACTGCAAAGAGAAGAAGGAGGCTGGGATCCTGGATTCCTTGGAGGGCTTTGACCGAAGCCCAAAGAATACTTAAGAGTGATGGGGAAACTGAGGCAGGGAAATGCCTGCTGCTGATTTTATTGCTTTCGCTAATTCTGTATATTTCTTGTACTAACTGGGGTGATGAGTGTCTGTTTTTGGAGGCCTTGCAAAAACTGTCTGTTTGTCTACTCTGTGACACGTCCCTCAAGAGCTGAAGTGTAGAGTGGAGCCCTCCCAGGACTGGAGCTCTGGGAAAGACACCCTTAAACTGCTGGGAAGTGTGGAGCAGCAGTCAACATTGGGTTCCTTGATCCACAAGAATCCACTTTGTGAAGAGGTAACAGCCAGAGAGCTTATTCCAAGGAAATAGACCAGGAAGGCATAGGAAAGAGACAGTGTTTCAGCCTTCTCTGACCAAGGAAGCTGAAGGGTTCATCAGCCCAGGACATGAGGCCCAGATAGAGCAGCCTATTGATATATCCACCAGAGTGAATTTACTAGTGAAAAAACAACAACAGATTTATTTTTTGCATGAGCTTTCGTGGGAGAAGATCCCACTTCCTCAGATGCTCACCCATCTTCGAAGCATCTGAGGAAGTGGGATCTTCTCCCACAAAAGCTCATGCAAAAAATAAATCTGTTAGTCTTAAAGTGCCACACAACTCCTTGTTGTTTTTTCACTGGACTAGACTAACACGGCTATCCCTTTTAAAATTGAATTTACTAGGCCTACAGCAGACCAGGTGATAAAGCCCAACCTTCAGAAGGGATATATTCCATCGGTTCTCAGTATTAAATAGAATTCATAACCTATGCAGGGACAGAGTTCCCCAAACTGTCACCATCACCTCATATGTAGTATGGCTCTGGTTTTACAGAGATATTAAGCATTGCATTACATGCTTCATTTATATATGGGTTATGCACTGTGACCATCTGCATGTCTGACCACCTATTTTAATGCACAATAACGGTAATCACATCTGATGATTGTGTGTGCAATTGCAGACATTTGGCATGGCTAACCATTTAATAAAAAACAAGCCCCATGCTACTTACATTAGAGATTAGCCCAAAATGAACCCCCAGATGTTAGGTGGGGCTGAAATCTAGACTTCCATTAAATCATTAGGCTTCAAGTGAGAAAGTGAGGCAATGTTATTTCCACTTTTGCACTTCCTCACCTGGAGCTGGCTGTGGCAAATCTGGCCCAACAGCGTGGGTCATCTCAAAGCAGCTCTTTGGAAGACCAAAAGCTTGTGTTTCAGGATTTAATGTAATATAACTTTGCAGGATTAGGATGAGAGCTTCATGGGGTCAGATTTTCCCATATCTGCTTTTTGCAAGGTTCTGGCCCCTTTCCCTGAGGCATCTGTTGTTGGTCACTGCCTTAGAAAAAATACCAGATAGTTGGACCACAGATATTACCAGTAGTCTTGTGTTCCTAAACAGCACCCAGCAGCTAATGGGTCCAAAAGGCATGGTAGCAGGCCAGGATCAACATGTAATAAATATGCCCAGCCCACAGTCCTTTCTCCAGAGGATGCCACATACACTGGTGCCGTAGCAACTCTATGCCATCAAGGGATCCCCTTTAGAACAGGCCCATAGACTTTTCAGTGCAGATCTCTGTATCAGCACAGTCCATTTTGTAGGGGTAAACAGTCATTGGAAAGAACAAATGAGTTGCTTGAAGGAGTTGAGGAAAGCAAAGAGGTAAAACGAAGAGCACCTAGACAGAGGAGAAAGTAATCTCAACAGGGCTAATACACTAGGTCAACAGGCCATAAGGGAAAGGGATAAAACAAGACCGATTCCATTGACTTAAGTGGAATCAAGCTGGTATAGAAGGAGAGGGGACTCAAACCCTCAGAGTTGGCCATCTGATTCACAATGTAATCTGGACTCCAGTTTACACAACTGGTTCAGTTAAGGCTAGTGAAACTTATGTTATGATGATTGTTTTGCACTGGATTCTGCTTTTAGCCATGCTGTCGTCCAAAAATGGCCACCCAACCAGATCTGGGGCTGGCTGGGTGCCTTTCAAGCACACAATAATCATCTCTAGTAAGAGGACATGCTCCTCTGCCACACTTCTCCTGGTGCTGCTTGCACAGAGGTTGGTTTGAAAGTGGTCAGTTCTCCATTATCTTTCTGAGATCCATCACAAAATTTGGAGGCTGTGGGAATGGGCAGCATATTTACATGAGTTCCTCACTGTGATGAAGTAAGAAAACCTCTTGGGCTATCAGGGATGCTACCCAAATGTTCTTCTTTTCTCTTCCTGTACTTTGGTGGTGGAACACAGGTAATCTGGTGATGGGACACCAGTGTGTGATAGCTGTAAGAACCGCTGGGGGCGCTTAGACAGACCTCACCTGGACCCGCAGTGGGTGACAGGCTGTGGCTGGTTTGGACCAGGGGGAGGTCTGCTGGTGGGAGACTGGAACAAAGATTTTGGAGAGAGGAGGAGGTGATGGGTAACAGGACTTGGAGAGGCAGGACGTCCAGGGCTCATCCGGGGAGTTTACCATTATACCTCCTGTTTAATCTGAAAGCCAACTATCCTAGCTGCTGTGCAAACTGGATTGCTAATAAAACCGCTGACCTCTGCACTGGCTGAGTGTCACTGCTGATTGGGATGGCTGGGACCCTCTTGGAGGGAGGAACCCTTCCCAAGGGAGACCAGACAGAGCAAGGGTCAGACCCTCTGAGCCTGGATTTGGGATCTGGCTACAGGTAGTATGGAGACCCAGGTGCTGGACAGGAGAAGGCTCCACCGTAGCAGAGTCCTGATTTGCTGCAGTCAGAGGGGATCCAAGAGTACTCTTCTGGGCTCTGTGACACTCACTCCATAATCATTCTATAATTCCTGGCATCTGAGCGGGGACAAGTCCCCTCTTGCTTCCTGCACCAGCTGATTATCCTCCATACATGCCACTCAGTGCACAGGAGAACTTGGGCTCTTTTTGCATTTGTGCTATGCCCAGTGGCACAGAGTCCCAAAACACAACTGTGGGAGCTGCCACAATGTAAGGTATTAAGAGGGAAGAGCAGGAAGTAGAAGAGCTGATGCTGTCCAAATGAAACTGCCTTGGGAGTATTAGATAGTTAGATCAGATTTACTACTGGAATTTAGCCAGGAGTCAAGGAGCCTTGTTGAAAAAAGCACTGTGAAACACACTTCTGCTAAGACCTCCTTCATCCTTCTATTGTAACAGGTTGCCTGTCCTGCAGAGAAGCATCATCAGTTGAGAAAGCAGGGCCTGCAACTGGTCACCCTAGGGTCACCTTACCCCAAAGCAACAGATGAACACACTTAACTTAAAATGAATCACCTCTTCCCCCTCCATTTGCCCCAAACACACCCTCTGAGCCACTGCCTTGCCTTTGTGACACAATTTTATCAGCTTCCTGCTAGAAATAATTTCCCAGTATTTAGCTACCTCCTCATTCCCCTGCCCTCAGCACAAGGGCATACACGCTCTTTGGAACTTCCTCAGGCTAACTATTCAGAGACACGCTTACAAAATATATGACTTTCCGGCCTGTCTGAGCCACAGCAGCAATCACTAACACAACATTTTCAAATCTAATCTCATTTCTGATTAAATTTTTTCTCCCTCCCATTTGTAATCTTACTTGGCGATGTGATTTGTGCAGCTCAGTATAAATATATGCTTTAGAATTAAACTGGTTCAGCAGTTTTGACAATGATTTCTTGGAAATTAAGCCCAGACAATTTGTTTGGCTGAAGCAGAATCATTCGAAATGTATCTGATGGAAAGGCTATAAAGTACTCTGGGATAGAGCACACTAATAAATATTAGCAATGGAGATCTCATTCATGTTTGGCTTCAAGGGTACTAAGAAGAGCTCAGTGGGATTGTGCTGCCCTCTGGCAGCAAGCCGGAACAGTGTTAGACCAAATGCAAACAAAGCTGAGAGATATATTCAGTTAACACCTGGCATCTGTTTTCCATGTACAACACGCATTGCTGGAGTCACTTTAAAGAAAGATTCAATGCACACATGAATGGATGGTAGAAATAGGGATGGGATAATGGGGCCAATCCAGCCAAACTGTGGCCCAGATTCCAAGCTCTCACAGATGTGCACACTGCTCAACTCAGCAAAAAGGTGCAAAGATCCCACTAGTGCACTCCTTTTATCATAGGCCAGCTGCAAAACAATTTAGCACCATGATGTAATTTAGCACAGTGTGAAGAACTTGTTATATTAGACCAGCCCCAATTACCTGAAATGACTGTCATGAGAGCCATGGATAGTCCACGCACAGTCTGGCAACAACTACACCATCTTCTGCAGATGCAGGGACGGAGACCTTCCATGATTTGTGCCTCTTCACTTGGGTCTCTTCCTCCTGTAGCTGGCTGCCCCAGTTTTAGGGCTGTATTTACACTGACAGCATGGCAAACAGCAGACTGACAGTGATGGGAGAGAACTGGAAAAGAGCCAGTATCTTAAGAGTAATGTATGTTTCTGAGGGTTGCAATTTAGGGTGCCTCTGAAAAAGCATCCACCAGGGACCACTCACGTTCTTAATTGCTAAGGAAGTATTGCAGGTGTGATTATATTCTATAACAAACTAAAAATTTTAGTGTATTTTTCTTTACATAAGCCTAGCTTGTCTTAGACAAAGGGATGATGTTTCATCTATTTTCCTGTATCTCCAGTATAATGGGGCCAGAGATGAAAAGTACATCTGCATAGAAGGTCAACAAACACATCAAACTAGATGAACAGGACCGCTCAATGATACTGATGGCGGATGGAGCCTGCACCGCCAGGAAGCTTTCCTGGCTCTTGAAACTTTGGGAAATAAGCAAAGACAGAGGGCCATTTTGGGGTCTATAACCTAGGGGTCAAAGGATGAGCAGTGCCTCAGGAGTTCCTGAAAAGTTGATCACCTTGTCCTGAAAACCCAGAGTAGCTGTAACTGAGTGTAGGTGAGAAACCTGCATAAAGACTGCAATTTGCTGAGGTTAAATTTTAGTCTCTAGAAAGCTTTATTTGTTTTGTTGGTTTTTTTTTTTTTTTGCTTTACTTCTAACCGTTTCTGTGTCTTATAATCTTATTTCTTATCACTTAAGCATTTGTTCTGTGTTAATAAACATATTCTTGTTTTATCACCAACTATCTCAGCGCTGTGTGTTAAACTGCCGGGCGAGTCCTCAGCTAAACTTCCAGGCTGGTGCGTGCTCTGCCTCTTTGGGGGCAGTGAAGGTAAGATACACAGATACTCCCTGGGAGAAACTGGACACTTCTAGGGAGATGGTTTTATGGGGCATGGGACTAGAGAGACTGTTAGTGTTAGCCTGTAAGTAGTAACCAGGCTGAAAAAAGCGAAGGGTGAGGCCACTGTGCAGTGAGCAGACTGACAGTCTCTGGCTTCTGAGCCAGTACTGCACCGCACAGAGGCACTCAGGGCTACAGGAGAGGCAATGACAGAATCTTTTGCTGGTCAGGGTGAACCAGCAAGTTTCACATTAGTGTAGTCAGCAGGGTTTACACACCACTTGCTGTTTGACTGGGGTTCACACTTAAAGCATTGATATACTAGTTTTTAAAGTGCTTTTCAAGTGAGCAGGCTGAGAACCATCAAAGAAAGGTTATCATTTTATGATTTTCTGTTTGTATGTTTCAGGAGAGGAAGCTGAATGCAAGCAATATTAAAATATGGCACAGCAAAGCAGCTGCAAAGTTAGACCTGCTCAGGCTGGAGACTGGTCAGAAAGATAAAGAATGGGAAGATGCACACCTGACCTGCCTCCACCCCAGAACTCACCTACCTACCTATCCCCCATACGCATATACCTGAAGACATCACCAGCCTCACAGCACTCAAATAGATTCACAATTGCAAAATTAGGAAGAGGAGGAGAAGGAAGAGCAAGGTAAGGACTCCACTACAGAGGCAGCACAGCACCTTTATTTGTTTCTTTAGATATTTTCTCCAATCCATCAGCCTCACTTTGACCTTTGAAGAGCCTAAACAAATCTACCATCCTCTACCTACCTAGATCAGACCCTGAGGGAGATGAGCCACTACAGAATCCAGGTTCCATAAAAGAGACATTATGTCACCATCATTCTGACAATGAAATCTTGAGCATCCAACTATCTGTCTCGGTTGTCACAGAAAGGAACAAGGTGGAGTGAAGTAACATAAAAACCCCAAGGTGAGGATGGCAAAGTAAAAAATTCACTCCCCTTCCCAATTAATGAAGCTACAGATTAGAGCTGGGAGAATAATTTCTCTAACATTGCAATGACTGAAATACACCCCCCACCCCAATCATAGAATCATAGGGTTGGAAGGGACCTCATAGGTCATCTAGTCCAACCCCCTGCCAGAGGCAGGACCACTCCCACTAAACCATCCCAGTCAGGGTTTTGTCCAGCCGGGCCTTAAACACCTCCAAAGATGGAGACTCCACCACCTCCCTCGGCAGCTCATTCCAATGCTTCACCACTCGCCTAGTAAAAGTTTTTTCTGATATCCAGCCTCGACCTCCCTAACCACAACTTGAGAACATTGCTCCTCGTTCTGTCCTCTGTTATTACCGAGAACAGTCGAGCTCCATCTTCCTTAGAGCATCCCTTCAAGTAGTTGAAGGTTGCTATCAAATCCCCCCTCAATCTTCTCTTCTGCAGACTAAATAAGCCTAATGCTTTCAGTCTTTCCTCATAGGGCTTGTGCTCCAGCCCTTTTATCATTTTGGTTGCCCTCCTCTGAACTCTCTCTAGCATGTCCCTGTCCTTTTTGTAGTGGGGAGCCCAAAATTGAACACAGTATTCTAGATGTGGCCTCACCAGTGCAGAATAGAGGGGAAGGATCACATCCCTTGATCTGCTGGTAATACTTCTTTTGATGCAGCCCAGTATGCCATTGGCCTTTTTGGCAGCAAGAGCACACTGCTGACTCATATCTAGCTTCTCATCCACCATGACCCCCAGGTCCTTTTCTACACTGCTGCTACTAGCTGAATGTTCCCCAGTCTGTAGCAGTGCATGGGGTTTTTCCATCCCAAGTGCAGGATTTTACATTTGTCCTTATTGAAGCTCATAAGATTTCTATTGGCCCACTGTTCCAATTTATCTAGGTCTCCCTGAATCCTGTCCTTGCCCTCCAACGTGTCTACTGTTCCCTCCAGCTTGTTGTCATCCGCGAACTTACTGAGAGTGCAGTCTATTCCATCATCTAGATCATTGATGAAAATGTTGAACAGAACTGGCCCCAGGACTGACCCCCAATGTTCATTTAGGGTCCAACAAAACATTTGGGTAAACCCAAAGTGAACTTTCATTTTAGGGTCCATCTACATTCAAGCTGAGAACACACTTTTCCATTTGGGCAGATGTCTCTGCACTAGCTTTGCAGGGTAGCTGCTGCAACAGGGCACAGATGGCGGATGCATTAGCTGTCCCAGTTAGCTTGAATAAAACTAACATAAAGAACCAGAGCTGGAAATTACACTTCCAGCTCAGAGGCATACATAACCTTTTGCTTAGTTTCAAGAAGTTTTTGCAACTTTGAGCTTTTTTTTTTTTAAAAATTAATTCAGTTAAGTTTCAAAATGAAGCATTTCAAAATGGACAGTAAAAACGTTTAGTTCTGAAAAGGTCACAAGGCAAGCTTTTAGACTTTAAAATAATCATAATCTTTTTTCATCCTAAACTACTTGCTGAATTCAACTGGCATTTGTTGATAGTTTTGGTTCAGATGAAACAACATTTTTGAGTGAAAAAAGTTATTTAATCAGTATTTCTCAACCTTTTGCAGGTTGTGACACACTTGGCAGCATATCATGACCCTACAGTACACACCAGCCCAGCCTCCCACAGACTCCCCATGACACACTCACCACTGTACGGTGAAACATGAATGCATCCCAACAGAGTGGTTGCGAATTACTGATTTAAACTATCTCAGCTCTCCTGTGAATGTCTAAATAAAGTTCTTAAAAACTCAAGGCACAAAGATTGTCAACAGCTTGTAGATGCAGCAGTTCTCTAGCTGAGTTTTATCTATTGTAGAAGTGTTACTAAACTCTTTATGCCTTTTTATCCAATTTGTCTACTTTCTTCATGTTTGGCCACTTTGGAGATAAGCTCTTTTCCAAAGTCAGAGCAGTAGCTCTAAATTGTCTTCCCATCAGAAGTTGTGTTGCACTATGCAGTATTGGTGTTGATCTGTAGCTCAAAAGAGCAAAAACAAAACAGGGAGTCATGTGGCACTTACAAAGACTAACAAATTTATTTATCGCACGAGCTTTTGTGGGGAAAATCCCACTTTGTCAGATGCCTGATGATGGGTATTTTCTTGCACAAAAGCTCATATGATAAACTAATTTGTAAGCCTTGAGAAGTGCCACCAAACTCCTTGTTTGTTTTACTGAACTAGCCTGACATGGTTACCCCACTGGAACTTGTCAAAAGAGCAAGTGATGGATCTTCCTGCTATAGGATTTTCTGGGCTATCTGTACAGCTCTCTGAGCCTGACCATACACTTGCGAGTAAAGCGGGCTGCAAATAACATGATCAAAATAATATTTCATTGAAAATGACAATTTGTGATTGTAGCAGGGGAGAACAGTTACCCGCCGGCTGGGAGATAGCTGGTTGCCAGCAGTCCTCCTGCTGGCCTGAAGAGGCCTTATGCAAAAGCCCATCCTGGATCCAAAGGGATGGCCTGAGGGAGAGGCAGTACTATATAAGGAAACGGACCAGTCAGCCCAGGGGGAAACAAAAAGGGAGATGGCTGTTAGCGTGGACAGATCTCCCTCCCTGGGATCAGCAAGGGGACAACTGACAGCGAGATCTCCATCCCCAGGACAGCCAAGGTGAGGACCACTGGCTGGCTGCCCCCCTAGATATAATGGCCCCAGGAGAGGACCTGGATGAGCTTCCTTCAGTGGAAAGCCTGGAGGAAGGGGACCAGCCTGATGCTATGAAGACCAAGATGAGCTTCCCTCAGCTGGAGACCGCAGTGAGCTGCCTGCCTCGGGCCCCTGCAACCTGGAGGACCTCCTGCTGGTGGATGGAGCAGAAGAATTGCCTGCACTGCCACCAGCATACAGTGAGGGGCTGACTGGGATGCCCTAGGGAACTTATCCTGAGGACTGGGAACACCACAAGGAAGGTATCCAAGGGGGAACTGGGAGGAAGTAGCCCAGGGACAGCTGGTGAGTGTACCTCTGCTATACGGCATCATTTTTTTGGCCAAAGCCCACTGACCCAGTGGCGTGACACTGCCACTGATAGGGCCCTGAGCTGGAACGCAGTGGAGCAGACGGGCCTGCGTTCCCATCCCTTCCCCTGCCACCATCCAGGCTCCAGCGTGCTGGCCTTACCCCTGCTCGGGTTGAAGGCCCTAAACCCTTACTATTGTGGATTTTTTCATTAAATGAAAGCTTTTTATGACCCTTCCATTAATGTTCATGAGACTAAAGTTAAAAAAACCTAAATTTTCAAATACAAACATGAAAAGTACCTAAAAAAAAGATTTTAAAAAACCACCAGTTAACTCACTCCTCATTTTTCATTTTCCACAGCAGCCCATTTTTACAGTTAAAAAAGGCCCTAAATTGTTTGTCCAGTTCAAACCTGTCCCTTTAGTGGTTTTATCTAATTGGTCCCTTTTAGTAACTTTATTTATAGTAAACTTTATTTTCCTTCATTTTCTTAGTATCCCTATTTTTTTCCTCCCCCAGTTTAGCAGTTTTGTAAGGAGCAAGAGCCAAAATAAAAGTGCCTTTAACAGGTCTTGAATCCCCCCAAAGTTAAAAGACAATGTTACTACCCACTGTGCTATCTAGGCAACCATGTAAACTCACCCTCCAGAGTCAGGAGATACCTGAGTGCCGAGTGAAAAGGCCTGGTGAGCAGGCTGTGATTGGGCAGTGTGTGCATGTGACCACCTCTAATCTCCAACTCCTGGGGGACAATCCCCTGCTCCCTAATGCTGCTGTTAAAGGGGTTTTTTAATGTTCTATTCCTGACCAGCACAAAGCCAGACAAAACCACCTATTTTCAAAATGCCTGGAGGACGGAGGACATGAAGGCAAAAAGGAGGACGCATCCTCCTTTTGCCAGACATCTGGTAACCCTAACCATGAATAGCTGTAGTGAATCCCTTCGTTCAAGCTCCATCTCTCCTCTGTCATCAGACACTAGGTGAGATCCCCTCTTTTTTCCAGCAGTCAACTCTTATGCCCCTTATCTCATGCCTTCCCAGTCCTTTGTTCTCAAGCTGAGGAAATGCTGTTCAGCCTCCCTAAAGATAGGTGGTCAAGTCATATCTCTCAGGGTTGTTTGTTGCTAGGTGCCAACATCTGGGCAACAGAATTTGGCATTATCTTCTCAGATGCTCCACTGATATGGGGATTGAGATCCAGTCAGCTAGATGACACCCACACATCTGTCTCTTAGCCTACTCTGAGAGCTAACGATCCTTCCCCACTCCAGTGAAAAACAATGCAGCATATACAGGAAATTGAGAAACAAAACAGGACTCAAAATATTCCTCACACATATTATGTCCTTCAAGTTCATCATTTCTATGTACCTAGACCAGGGGTCTCAAATTCAAATCACTACAAGGGCCACATGAGGACTAGTATGTTAGCCCAAGGGCCGCACCACTGAAACCTTTTCATACAACAATATTGCAAATATCAGTAACAATAGTGTCATTGTGGGCCACAGGAAATAGCTTTAGGGGCCGCATGTGGCCCTCAGGCTGTGTGTTTGAGACCCCTGACCTAGACAAACCATCCATACTGATCAAGTAATGAAGTTTTCTGAATTTGCATATGTCAAGGCTGTTTCCCCACTCTGGTACTCTGAGTGCAGAAGGTGGGGGCCTGCAACAGGCCTTAAAAGCCACTGGCCTTAAAGCCTGATCTTAACTCTCCAAGGCCTCCAATTCCTGGCCTTGGAGTGGTATCGCTGCCACCACCCAAATGCAAAAAGCCTCTTCAAAACCCAGGAAGGCACACTTGGGAATTCCTTCCTGTGATGCACCTGCAATCTTTTTTTATTCCTCCCTCAGGAAAGTGACTGAACCACTGCTGCAATATGAGCTGGAACTGGAACAGAGTTCCCTTTAGTAGCTGGCTGTGGAGTCTGAGGCACATGCACACAAACCTCTTGCTTTTCAGGACACAGAACCAGAGCTTACTTAAAAGGTAAAATCTTTAATTAAAAAGAACAGCTAAAAAACACAGAGAGTTGCTTCTCTGGGATTTAACTTAGGTAGTTACAGGGTAGGAGGAGGGGATATATATGCTTAGCACAGAGAAATCCCAAAACAAGCCAAAACAAAGAAAATTCCCTGACCACATCTAAGTACACATTCCTTGATCTACCCACACCTGGTCAGTAACAAACTTAACTTATCTTTGGTAAGGATGTTGCTGGATTCTTCCTCAGGCCCCTTTGGCCTCCTCCTGATCTTCCCAGGAGCGCTGATGCATCCAAACAGGAACAGGCAAGCCTGCTGATCCAATTCAAAAAGCTGTGCTTCGTTCCTATTGGCTGTCCTGGGACTTACTGACCAGAGCATTAACCCCTTTTTCCCCAAGGGTTACTACAGCATAAATCTGCAGCTTGTCACACAGAAGGCCTGGCTGGTAGAGGTTTTAATACATTGTAAGATTTAGCATTGTTCAAATTCATTAGTACTTGATCTCCTTTCACAAGTTCAATACCACCATCAATTCCTCCATCAATTTCTTCCACCTTTCTCATTAGGGCTGTCAGGGCTGCCATATTGCATCTGAAAAGGTTGTTGGTCTTTGATCAAATGCATTCCAAATGTTTATCTTTTGTCCTGGTAAATTGTTTATGCGGTGAACTGGGCTAGAAAGTTAGTCAGAGCTAAGGAAGTTAGTTAGCTAGGAAGGGTTAGTCAGAGCTTTTTTCAGATGACTTCAGTTCCAGGCAAGGTTGAAGGATTATAAATCTGTACTGAGATGATTGTGAAGTCTGCTCCTCAGAGAATTTTAAAGTCAATAGTCTTCCCATGAATATTAAGTTTCACTTTCCAAGCAGGCTCTTTCACATCACATTAACAGATTCCAGAATCAATGGCTCTTGATTGTCTGTGATATGAGTGAACCCCTTGACAGTTTTGGAGTGGCAAACAGTTGCAAAAAATGTGCATATTTTGTGCATTTATTACACCTTGCACTTTTGACTGGACACACTTTGTCTCCTGAGTTCCACACCTTTGACATTTATATCAAAAATCTTTTGTATTTGACTGGAGTCTGTCCCTTTTTAGCCTGAGAGTTCTCTCTCCCAGCTTCAGGGGTTGCATAGTAATTGGTTGTAATGCTGCATCTGTTAACAGCTTCTGAGCTAGTTTCCTGTTTTTCAAATTTGGCAAGTAGCTCTTCATTTTGTTGTCTCACCCACTCAAACTGATGTGCCACTTGAATACCTGTGTGTAGCATTAACCCTCTTTTTTTGACTGTAAAAGCTGTGAAAGATTTTTATCTGTTAACCCAATAATCAACTGTCTCTGATATATTCTTGGTTTGCAGTTCAAAAAAAAAAAATCACTTCAGTTTGCAGCCAGTGCATGCAGAGCTCTTATAAAACATTCCACATTTCCCTTTGGTCCTTGAAAGCACACACTTTCATAAAGAATATTACCCTGAGATAGTGGTTCCCAGCCTTTTTAGTAACACGGCACACTTCAATGAGACAAATAATTCCACAGTACACCCACTTCTTTCAGCTGAATTGATTGCTCATAAATTTCACATTTACTTATATTTACTATAGTTATGGTCTTACTAGAGAGATTTGAAACATATCACATGCAACATACTAAAGAAGGATCTAATGCATTAACACTTCAAACCGATCAGAAAAAAAAATACACATCATGTCAATTTTGCCCTGCATCCATTTACATTTAGAATGTTCACTTTTTAGAATCAAAAGACCAGTACCTCACTTTTAATTTGATCATTAATTTTCATGAGTTTTATGAGTTGTAATTTTGGTTGGATAGAATATTGTTTAAGATAAAACTATGTTTATTTACGCTGATTTTCATTACCTTTGTGCAAAATTTCATGGCACAGTTGAACAGTTCTCATGGCACACTGCTTGAAAAGCCACTGCCTTGATATGTAAAGTAGCCAGAACCTTTTCAAAGCCAGCTTTAGGACTGCCTTCAGTAAAGTCACAGTATTTAATTACATCTTTTGCCGGGTTCCCCATAGTATAAATTAAAGAGCATACCCTTATGTCTTCAGTTTCTGCAGGGAGCTTTATAGTGGTTTGAAATCTTGTATAATACTGATTCCAGTCTGTTGCTTGTGATGGTTTTTCAAAGCTGATATTCTTTGGGGGCACCAAACAGTGGTATATGGATGAGATCCTGCAACCTTTGATGCTTTGTTCCTTCAATTTCTGGTCTCCTCTGACACTGGCTTAGTCCTCACACCATGTCATGTACACCTTGTATGTGATAGGTTGAAGAACAGTTACTAGCAGGCTAGACAGATATGGACTGACTAGAGTGACCTTTCCAGGGAGGTATACACCATATGTGTTCGGTATATGATCCTTTAGTGCACTGCCAGGCAAAGCTGAGGTAAGCTTAGATAAGGTTTGTTACACATGGCCTAAACTAGTGGCTGAACAGTATAATACAGTTTAGCATTCTATTCCACTCTTGATATTCAGCATAATACAACAAAAGAGAAATAATAGTATATAAAAGTCATTCTATATAGATCCAAACAGCCATAGTGTAGCTATGGGTGGGCTTGAGTGTATCTAAGCCTACCCACCTGGCCTGTGGGCCTGCCCCCCCCCCACCTGCTGCAGTGCCCTGCAGCAGTGCAAGTTTTGTTGCTGTGACTGTGGACTGGCCACCAGCGGGTGGCTGCAAGCAGCTCTTTGCCCAAATTGCACCACAGCTCTGGCCCTAGGCACCCTCTGAACCTTTGACGCATCAGGTGTCAAGAGTGCCGCTTCCACTCCCTCCCTCTCCAGTTGCTAGACATCCTTAGGAAGCTTCCAGTCACCAGAACAGAAGCAGGACCGGCTGGGCCCACCCTGGTACCTCACAGACCTGGCCAGAAAATAGGGGCTGATGCAGAGCTAAAGCATATTTAGATATATATGCAAATCAACGAGCATCTTTGCTTGTGTAGTGCCCAGGATTGCAGGGCCCTCACTCCTGGTTAGGACCTCTAGACCAGGCTTGTTCAACATGCAGCCTGGGGGCCAGAATCCAGCCCACCTAGGACTTTTATCTGGCCTACTGAGTGCTGCCGCAAGAGCCTGGGAGCTGGGGCTGGCCGGGGCTATCTGGAATGCTCTGTACCTCAAGTGTGCAGGCAGATATTGACAATTTGTGCAAGCAAAAGCAATGCCAAATATCACACTAATCATTTTACTAAAGTTTATTAGTAAAGATCAATTTGTACGTCTTATCTATGTCTTATCTATCAAATTCTCACCGGCCCTCTGACTGAGAAAAAGAATTGCAATGTGGCCCGTCACCCAAAAAGGTTGGACACTTCTGCTTTAGACACTACCATGCTGCAGCATGAATGGAAGCACTCAGTCGTACTCCAGATAGTCCAATAGTAATTCCTCTGCTTTCCATGTCAGCTTTGGTGGCTTGGTGACCTAGACATTTAGCAACCTCTTTTACTATAGGGAAATGGCAACTATTTCCTCCATAATTAATTGGAGATACTGCTGGAGACAACAAGGCAGAGGAACTAATTTACCTCTGGTGAACTTTTGCCATCAATGAAGTGAGATGTCCCTACACCATGAGTTGACTCTCTCTGCAGTTTCAGTCCTTTTAACAGCTACTGAAAGACCTTTTCTTGCTGTCTTTTTAAAGGGAATATAATTAGATTAAACAAGATGCCTGATCTCTTCTTATTGTAAATCTCTTTTCCCTCATGGAAAAGAATAGTCAGAAAGAAACTTACCTTTAATTGAAAATGGCAGTGGAATGTAAAGGAGTTTCCAACTGCTTAAACTAGTGTAAAACCTGACTCAGGTACTAATATTTCTTTATAATGCTCTCTATGTAAAAATATCATATAGGAAATCTAAAGAGGGATAAGTTGATCAGTGCATGTTTTCTGGTGGTTTTATATCTTTAGAAACACTAATCTGTAATTTCCAAGTTTAACATATGTACTGCAATTAAGTAAGTTTTTCTCATCATGTAAGATAGCATTAGAGAACATGGCAGGGTCCCTTACACTCTGAGCAGTGAGAAGCAAGCAGAATACTAACTAACAGCTACAGAGAAGTAGAGTTGTAATTAACAGAGTTTCAGTGGAAGGGGGATGGGAGAATATCTAAACTTACCAGCCATTTAGCCTTTTCTGTAATGCCCTTATCATGGGGAGATTTAGTGCATGTCTTCTTCTGTGGTACAATTGAATCTTCCAATCCAAGGAGGGCTTGCATGGGACTTATACATACACCGTGGAGAACTATTATGCCTTTTGGAAAAGAACCAATTGGTTCAAATATTTTCTACTCTGGAAGAGTCCCTGGTGCTCACCTAGTTCATACTCAGTTTCACAGCTCTCTGTTATTTAGTTCCAAAATTACTCAGCATACACAAAATAGCTAAACTGGAGTTCCCAAACTTGGGATCGTGTGGAGCATATTTAATACAGTGGTTCATGAGGGCACATTCCCTCTCACACCCAATGACATTGATCACTTCTGGAAGTAAAGAGTCAGTGTCATGTGATCAGGGAAACCTGTAGAAGAGGACAGAGTAAGTAGAGTGTGGTAAGATTGCAGACATGAGAGCTGGTAGGGAACTTTCTAATGAAAACCTATTTCCCCGGAAAAATCTGATTCATCTAACCCAGAATGTTTCGCAGCAACATCTCAGGGTTAAACTGTTGTCAAATCACAGACAGGATCCATTTGAAAACATGCCTGGTTTTCTGATGGGCTGATGGGGAGCCCAGGATTTGGAGCAGCCCTGAGCTCCCAGCTGTGGAGCCAGAGCCTGGAACTCCACATGGTAGGATGGCCTTGGAACCACATACTGTAGGAAGTTTATGAATGAGATTGACATGATTCTTGTTGATTTGTCCTCTGTCCAGTGGCAGGAAGGAAGTAGACAAGACTCATATCAATTCTGGTCAGCAGTTAGGAGTCACAAAGAACAGTTTGCTTCAGAAACAGCATGCATCAGTGTTTACAAAACAAATATTTTTGGAATTTCTGGCTTGTGGGATTAAAAAAATATTCTGCTTCAATAAGACTGAAGTCATATGCTGAAATATTGAAATTTCCTGTGAACCAGAAATCCTGAGGTTCAATCAGCTCTAGTAGATACAAACCCTGGCTGGGATGACTTAGTGACAGAAGTCATGCTTTTAGCAGAGGCTTATACTAGATGACCTGATGAGGTCCCTTCCAGCCTTAATATTCTGTGAAACAAGCTAATTTACAGGATGAGGCTCTGCAGTGAAACTAATCATCAGGGAAATAAAGGCAAAGAGAGCATTACAGGATAGCATGGCCCAGTGACTTCCTTTAGTTTCAAACAACCAGTTGTCTTTGTATGTAAGAGTCACAACTTTTATTTACTGATTATGAAATAATGTTTCCTCTTCTGGATGTACAGAATAGTTCTCTGTCTAGTTTGGAAGCAGCAGACAGGCTAAACCTGTAGCACCACCACTTAACTATAACTTTCCTCTGTTCATCCTAAGCAGGTGTCAACTTCAAAAGTCTTGTCGTGATAAGTTGACCACCAGCAAACACAACTTCTACTCTGACTCCTCAAAACATAATTATGGGTATCTCTGAGATATGGCACTGGCTATTTCTCTACCATTAAATCAAGGAATTCACAGTATATACCCAACAGCTATGTAGTCATAATGCCACTTGGATGAGCCCTAGCATGAGAAGACATGGACTTACAGTACATTTAAATTTCATGCACCCTCAAAGTTCCAGGGTGTACAGATTGCTTATTTTATGCTCTCAGGCTTAAATTTTTGGAAACCAAAATCCACTTTATGGGCGCAATTGGCACATGCTATTTTCAACCCATAGAATTTGTAGATGTCCAGAATCCAACTAACCACAGAGTCTGGAACATATGAATGATTTGGGTGGAAATGAATTATGGGGCAGTGCATATTAGTGAGGGATACAACCGTGTGTTGTAAATACAGTTTGTCACAGGGCTTCTGACTGACTTGCTACTACATACAGAGCAGGTCTATCTAGTCTATTCGGCTGGGGTGTGACAAGGTGCTGCTAGCTGCCAAAAGAGGGACAGGACAAGACTAGTTCTTTCAAATTCTGTAGGTGCTTATTCAATTCTGTGTTCCCTGAGGCAGAGGATATGTCTGTCTTGCACAGCACTCAATAGGTGCTTCACTCCAAATCATCAAATTGATCATTATACACTGAAACAAAATCAAACTACACACAAGATTGAGAATGTCAATGGATTAGGAATTAGGGCTTGCACTTGAGCCTGGGACCAGCAAGCTGCAACTCCAGTTGAAGACTTGTACCCAAATCACAGGTGGCTTGCTGTAGAATCACTTGATTGACCAGATCCCTCAACTGATTGGAGTGGGAGGGTGTTGTGGGGCAGGATCTGCTCTTAAAACCTGCAGCAGGGAGCTGGCTGCTCAAAGCATATGCTCATATTTGTATTAGCATCTATCCCTCTTTGTTTCCATCTCTACATCTGCCTTGCTTCACTCCAGGTAACTTGCTTCTGACTTTAGCATCTGGTCTGACGCCAGTTGTGACTCTGGGCCACTAAGCCTGGCTACTTACTTCAGCTCCAACCTTTAGGACTGACTATACATGGCTCAGTCTCTGACGCAATGGGTGTGTCCACACGAGAGTTTTATTTCGAAACAACAGCCCCCCGGAACTGGTGGCAGGGTGAGCCAGTGGGGCTGTGGCCACCCCGCGCCCCTTGCAGCTCCCCGACCTGGGCAGCGGAGCCTGGGGTGCCGTGGCTCCCCAAGCCACTTGCCCAGAGGGCAACCAGCTTGGGGCACCCCCAGGCTCCTGGCAAGCCCTCTCCCCCCCTGCCCCCACCTCCCAGGGTGCCCCTTTCCTGAAGTGAAATAGCAAGTCCACACATAGGACCTGCTTTCAGGTTTTCTGTTATTTCGAACTAAGTTTTTATTTTTTTTTTTTTAGTTTGAAATAAGCTGTTTTGAAATAAAGGTTTATTTTGCAATAAGTCATTTTGGAATGACTTATTTCAAAATAAAACCTTGTGTGTAGACATAGCCACTGAGACTACCAGTAAATCTAATCTTTGTACCTGTGCACACTTGGGTACAAACAATAAGGACATCCTCAACTTTAACCATGAGCCAAGGAGTGCCTCAGAGTCCATTTTTAAATGTACGCATTCCGGAAAGCTCATATCCAGAACCATGCAAATCCAAGTTTTTGGGCTGAGGCTTTCATCAAAGTGTCATTTTTTGCCTATTGTGGAGGCAGCAAACTGTTCTTTGGTCTGGGTCTGCAACTTATTTCCCCAGTGTTTGTGGATGTTCCATTCCAATGTTTTGGTATCGTTAAATCAGATTTTTCACACCCCTATGCAATGGAGCTGGGTCATCTTAACTTTTTAGTGTAGACCAGGCCTAACTCTATGGTGGTATGAATAACATCTGAATATAGTGCACCAGTGTGACTTGGTGCAACATAACAGGGGAAAACAAAACATTTCTCACTCCATGAAACCAAGGAAAGGTCTACACTCCCTGCCATTTTTGGTGACAGTTGAATGTTGATATGCAATTTACTTATAATTAGTTTGCATATCTTAGTTCAACTGCCTTATGCCCAGCATGTTCACTGCACTGAGTCAAAGGGAGGGGCCTCCCTTTGATTCAGTGCTACTTAATAGATTGGCTTCCTCACTGCCTGAGCAGGTTTCCACAGACCCAATCAGTGGATCAGGTAGTCAATCTGACAGAGGCAATTTTGTCACTCTCAGGCTACGTCCACATATAGGGCCTTGTTTCGAAATAAGTTATTTCAAAACAAGTCCTTTTGAAATAAAGCCCTTATTTCGAAATGACTTAATTCGAAATAACTAAAAGTCAGTTCGAAATAAGGGAAAAGCCCCAAGCGAAACAGCATGTCCAAACTGTGGACTTGATATTTTGGGTTTTAGGGGAAAGGCACCCTGGGAGGTGTGGCCACTTGGCCCCTTGCTGGCCATGTTGCCACCAGTGGGGGTGGGGCTTGTAAGGAGCCTGGGGGTGCCCCAAGCTGCTTGCGCTCTGGGCAAGCGGCTTGTGGAGCACCCCCCCCGGCTCCGCTGCCCCCGTGGGGTGAGCCGCTGCTCGGTGGCTGACCTCGCAGCCTGGTTAGGGGGGCTGCACCCCAGGGGGTGGCTACTCCACGGGCAGTTCACCTGCCACTGGGGCTGCCCCCAAGCCAGGCGGCGGGGTCAGGGGTGCCCGGCTCTTCCCCCTGCTGCAGGGGCAGGGGGAAGCCCCTCCCCGGGAATCCCCAGGCACCTCTCTTCTCTCCTGGTGGCAGGGTGAGCCGCCTGTGGAGCAGCTCACCCTGTGGGGGCTGCAGTCCCCAGAACAGGGCTGCGGGGTGAGCCACCGGGGAGCGGCTCAGCCCGCAGGGGCTGCAGCCCCCCTTACCAGACTGCGGGGCTGGCAGCTCCTCCCCAAGCCCAGGCGGGGGGCAGAGCCCCGGGGGTGCCCCAGCCGGCTTCCCCCAACTTCCCCTTGCCGGGTGCAGGGAGGGGCAAAGGGGCTGAGGCACCTGACCCCCCCTTGCTCCCAGCAAGGGGAAGTGGCGAGGAAAGCCAGCTGGGGCACCCGCCGCCCCCCTGCACTCCACTCAGCACCCTGGCCAGGGTGCTGGTCCCTGGTCAGGGTGCTGGGGGGGGGCCTTCCTCCCAGGGTGCTTTGTACCCTGGGAGGAAGGTCATTGTTATTTCGAAACAATTGTTTTTTCGAAATAACATGTCCAAACGGCATTATTTCGAAACAACTGGTTTCAAAATAACCCTCTTTTCGATACCAAAGTGGTTTACGCGGTTTTGAAAGGAGGGCTCTTCTTTCGAAATGAGGGGCTCCCTCATTTTGAAACAAGAAAACGTCATGTGAACATAGGGGCTTTTATTTTGAAACAACCAGTGTTGTTTCGAAATAAAAGCCTCGTGTGGACATACCCTCAGTGAAGACTATCCACAAATAATTCAACAGAAGTTTTGCATACTGCAGCAGGTTATTTATGATGTACATTTCTGTGCGATAAAATAACTTCTTTCTTTCCAGGCAACTTGAATCTGAAGAGTAACTGAAGCATTCAAGAAACCTACATATTCCAGTTTATGGCAAAGCTAAAAATAGTGTGCTTAACAAGAAAACTCTTGATCTGGATTATGCTGCTTTCCTGTGCCCTCATCTCCCGGCTTGCCTATGGGAATTTGAGCTTTTCCACAGTATGGCTGAATCAAAAGCGTTTCCTTAATAAAGAGTTCTGGATGCATTTTTTTAACATTAACACCAGTATAATGAGCACTGGTCTTGGCACTGACAGAGTGGTGGTTTAACCTGGATAGAGAAAATTTTAGGACGGAGGAACTTCTCTCCATTATCCCTAGATAGTCACTTTTGCAAATTTGCTTGGTGTCTTTAGCTCTTATCAATATTTGTTAATTTCCCCAAGTGTTACACCCACCATATTTAAGGGATCATATCAATGAAACATTGTCACAAAGGCTTGGATGGAATTTTGAAGGCACTCAGCATATTCAGGTGCTTCTAAGTCCCAAGGACTTTTTTTTTTTTAAACTAACCCATTATCAAGAACAGGGCCCCGTTGCTATTTAGCCTGGGACAATGCAGTGGGGTAAAGATCAAGATGTCAGCCAGGGTGCTTAATTTGTTTAAGGTCACATGGACCAAGTGACAGGACAAGTAATAAAAGCTAATACCTGCCTCAATTTACATACTACTTTACTCTGTTAGATGTTGAAAGACTATAAATTGCTTTGATGCCCCTGGATAAAGAATTCCTACTATTTAAGAGGTAAGTTATCAGCACTTGATGCAGCAATGAAAGCAATCTATTTATTTTTAAAGTCCGAGTTTCTAGTGACAATGACAATGTGTTAGAAAAAAACAAGCAATGTAGAGCCAATCATTTGACTGTCATTGCAGAAGGACAGTCACCCATTGCTGTCCACTGACTACACTTGCCTGTTGGGAACAACCAAGCTACTGATTAAATGAAATTGTATTTGATTTTATTTATCTGTAAGTAGCAGGAGGGAATGTGCAGATGACACCAAGGTGGGAGGTACTGCCAATACAGAGATGGATCAGGATACCATACAAAAAGATCTGGATGACCTTGTAAACTGGTGTATCAGGATGAAATTTAATAATGTGAAGTGCAAGGTTATGCATTTAGGGACAAATAACAAGAATGTTCCCTATAAGATGGGGACACAACAGTTGGAATGGACTGTGGAGAAGGGCCTGGGGGTACTGGTTGATCACAGGAAGACTATGGCTGTGTTCACACAGCACTTTTGTTTCGAAACAACCTCGTTGTTTCGAAACAAAAAAAAACGTTCACACGACGCACAGTTGTTTCGAAACAAGGGGAAGCCCTTGTTTCAAAACAACTGCGTTGTTTCGAAACAAGTTAAACCCCATTTGGGGACGAAACAAACTTGTTTCGAAACCCTTGTTTCGAAACAAGGCGTGTGAACATGTTGTTTCGGAACAAAGTGTTCCAAAACAACATTGGATCCGCAGCACCCTGGCCAGGGATCCGCCAGCACCCTGGCCCTCACCCCCTGCTGGTGCCTGCAGCCCCCTTTCTGGGGCTGCAGGGTGAGCCAGCAGCGGCTTACCCCCAGGGGTAACGAAATAGCATGTTCACACTGTGAACTTCGTATTTTGTTTCCCGCTTTTTTTCTTATTTCGAATTAACATTTTGTTAATTCGAAATAAGATATTTCGAAATAAGGTGCTGTTTCGAAACAAGTTGTTTCGACACAACTTGTTTCAAAATAACCCTGTGTGTGTGAACACAGCCATTAACACAAATAGTCCCATTTGTTCCTATGATAGTTTCTGGCATCAGTTCAATTTCTGAGTTGCCTGATGCTTGAGCAGAGGAATAGTGTCACACTACTAAAAAAATACTACAGGAGGCTATTGAATGTTGCTGAGGGAATGTTGCTTTAGGGACTTCTATGTCACAGGCAAATTAGAAAACGTCTGTCTTTCAACAGCCTGCAGACATTCACACTAACAACACTCATCAAGCATGTAGCTGTCTCTAGACAATAAAATATGCTGCATATAATAGAGTTGGTGGTTAAAGTAGATTGAAATAGGAGGGGGAACTCTTACTGTAAAAGTCAAGGAGCAGGAGAAGCTATTTGATGAGCTGCTTAATAAAGCCAGGACAAGGAGGATTCCCCTGTGCCTCCACATCATCCTTTAAGCACAGGGTAGAATCAGCTCTAAATCTATCTGCAGGTAAACATCCAGTCCTATGTGTGGAGGAATTTGAACTACTCTCAATCAGTTTGGCTATCTCCACGAATCATGAAAAATTTCACATACTGACATGTCTATTTTACATTAATATAATGCACACAGGCTGTGTTCACACAACACTCTTATTTTGAAACAACAAAGGTTGTTTTGAAATAAGAAATACCCTGTTCACACGACGCATGGTTGTTTCCAAACAACGGCACCTGTTGTTTTGAAACAACGGTGTTGTTTCCAAACAACTTAAACAACATGTGGGGTCGAAACAATGTTGTTTTGAAATGATTGTTTCGAAACAATGCCGTCCGAACATGTTGTTTCGAAACAACAGTGACTTGTTTCGAAATAACTGTTGCCTGAAACTGCTAGTTCGCTTTGAGCTTTTTTCCTTAATTTGAATTAACAAACTGTTAATTCCAATTAAGTTATTTTGAAATAAGGCATTATTTCAATACAAGTTGTTTTGACACAACTTGTATCGAAATAATGCCTGTGTGTGAACACAGCCACAGAGGCTATGTTCACACACAGGGGGTTATTTCGATACAAGTTGTTTCGATACAAGTTGTATCGAAATAATGCCTTATTTCGAAATAAGTTAATTCGAATTAACAGTTTGTTAATTTGAATTAAGGAAAAAAGCAGGAATCAAAATAGCAAGTTCAGACAACAGTTAGTTCGAAACGAGTCACCGTTGTTTCAAAACAACATGTTCAGACGGGATTGTTTCGAAACAATCATTTCAAAACAATGTTGTTTCGTCCCCACATGGGCTATGTCTACACATGCATCATTATTTCGAAATAAGGACTTCAAAATGAGTTATTTCAAAATAAAGTCTTTTTTTGAAATAAGTTAATTTGAATTAACACAATGTTAATTCGAATTAAGGGAAAGCCTGCAATCCAAACGGCTGTTATTTTGAAATGGTTATTTTGAAATAAAGCCGTTTGGACTTGTTGTTTTGAAACAGTTGTTTCAAAACAATGGTGTTGTTTCAAAACAACAGGTCTAATCGGCATTATTTCGAAATATCCATTTCAAAATAATGGCCGTTTCGAAAACATGGGGGTTTAACTTTTTCGAAACAACAATTCTTATTTAGAAAGGACAGGATCCATCCTTTTGAAATAAGAAAACGTCATGTAGACTAAATTTCTTTTATTTCGAAATAACGAGTGTTATTTCGAAAGAAGAGTGCTGTGTAGACATACCCATGGGGTTTAAGTTGTTTTGAAACAATGCCGTTGTTTTGAAACAATGGTGCTTTGTGTGAACATGGCCTTTCTTATTTTGAAACAACCTCTGTTGTTTCGAAATAAGACTGCTGTGTGAACACATCCAGACACATTCTGTATAGGGATTGTGACTTGTATGGTCGAAGCAATGTTTTAGGATGGTCTGTGACTTTAAACACCAGTTACAGGTCATTTGACTTTAGAAACCTGCAGGTCCATACTTGCAAACTGCAGCCCACTTCTCCTCTTCCACCATTGTTTATATGAGAAAGCACTGAGAGTTCAGTTCTCAGCATATAGCCCATTTATTAAGACATACAGCTGATCTACCATTCTAATTATTCTTCCTATTACTGAACTTCTGAGTCTTTTATCCTTTTTTGCATCTCCTCCTTTTGGGATTCCTTTTAATAAGTACATCTAAGTCAGATGGAAATGGAGTGCATAGTTTTTAGCTTGGTGCTCCTGATGTATTTTTCTGGAATGGGTGTTTTATTCATCATGGCTTGTCGGTATGAAAATCTTGGCATTCGTAGCAAATATTGATGTATTACTCAAGTAACTGAAGCTGAAGTAAAATGTATAGTCCATTATTGCAGTAATAGTCCTGAGGGATAATGCAGTGCTGGTGCCATAAATAACTGGAGATCGTTATTGTTTTGTGCCATAGCAATGTTGAAGTTCTTTTGCTATAGCTGTGTTTATATTCACATTTATCTCTCTTTCTATCCTGCTATCCAATTAGTATGTAGTGACTATAATAAATGAGAAGCAGAAAATCCTCTGAAGTACGTCACACCGTCCTCCAGCTTTTACAGGGAAGAAAGGAAAGGCAGGTATTACAACAGTGTTAACTTTTTCATATCACTCACCAGCATCATTTTTTTTTCCTGGCTCTGTTGTGTGGTAAGCACCAGGAAAGTTTTGTTGTTCTCCCCTTGTTCACAACTTTAGGACCACCTTTTCCAACTTGTGATTGCAAAACATCTCTATGGGTGTGTTCACACAGCAGTCTTATTTCAAAACAACAGAGGTTGTTGCGAAATAAGAAACGCCACATTCACACGACGTACCGTTGTTTCAAAACAACGGGTTCCATTGTTTTGCAACAACAGCATTGTTTTGAAACAACTTAAACCCCATTTGGTGATGAAACAACATTGTTTTGAAACGATTGTTTCAAAACAATCCCATCAGAACATGTTATTTCAAAACGACGGTGACTCATTTTGAAATAACTGTTGTCCGAACATGCTATTTCACTTTAAGCTTTTTTCCTTAATTCAAATTAAGATTTTCTTAATTCAAATTAACATTTCAAAATAACACCTTATTTCAGTACAAGTTGTTCTGAAACAACTTGTATCAAAATAGCCCCCTGTGTGTGAACATAGCCTATGGCATCTATGGTAGTTCCTCCCACATGCAAATTATATTAGGAGACAATTTAATAGGTTTATTGCTGTCTTAGGAGGCCTGAAGTCTGCTCTCCTGCCCACTGTGGGGGAACTGCATTAGGTCTGTTATGGCACAATATATGGCAAAACCCCTTGTCGCGGGGTGCACAACCTCCGTGAGCCAAAGCCAGGCACTTCCCGGTTTTTAATGGATCCACCCGGTCCCTCGACTCGGGTGGTGCAGCTCTACAGCCAGAGTCAAGAGTTATTAGACCTTTTCAGCAGGGCAACGTGGCCCACTGGCCAGAGTTCAGAGTCATTAGCCCTCCACAGCAGGGCAATGCGGCCCAATGGCCAGAGTCTGGAGTCACTAGCCCTCCACAGCAGGGCAATGCAGCCCAATGGCCAGAGTCCAGAGTCACTAGCCCTTCACAGCAGGGCAATGTGGCCCAATGGCCAGAGTCCAGAGTCACTAGCCCTTCATGGCAGGGCAACGCAGCCCAGGTAGGGGGGTTCAGGCCCTCCCACTCCACTGAACCCCAGCCCAGGGCCCTGGGGGTGCCAGGGGGTTTCGGCCCAGTCGGTGGGGATCCAGACCGCAACGCACCGACTGGTGTCCTGCCCATGCTAAGGCTCACCCCCGGCAAACACTGCCCTGGGCTACTTTCTACCTGCAGCTGAAAGGGAGTGGGTCGCTCCCCCTTCTGGCTCTCCGGTGTCCGTCAGGTAGCTCTCCACCCTCGGTCAGGGTCTCTGGGTTCCCCGTGGAAGAGTACGTCTCCCTCCGCGGAGTGTCTGCGGTCAGCCTCTGGGGCGTCTCTACAGGGGGCTCCGGATTGACAGGGGTCGAGTCAGCACCTGGGCAGGAGCTTTCAGCATATGTCTGCTCCCTCTGCTGGTCTCCCCCTGACTGAGAAGAACTGCCGCCTTTTATCTTGGGGCAGCTGTCGGAGCATGCCCAGCAGGGCCTAAGGGGCGGGGCTAACTTCCCCTTCAGGGCATATAAGCCTACTTGAGTGCGGGGCGGGTCCGCCCCGTCACACCCCCCCCCTTATGACGGGATTCACGGGGATAGACACTGTACGGTCTTCTTCTCCAAGCCTGGAAAAGAAGTCCGCATTACTGTTTTTCTTACCTGGTCAGTGAGCCACCCGGAAGTTATAGGGCTGGAGGGCAAGGTACCACCGCATTATTCGGGGGTTTGTGTCCTTCATGGACTGTAGCCACCTCAAAGCCGCGTGGCCTGTCACCAGGGTAAAGGTAGACCCTAGAAGGTAATACTGGAGCGCGTCAATGGCCCACCTCGCTGCCAGAGCTTCCTTCTCGATAGTCGAGTACCGCGTCTCCCGGGGGAATAGTTTCCTACTTATGTATAGTATAGGGTGCTCCTCACCGTCTACTTCCTGTGAAAGAACTGCTCCCAAGCCGACTTCTGAGGCGTCTGTCTGTACTATGAAGTCTTTACTAAAATTTGGATGTCTGAGCACTGGTTCTTTCATCAAGCTATGCTTCAGCGTCTGGAACGCTTTTTCCGTTCGTTCGGTCCATAAGACTTGTTTTGGTGCCGAGTTCTTAGTGAGGTCGGATAGAGGGGCCGCAATGGTCACGAACCCCAGCACGAAGCAGTGATAATAACTTGCCAGCCCCAAGAATTGTCTTACCTGTCTCTTGGTTCTTGGCCGCGGCGTATCCGCTAAGGCCTGGATCTTGTTAATTAAGGGTCGCAAGGCCCCTCTTCCGACGACATATCCAAGGTAAGTCACCTCCCTTTGACCTAGGTGACACTTGGCGGGGTTAGCCGTCAGGTGGGCTTCTCGTAGGGCTGCCAGAACGCTTGCGAGATGTTGCAGGTGTTCATCCCAACCCCTACTATTGATGACGATGTCGTCTATATAGGCCGCCGCGTAGGCCCCATGGGGTTGTAATATCTTATTCATTAGCCTTTGGAATGTGGTGGCTGCCCCATGCAATCCGAAGGGCATAGTAACGAACTGGTAGAGTCCATAGGGTGTAACAAAGGCTGTTTTCGGGCGTGAAGTAGGGGTGAGGGGGATCTGCCAATACCCCTTCGTTAAGTAAAGCATTGACAGGTACTGTGCTGCACCCAGTCTCTCCAGTAACTCGTCTACCCGGGGCATGGGGTAGGCATCGAATCTGGACACCGCATTCACCTTCCGAAAGTCTATACAAAAGCGGGTGCTACCATCCGGCTTGGGGACAAGGACAATAGGGCTGCGCCACTCGCTCTTGGACTCCTCGATCACTCCCATCTCTAGCATGTTTTCGAGCTCCTGCTTTACTATCGGCCACATTTTCCGTGGGAGCAGTCGGGGGTGGTCTCTAATCTTTTGGCCGGGTGGGGAAGCAATATGATGACTCGTTAGCGGGGTCCTCCCGGGATGCGTGGACAAGACGTCCGGGAACTGGTCCAGTAGTTCCTGTAGATTCCCTAGCTGTTCGGGAGTAAGCTCCTACCCCACTGCTGGCGGCGCAGCATTCTGGATTTCGTCAACCGAGGGTCCAAGGTCGGGTTCTGGGGTCGGTGGGGCTACCCACAAGGCCTCTCATTCCCTCCACTTCTTTAGCAGATTAACATGGTAGATGCGAGTCTCCTTCCGACGCCCTGGCATCCGGATCTCGTAGTCTACTGGGGCAACCCACCGGATTATCTCAAATGGGCCCTGCCACTTGGCCAGTAGCTTGGACTCGCTGGAGGGAAGCAAGAGTAATGCCCTGTCCCCTGGATGAAACACTCGGGCCTTTGTACCTTGGTCGTA
>ML682026.1:19207062-19243410 GCA_007922195.1 Podocnemis expansa | reverse complement strand
GGGGGCTGAGCCACCCCGCAGGGGCTCACCCCCTGCTGGTGCCTGCAGCCCCCTTTCTGGGGCTGCAGGGTGAGCCAGCAGCAGCTCACCCCTGGGGGTAACGAAATAGCATGTTCACACTGTGAACTTGCTATTTCGTTTCCCGCTTTTTTTCTTATTTCGAATTTACATTTTGTTAATTCGAAATAAGATATTTCGAAATAAGGTGTTGTTTCGAAACAAGTTGTTTCGACACAACTTGTTTCGAAATAACCGTGTGTGTGTGAACACAGCCTATGAGTTGCCAATGCAATGTGCCAGTGAAAAAAGCTAATGCAGTTCTAGGATGTATCAGCAGAGGCATTTGAAGTAGAGACAAGGAGGTGTTAGTGCTGCTATACAAGGCACTGGTGAGACCCCATCTGCAATATTGCATGTAGTTCTGGTCCCCCATGTTTAAAGAGGATGAATTTAAATTGGAAAAGGTGCAGGGAAGAGCTATAAGGATGGTCTGTGGAATGGAAAACCTGCCTTATGAGAGGAGACTCAAGGAGCTTGGCTTGTTTAGCCTAATCAAAAGAAGGTTGAGGTGTGATATGATGCTCTCTATCAATACATCAGAGGGATAAATATCAGGAAGGAAGAGGAATTATTTGAGTACAGCACCAATGCAGACACTAGAACAAATGGATATAAACTGTCCATCAGCAAATTTAGGCTTGAAATTAGATGCAGGCTTCTAACCATTAGAGGAGTAAAGTTCTGGAATAGCCTTCCAAGGGGAGCTGGGGGTGGGGGGCAAAAAACGTAACTGCTTTCAAAACAGAGCTTAGTAAGTTTAGGGAGGGGATGGTATGATAAGACAGCCTACTTTGGAAATTGGTTGATCTTTGATCTATGGCTACTGGTGGTGGATATGCAGGTAGCTTAAGAAGGGAGGGTAGATGGGGTAGGTTCTGAGTTATTACAGAGAACTGTTTCTTAGGTGACTGGCTGTTGAGACTTGCCCATGTGCTCAGGGTTTGACTGATCACCGTATTTGGGGTTGGAAAGGAACTTTCCTGCATGGCAGATTGACTAGGGCTCTGGGGGGGTTTCACCTTCCTCTGTAGCATGGGGCATGGTTCACCTGCCAGTGAATTCTCTGTATCTTTAAGTCCTTTCATCATGATTTGAGGAGGTAAAAAGCTCAGTCATAAGTTAGAGGCTTATTGCTGGAGTGGATGGGTGAGGTTTTGAGGCCTGTATCGTGCAGGAGGTCAGACTAGATGATCAGTCTGGTCCCTTCTGACCACAAGGTCTATGAATCTGAGTCTATGAGGTGGTAAAAAACAATGTTCTGACCACTGAAAATTCCAGGAACATTCTGTAAATTGAGCTGTGTTTAGCTTGGGATGATTATCCTGTTCAAAGCCCTTAGGTGGGGTAAACCTGAACCTTGATGTGTGGCTCAAGGCGGATTTAGAGTGTGATAAACACTCTGCAATAGGACAGATTTACCTACCATCAGAAATTGTCACATTATGCCAACATTCATCAGACATATTTCAATCCATCTGTGAATATTATGCACTACTGCACATGGACCCCTTATTGCAACTAGGAACTTCTGCTGTCATTACAGAGCCACTCCAAAGCTGGATTCCATGTGTGATGGACTGCTCCTTTTAAAAAGTTTGAAGGAGATCTTATTTTTTTCAGCTGATTAATTTCAGTTCCTTGTTTATTCAAGAAGATCCATTCCAAGGACATCAGGGCCATTAGAAAGATAAACATTACATGTTGTTGTAACAAAGAAACTAATCTATATCAAAGGCAAATCTTCATTTATTTCATTGCATTGAAGAATGGTATGTTGTATTTACTGAATTGGCCGCTGTTGAAAGATTATCAGTCAAGATATAGGATATATAATGTAACTATAGAAGAGTAATTCTGTTTTTAAACATAAATTGCAGCCATGTCCCATATGTTGTGATCCGTTTATTTACAGATTAATCACAGAGAGGCAGGGGAAATCTAGGATGAAATCTGAAAGGAAGTCCTAGGTGCTATAGCAATTACTGTGGCATTGGACATTCTTCTGATACTGAGGTGACTGTTTCTTGATGTTATTGTTAGTCCATGTGCTATTGGCTGTCTTTCAAATCCCTGACCAAAAGAGACCATCAAATCACCGATCATAAGAGAGTCCATAGTATTATTTGCGAACATGGTGGTGTTAACCATAATCAGTTGGCATACTTTTCACTTATTTGCGATTCCCCAGAATAGTTAGATTTGTGTATTTGAAACAACTACTTTACAGTTGCACAGGATCAATTATTCCTTTTGTAAGTAAATCACAGCTTTGCTCAGCATTTATGCAGAAGGAGAAACTCATCCTCCTGTAACTGTTCCTATTATTGTGCTGATTCTCAAACAAGGAGCATGGAAGTTAGTAGTTCAGCCACCTACTCATCCAGTATCTCTCCCACCTAGTATAAAAAACATTGAGTATGAATGAATGATTTGGGGTATCTGCCAACAAGTTTAACCTTCAGTTTGTTACATGTATATATAGATAGAGTCCAGCACCCCATCCTTCACCCTCTTGGATTTCTCCTTAATGAAATTCATTAAGTGTTAGCAACTTCTCATGTTCACATTAAACATCTGTTTAAAAAAAATAATAATTCCATTGTGTATTAAGATGGGGCTAGCAATGGACCTGCCCTAGTCTTCCCTTTGTTGATACAGGGAGCAAAGGGAGGATCCCTTGCATGTAAGCCTCAGCTTGAAGCAATGAAACAGAGACTAGTACCAAAAGTACACCTCCAGCATAACTGTGGTGTACAGCCACAGGTTCTTTTTTTGTTTTACCCCCTACTGTTTCATTCAAAGCCTCTCTTCCCCCCAGCCTTTCCCATAGTACTTTCCTTCCACAAGTTTCACCCCTACGCCTTGTATGTCGCTTCTTACTAGCCATGGAAGGGTACATATGCTGGCTATTTTCTGCCATGTGTGGTAGCTTGTTTAAAGACTTTCAGGAACATGGCTGGCCTATCTTCTCTGGCCTGTTAGGTAAGGAAATTTAAACAGCTTGTAATGCCAGGTCAAGCTAAAATGGTAGAGAAAATGTCATGTGATCTGATCATTGAGATGAATTTCTCAGTCTGCACCAAACTGAATGCTACTTTATTTTGTTTGACTGTTTTTAACACAGTGGATCGATATTTCAAAATAGAGACATCAATCAATGTGATCAAGGAAACCCCTTATCAGAGCACACCTTCATTTTCTACTCTGCGCTGAAGTCCATATTCATCACAGTGAAACGCACTTACAAGAGATTTGTGACAGCTGTCAAAGATAACCCTCCTGCCACAGAGTGACCCTAGTCCTTTAAGGGGGTGGAGGGTCAGTGTTGCTGTGACTGATCAGCTCACTCCAGTGGGGCTTAAAAGAGGGCAGCTGGGCTCCAGAGGAAGAGAGACTTGGTTCTGGGTTGCTCGAGTCAGTCAGCAAAAAATGGAGGTGAGGGCTGTTTGGTCACTCAGGGCAAGGGAGAATTGGGAGGCTGGCAGGCAAGAAGTGCCAGAGGACCAGGGACTGGAGGATTTCTGGCAGGATCCTGTAAGAAGTTCCTAAGAAGGCAGCAGAGCAGCAGAGAGAGTTGTCCTCTGCTCTCCAAGGTGCAGCCAAGACCTGGAGAGGGTTGGAGACAGGAGAGCAGCAGAAAGATTTATCTGCTGTCATCTCCACACCAGAAAGCTGGACTCAAGAGAATAGTTAGAGGGCATGTGGAGTGGTCAAAGTCCCCTTGTGTGGGTGATCTCTCAGGAGAGAGACAGAGGTTTTCCACCCAGTAACACCAGAATTATAATACAGCTGGTAGAGCTGAGGAGGCTGCCTTGGCAAAGGAGCAGTGAAGAACCCAGGCAAGTGGAAGATGGTGGAGTACAAGGACTATGGGACTGTATTTTGTCATGGAATCACATCTGTACACCCTGGGTTATGATCTATATGATTTTTCTGTTCACTTATGCACTGTGATTGTACATTTTTATTCCATTAACACCATACAAGGTTGCCTTATGGATGCTCATAACCTGTGCTACATGATTACCATGATGATATGTTTCCTGTAGTCTCATGTATGTGTACGGACAAGTAGCATGTTTTGCATGGCTCGGGGGGGGGCGGGGAGGGAGACAGTGCTCTCTCCCAGCAACATGTTAACAGCCCCAGCTGTGAGCAAGCAAGTACCTGTAGAAGGTAACAAAGAATATGCAGATTGAGGTGGCTCAGACCAGACAAAAGGATAACTTCTGTCCAGGGTAGGGGTTGAGGTCGTCTGGAAACAAAGAGAGACTCTTGGATGGATTTGGGGGTTTTTTTCTGGGAATCTCCATCCCGAAACAACTTCAAACAAGATCTGGGCCCTACCTGGCCTCAGGCAGAGACTGGCCATACAAACATCTGATAGACAAACATCTTGGGCATAACGTTGGCCTATGAGGTCAGTTTAGGTAGAGATATCAGGCTAGTCTGCATGCTTCATCTTTTATTTCCTTAGGGCCTCTCCTGACTCATTTATAATGTGAGTCTGCCTTGATTGGCCATATTCTCATTTAAAATTGTAATCTGATCAATACATTAGTAGGGTTTTTTTTTTTTTTTTTAATCTAAAGCTGTGCAGTCTTCTGAAGGTGTTCTTTGTTAAACAGATGGACATGAGTGTGTGGTGTTTGGGATTGGATCCTAATCTCTGTAAGACACTCTCCCAGTGAGGTAACTGAGGTCAGGGTTGCTTGCTTGGGGACTGTCCCTTGAGTAGCCAGAGGGCATATACCCACTGCTTGGGACCGATCGCGTGTGAGAGGCTAGAGTGGACTGACTCAGGACTGAGTGGTCACTTGGCAAAGCAGGGTGAATGGGGGTTCAGGCGCGGGGGGGGGTGTCACAGCAGCACACTGGACTGGATCTGGAGACCAGCCTGTCACAATGTACTTGGATTTTAAGAACTATATGTAGAAGAGGGATAAGTAAACTTTCTGGTTGGGGTCATGTTTTGAGCTATTTATATTAGGTGTTGGCAAAAAACGAGTTCCAAGGAGAGGTATGATTCAGGCAAGAAAGCTTTGGGTGGAGATATTGGGGTATCTGAAAGAGACAAATGAGGCAGGTGCAGTGGTTGTGCTGCAGTCTGCGGTAGGAAGATACTCTAGGTGCAGACTCCTCTGATGTCTACACTTTCCAGAGTTGGATGGAACTTGCTACCAGTCCCACAATTCAAACTAGCAGGTGGTACCGTATCAGCTGGTAACAAAACCAGCGCTACTTCCCCAGAAAGGTGGGGTTTTTTGGGACCACTGTGTCAACCTGCTGAAAAAGGGCCTGACTTTAGAAATACCAAGGAGTGGCTTTGTTAGTCATCGCTGCATGCTGGCTATATGCCTTCTCAGCTCAACAAAATTCTTCCCACCCTCCAGTCCACACTGCACTGCTGCTACATGAAGGCTGTGGGAGGCTAGAAGGGGAAGACTGAGGGCAATTAAGATCAGTCATGCTTGCAGCATCTCAGTGGCTAGCTTGAAAACTGTCACAAGTCCCTTTTGCACAATGCCATGGCACCAAGAGGACTTATGAAGCACTAAGGATCTGGCCCTCACTGCTTGCTGGAAGCTGGCTATTTTTGTCTGATTACACAGCTAAGCTTCCATGCTATGTCAACAAACTCCTTTTTCTCTTTGCTTAGGTTGATGCTATTCAGATTTCTCTTCATCTATATCAATTCACTTGCTGTTTGCTTTTCACTCCCTGCATTGCCCCTTTTATGTGCTTTCTTAACAGTGATTTGTCTTTATTTTTTACCTAGGTTCCAAGCTTGCAGAGGACAATTTCTGACACCTGTTACTATTGTTTCCAAAGGAATACCTCTAAGAAAATCTGGTAGAAGCTGACACTCCAGTTTATGATCTAGTTACTTCTATGGACATCATTATGATAGCATTGTGTGCCTTGACATAGCCTGAACCTTTAGAGAAATGTAAGATGAGACTCTGCATTAGTGGTCTCCTGTACAGCTGAAGTAGCAACTGTAAGATAATATTAGTATGGCATAACCAAATGCTCCTAGTCCTTGGAGGAGATAGTCAACTTCAGAACTCCCAAGGGCACGTCTACACAGACCATTTTATTTCAAAAGGAGCCCTTTTGAAATAAGGGAAACCGCGGAATTGAAACAGCCGTTATTTCAAAACGGATGTTTCGAAATAACGGCAAAGGGACCGCGGTTTCGAACCGTTGTTTCAAAACAACGGTGTTGTTTCAAAACAACGGGTCTAAAGCCGTTATTTCGAAACCTCCGTTTCGAAATAACGGCCGTTTGGGGGGGGGAGGTTTTAGTTTTTCAGAATAACGATCCTTATTTCGAAAGGACGAGGTCCATCCTTTCGAAATCAGGAAACGTCATGTAGACTAAATTTTTTTTATTTCGAAATAACGGTTGTTATTTCGAAATAAAAGGGCTGTGTAAACGTGCCCGAAGAGAGATGGATCTCTCAGGGTATGTCTACACTGGAGCCTTAGGTCAACTTAAGAAAGCTTAAGTCAACCTACAGACCCCCATGGTCACACTGAGCTTCAATTAAGTTGACTTAAGCTCCTCCTTAAGTCAACTTAATAACAACACCACCTCTTAAGCTGAGTTAAGCCAGTGTAGACAAGGAATAGCCCTTAAGTCGATCTAATTGACCTCCAGGCCCCCTCTCAGAGTTCCTGACCACTGGGAAGAGTCGACCTCGCACCTGCCAGTGTGGATGGAGGCAGCTAACAGGAGTTTTCAGAGTGGTCGCTCTAAGTCAACTTAACAAGGTTCACTTAAAGTCGACCTTGTTAAGTCAACTTAACAGAGCCTCCAGTGTAGACATATCCTCAGTGAGGTTCAGTCTACAAGTCATTCAGATGCAGGAAGTAAAAATTGATTCATATGCTCCTTGTATTTAAAGCAAACTTCTGCACACATAGAAGAAGACAGTTTGAAATTTCTCAGGGACACTAAAATGCTACAGACCATACTTGGTTGCCCCACAGTCTTAAAATGTGAAGTGGCAGAATTTAAAACTGCTACCAAGGAAAATAGAAACATGACAATTATCTGCCAGCTTCTCAACATGGGAAAATCTGAAAAAAATCTTGTTACTACCATTAGGAAATAAATTTCAACTGCCTTGGAGTTTTATTCAATACCTCCTAAGAGTCCAGATGCCTTTAAAAATAAGTACTACCAGAAATTGAGGTAGTGAAAATACCCTGCCTTCCCCCCACTCCCTCTAGCTATCTTTCCTGATGTTTCTGGAGTTACAAAAATTCACGGAAACAGACTTCACTGTAAAAACTGATTATGTTCACCTTAAATTGTGTGTCCATAATATCTTTGGCAAGATTACATTGTCTGTCCAAAGGGCACTTCTCTTTTTACAGCCATTCAAAGTAATTAATTGGTTCCTATAGGAAAGATTCAAAGGGAGAGACAAAAAGAAGAACAATATGCAAGGCTCAGAAGAAGATTGGATGAGAAATTAATTCCAGCTCTTATTTTTCCTTTACATTTATTTGTAAAATTTAATTTTGTCTTTCTGCTTCTTGGAAATATCAGAGTTGCGAGCTCCTAATGTTGCAGCATGTTTTGCTCAGTGCAATGTTTGCTTTCCTGAGTGAATATATTATACGACCCAGTAATTGCTTGGTTTGCTCTCTCTCAGATATTAGCCTGTGTTTAAAGTGTTTAATTGTGTTTTAGCTCAACAGAGTTTTCTGCAGACTAGACGTTTATTTATGACTTCTGGCTAGAGCTGGGCAAATGTTTTCATGCAAAGCATTTTGGCTTATGAATTCCTGAAATGGTTTGATGTGTCTGTTTTGTTGAATAGTGCCAGTAAAAACCACCCCTCCCCACCAAAAAAAAAAAAAACAAAAAAAAAACAAACAACTTGGTGTGTGTGGTTTTTTTAAATAAATGTTGTGGTGTGATCATTTGAAACAAGATGTTTTGATTATTTCCTGTTAGAAATGACACTCTCAAAATCATTTTGTTACAGGTGGAATTTAATGGTTCATTCAGCCCAGAACAATTTTCCCCCAGGCTTTGATTTGCTTAAAACTTTGAAAAAAAAGTTAGCTTTTTTTTTTTTAGCATAAAAATTTCCCCAATCCTGAACTGGAAATGAATGAAAAAAATCTATTATTTGCCCAGCTCTGTGTCAGAATCCGTATATTGTTGCTCCAAATTTATTGCAGATGATGTCAGCTGAATCTTGACAATTAATGACTTCAATAAGACTAGATGCAGGCCTAGTGTCTGTTATCTTCTTAAATGTTTCTTATTCTGATGTAAGATCCTGACTTTCCATGTGTGTCCACATCTGAAGAGACAGGCCTGTGTGAAGCTGCTCTGCTCTCTCTCACTAGGCATACATAGGTGAGCAGGCAGAGCTGTATGTCTACCAGCACAAACTTTCCTTTAAGCAAGAAGGGACCCAAGGATCAAATGGTGATGGATGCCCAATGCTCTTATGTTACTCTGGGTCAGCCCCACCATGCACTGCTCCATATTCAAAGCTTGTGGTAACTCTTCCTTCAAACGCTAACTCTACCTTTGGCAACGGGGAGAAGTAAAATGATATTTCCGAAGCACTGCCAATCCCAAAGTTTCAACTACCAGGCAACAGGCCTGGGAAAAAAAGAGAAAAAAAATCACCATTGCAGCTTTCACCAGGATTTTAAAAAATGGTATATTTGTCTGTCTTGATTTTTGCCCATGCCCAGTGTGGGGGGCCATTCATGTAGCCAATGCTTGCCTATTTATTCAAGTGATTTCAGCCCTCGCTACAGGGACTTTCATTCCCACATCTGAGTGTCACATCACCCTTGTTTGTTTTGCTAGACTAGACTAACAGGGCTGCCCCTCTGGGATGATTCAATTAACTTGTTAACAAATATACTTACAGAAATGAGTATGTTTGGGATGCATTCTAACAACTGGAGAGGGGAAGGTTCATTTTACTCACTTCCTAGCTTTCAAAACTTTAACAAGTACCGAGTCGCCTTTTGAACTATCCCCCATATCACAGTGATGGCCTGTGGATCATTATCTCAAACTGCACACAACACAACCGCTAGACAGGTTTGTCAAAAGTGATTTTGTTTCCGAGGTTTATTACCTTGTTGTGAGGATTTTTTTTATGAGAAAAGATTAAATCATAGCCCTGATCTATGTAGTTCATTACACTTCTAATCCTTAAAGAATCACTAAAGCAATGAGCCATTGAAATGCATTCTATCATTGTACAGGCACATTGACCATAATAATCTCCTAATTCTTTCAGACTGGAATAGAGCGTAGGAGCTGTGCTGTAAATTACACTCCAAAACTGTTTTAGACTTCAACATAAAAAGAAAATGAGTGCAAAGGCAACTTTGATTACTTTTAGCATGCATGAATGTAAGGAGACATAAGTCTATTGAACTATTCACTAAAAAGTGAATTGGATTTTAAGAGTCACTATTCATATTGTTGTATTCTATTACCCAAAATTACTTGATGTTGTTTCTGTTTCCAAAGCAGATAATGTAAACTACTGCCACCATAATGTCAAGGAAGATCAATATTTAGTAAATATCAGCTCAGGAAATGAACAGTTTGATAACCCCGCAAACAGATGATTTATTAGTGCATTTAAACTATTTCAATAAACTAACCACTCTCTCCAAAACACCTCCAAGCCACAATAAATAAATAAGCCAGGTGCCTGCCACCACATCTGATAACCCACATTTCTACTAAAAGTTCTTCTAACCGACACCCCTTTTATAATATAAAAAAAATTAGAATATACACATTTAATGCTTATGACAGATTAAAAGGCTGCAAAAAAGAAAATAAAGCACCTGCAGACTATGAAATGCCAGAATAAATATTGCTTATCCACAACTCTAATTCAGCCCCTCTGTGTGTATGTATTCCTTCTGCATGTAATGCAAGGCTACCTGTGAAAAATTCAGTTTAAGTGACTTACCAAGCACACAGTAACTTGGTGGTAGAGACAGGGACAGAATCCAAGGCTGCAGGGCAGCATTGAGCTGCCCTAATTACAAGTTCATCCTTTCTCTTCCTGCCATCCCCTGCGTTATCCATAACAGACCTTCCAAACTCTGCAAGAAATGAGGCCTATAAACTAGCTGCTTCAGTATGTAACCTCTATTCACCCCAAAAGATCAGTCCTATGCACTGAATGAAGTAGAGGACATGGGGTAAAAAAAAAATGAGATCACATAATTAAAGACAGTATCATGGGGAGTCTGAATTAAGGTTAACATAAAAATGGTCATCATGGGGCTGACCAATGCATCATCTAGCTCAATATCCTGTCTCCTGGTGCTTCAGAGGGAGCAGTCACTGTTCATCCTGGCATTTCCTAACTCGACATTGCTTGACTTTGCAACCTTTTAATCCTTAACTTTATAGGCCCTAATTTCTTCCTCTTTGATTTATGAATGAGAGCAACCTTAGCTAACATTAAACAAAGTTTGTTTGTGACTCTCCTTTGGATTTATATATAGTGCCATTATTGTCTTTAGGAAAGAGAAGCTCCATATTTTGTCACTCAGTGCCATGGGCTGTGTCTACACTTACAATTTAGTTTGAATTAATGAGGATTAATTCAAACTAAACTAATGCATGGTTACATGGGCTTTCATTACTTCAAAATAAGGAATTCCTTAGTTCAAAGTAATGAACCCTTACTTCAAAGTTATAAAACCTTGCTTAATTTAGAAGTAATGGTTAATTTGAACTAATGGCCAATGGAGTTGCGTTAACTCAAACTAACTGTTAGTTTGAATTAACATGATCTGACCTTCGTTCCTCTCACTATGTATTGGGTGGGGGCACAGCCCTTCTTGGGTGCCATGTTGCCACACCTCCCATTGTGCCCCCTTTCTAAATAGAACTAGCAAGTCCTGTCCATGGACACATTATTTTGATTTGGGTTCCTTGTGGGGCCATGTTAGTTCGAATTAACTTAGTTCAAATTAACAATTATTAGTTTGAATTAATTAATTTGAACTAAGTGAATTTGAACTAACTTCTTAAGTGTAAACATAGCCCACATTTTGAATAATATATTGCAAGTACTAAAATAAATTGTAATCAAACCAAAAATATTTTAAAATGTAACTTCACTTTTAGTGCAACTTCAAAATGATCATTTTATTTGTTGCAAGATTTCCTAGAGCAGACAACTTCAAATGGTTGTGTACAAACCCAGCTTTACCAAGTTATCAAAAGAGATCCAAAACTCTTATAAAATAATAGGATTCGTGCAATGAGCATTCCTCAGTTAGACAATAGACAACCATCCACCCTTGACATTTTACTATTACTTAAACTGACCAGACATGTGGAAGCCATTGGCAAGGGCACCTAAGTCACACAGAATGCAGTTAGTTTGGGATTTGAATGCAAAAACAAAAGCAGTGTAGTTTTTAATAAAACTTTTGTCTCTTGTATCAACCTATTCTTCAAACTGAACAACAAATATATTTTGGGAAAGTGAGGAAAGTCAAGATGGCATCAAGATTTTTTTCTTTTTTTTGTATTTTATTTTGATCTTATAGCAAAACTTGTACAGCTGGTTGGAAGATGTTTTTTTCTTTCCTACTCCCAAGAAAACCAGCTTTTCCCCCAAATAGAAAAATCCAAGTTTTCTACTTTTTTCTTCTTTAAAAAAATCCAGTTTTTCTCATCAGCTTAGTAAGGAGATGTCCTAAAAAAGTTTTGAGTGGACTGCTATAATTTGTTATGCTCTAACATCAGCAGATGTGGAGGGCTTTCTGTCATTTTCTGCAACCTTTTCTAATGCAAATAACTTGTTTGTTCTGTTTACAGCTATTCTTGAACATTTATGATAGAATATTATCTTTTTGGTCCTCCCTTCTTCCTCTGTTTTACTGGATAATGCACATCCAGAGATCTTCTTGCAGATGTTTCAGTTTTCTTTGGCACAATATCTTTGCTTGATCCTGAGAATTTCTCACTTACCTCTGTGTAATTCCATTGACCTCCATGAAGTTAATATGTATTAGCATCAGTGTAAAGGAGAGAAGACCTTGATTATCAGAATGTTTTGAAGAGACAAGGTGGGTGAGGAAATATCTTCTATTGGCCCAACTTCTGTTGATGTGAGAGGCAAGCTTTCAAACTTACACAGAGCACTTTGTCAGGTCTGGGAAACTGACCATGTAAATTCCTGGGACCAACATGTCTACAACAGCACTGCATAAGGAATGTTTTAACATTTTACTTTGCCCTTTTGTGCATCTATACTTTTCCTGTTCTCTGCAGCTGCTCGAAGGCTTGATTCTACTTTTTTCCCCAGACACTTTCATCTTTTTCACCTTGTTTTCCAAACTCCTGTTCACAGCCTGACCATTAGAGCTGGTTGGGAATTTTTTGACCGAATGTTTTGCTGTCAGAAAATGTTTATTCATCAAAACCAAACTATGTTGCAGAAATGTATGTTGTTGAAGAGACCACTCACAAGGATGTGGGAGATGCAGTCCAACTCCTTATTCTGCTTGATATAGGGTAAGAATTTGGGTCCCCCATATCCCAGCTCAGTGTCCCCTGGTTATTGGCTTTGGGAGGGAGGATGGAATTTACTCACTCAACAAATTTCAAAAAGTCTGTTTCATTCCAATATGGAACAAAAAAGTTTAAAATACAGATCTTGGTTTCTAGCCAGCCCTGCTCACTACTTATTTCATTCTGTCACACGAACATGTTTCACATAATGCTGCTGTTAAGCTTAAAAAAAAAAAAGTCTCTTCTGTTGACTGTATTATTCTGCACTGCAGGCTAGCTTCTCCAAATCTGGAGATGCAAAAAGTTCCCATGGTCAGTATCGCCATCTCTTACAGCCATTGCCTAACCAACTTTATCTGTACATCTGGTTAATGCCTGATGAACAGATATTTGTTTTTCTGTCTTGGTTTGAATTCTGCCCTCTCACTTAGGGCATTGTGCCAGGATGAGGTTTTCCTCAGTACTCTTGACTCTCTCCTGAAATTGCAGGACAAAAATGAGTATCACTCCAGGTGGTGAGGGATATAATCCCATCATACTTCCAGTAAATATTTTCTAAGCCAGTTTTAATTCGTGAGATCTAGTTTACTTTGACTGAAAGTTTTAGTGCCAGTTAGGAAAGAGACTGTATGTTGTTCTCCTCTCACAGGGTCTGTGGCTATGCCTCTTTCAGGGCATACTTCTCCACTTGGACTTTAATAATGGTCTATGGTAGCTGCAAGCAACTGGTTGTGGTTTCATGATCTGTGACATTCTCTTTTCTACCCCATTGGAAATCAAAGTATACCCTCTGCTTCTCTAACTTCTGCCTCTGGCACAAGGTGGCCTCAAAACAGGGAATCCAGGTCCCACCTTATATTAAAAAGTCTGCCCAATGTGGCCTGTTAAGAGCTCTTCCGCAGAGCTTATTTGATTAACAGCAGTGCACAATAAGTGTTTTACTTTCAAGATCCCAGTCAGAAAAATTGTGTGCAAGTGCACTTGGCCAAATCCAGTATAAAAATAATTTAGTGTCTCACCGGGGATTTGGCTTGCTTGCATGAAGACAAATTATCCAAATCACAAATAGTGATTTTGAGATAGAAATGGTAAACCAAAACACAAAGGCTTTTTCAAGGGGACCTTCTCTGCCAAAATTTGGTTGGACAATGTCTCCACAAAGTCCTTTACCTCCTCACCCACATCTTAGCAATAATGTGACTTGATTTTAGGTCTCTCACTATCAAAGGTATAACCCTCAAAAGTGTCTGAAACTTCTTAGTCTGTTTCTAACATCCCTTAGCAATTGCTCCACTAAGTCTTAGCAATGCAAATAACATGCCATTGGCTTTTTGTTTACCTTTTCCCCTTGTGTCTTTGGTTTTTCTGACTCACCTGATTGCCACTTTTTTCTGTCCCTTTTCTTCTATAGATTCTGGGTCTGATCCACAACACTTAGAAATCAATTGAAAGCCTCCCTCTCTGTTTGGTGAGCTTCAGATCAGTTCCTTGGAGCTTCAGGAGCATTACATGGCCTGACTTTCAGAGGTGGTGAGCACCTGCCCCTCTCTGGTTTGTACAGTTGCCTGCAATAGTGATGGGTGCCAATCATTTCCCTCTAACCTTCTACATAATTGGAAATAGCATGGCACTGTCCACTCTGGAACTCAGCATTTTAGACAAGAAAGGGTCAGGCTATTCCACTAGGTGCAAAGAGACCCTCTTTCTCCACTACACGTGTGTTTTAATATGTTCTGTAAGGCACAGATATCTCAAGGGAATTAGAAGTGGGTAGAGGTTGTTGTTCTATCTCCCCCTTTGCTGGATCACAGAACTGCCTATGCTGAGGGTGAAAAAGCAGAAACACTTCCCTTGCAAGACAGGGACTTCTAAATGAATTTTATCTCCTTTTGGTTCAGTATTCTTAACACAGATCTACTTCTCTGTAGAAGGCAAATTCACTCTCAGACAGGTGTAAGTTTAATATCTACAACAGATCTGCAGTAGCTATTAGCCTGTAATTCGCCAAGCTTTTCTCTACACTCCACTATATGCAGCTCTGAAATCATCAAATTACAGCAGCATAATAGTCTTACAAAGGAATATCAATTACTTAAATGGGAGGAGAATCTGGCTCTTAGCTTGGAACATAAAATTATAGCAGATGTAGAGAACATCTATTGCATCACTAAGTCCATCTTCTTGAGGATCAGGATACAGTTCCATATACTCAGTGTTCAGATAGCAAACATATTGTACCTATCCAGCTTGGTAAAATGCGAACCTGATTCTTGTCCCTTTAACATTGGGATAGATCAGCCATAACTTCAGAGATATCAATTTAGTTATGCTGACATAGAATTGATGTGGGCTCCAGTACTATACATCTTAGCAATATACTTTTCTCACTTCACTGTGGCTTTATTGACTTGGAACTTAAAGCAAAATAACTGAATTGGCTGTAATCAGACTTTGATGCAAGTCTGAATAGGCCAACAATGAATTTGGGGGTGACAAGGTAATATAAATAGTGTATAACTAATACACTCCCCTCTTTAATGCACTTCAGCTTACTCTCTGCTGAATCTGTCTTGAATAAGAGAAGGGCAGAGCTCAGTCCTTGCAAGATTTGGAGAAAATATATAGGTATTATCCAGAAAAATAGACACCAAGAGAGTGTGCCATAGTTTCCTAGGGAATAACATTTTAGAAACACAAGCATCTGCAACCTGGACTTGGGAAATGTGCTCTTGAACTATCAGATGGAAACTGTTGGTGTTTTCTGAGACTTCTTTTTTTTCACTTGGTTGTTGTTATATAGGTTTCAGTGAAGGATACATTTTAGTGCAAACACGTTCACATCCTTCCCTGATCTTCTTAAAGAGAAGACTTCTCACTCACTGCAGCAGGGCATCCAAAGTGCATGCGTGTCACCTGGACTGCTCGGCTGCAGAGGAGAATGGTGTTTCAACAATTTCCCCTCTAAACATCTTACTATCTCCTCAGCAAAAAGAGTCTGAAGATTCTTACAGGCAGCATCAGTTCTGGCCCCAGAGCAAATACTTGGCTATCTTTGCAGAATCCAATGACTAGGGAGTGTGTAACCTATACCCAATTAGGAGAGGCTCTGGGATACACCTCTCACCACAAACACCCCTTGTTCACTTGCTAAGTCCATCACCAACCTGTCCTGTATTTATATCTCTCCTAGACTGTTTCCCCTTGGAAGGAAACCCTCTGAACAACTTCAGAAACAGCAACCGAACATGCTCAGTCATTATTACTGTCCCTCCCCACCACACTCTCTATGCCTCTGGACCCTTGTGAGTGGCTAGCCCAACTCTATGCACACATGCAGAGGATTCAACAAAACTCCATTTCCTCCCCATTACTTCTTAAACTAAAAACCCTGAGATAAGATCTGTAGTACAAGCGTGTAGGTTACCCACACTTATTTTGGAATAAGTGTAATTATATGATTGATATAAATTGTGTTATTTGTTTGTACTGGTTTGCATTAGCTTAATCGTACTGTCAACTGCAAGTATGCCAAAATCATGAGTCAGCTCTCTCACAAAATCACCAGAACTTTAAACACAGTGTTTTGGGGTTGCTTTCTTTCTTTCTTTCTTTCTTTCTTTCTTTCTTTCTTTCTTTCTTTCTTTCTTTCTTTAGGTTTCTGCATCTTTAGGGTGCATATAAGTCATGTTTTTTCAGCTTCTCTCCATTATCAATATGGTAGAAACTTATTCTTTCAAATACAAGGTGAAACTCTCCCAATAACATCACTCGGGGAATTTTATATATATATAATATATATTTTATAGGTGACTGGATAGCATAGTGGTTAAGAGCACTGCCCTTTGATATGGGAGAGTAGGGTTCAAATCCTGGTGTGTACCTACCTTTCCAGTAGGGGTTCTTGGGCAAAAGACCCCCTAATGCCTCACTTGCCTACCTTGAATATGAGCGTGACACGAACTAGGAGAGTCATGCTGGCTTGGATGTTGCCTGGATTAACAAGGTCCATGCCAGATTTTGTGGAACCAGGACAATCTGATGATAAGTGGGCTACTGGAACAAACCATAGATGGATGAGACAAGAGAACCTGGAATTGATGGAATGCTACTACAACAGTAGACCTAATAAGAGGGGATATATGAAATGTATGAGGGAACTATGGATGGACAAAAGACCTACATCCACACTAACTGAGAAACAGCTAGTTACCTGACGCTTCAACATAGTAAAGAGGAAGCTGCTCTCACAACTTGAGATAGACCAACTCTACATTACATCCTGGACTCAAGAAGAAGACCCAGAAGAACAATGAGATGTGCAGCCACCACCTGAAGCTGGAACTTCACTGCCACCCCCTCCATTACAGAGCACAGCAGCTGATATGAGGCATAAGATCATGGATAAACTAGCTACAGTCAACCCTCCAGACCGATTACCAAGGCTTGTTGGAGAAGTATCATCAGATAGTATGCTAGAAGATGCCAATAGAGCCCTAACAACAATTCCTACTACCACCATAACTCAAACCAATAAACTGGTATATGCTACAGCCTCTGTAATCCTGGAGATGCATGGCTACATGATCAAGAAGAACACCAGTACATACCCTCCCTGGAAAATGAAGTTGGAGGATAAGATCAAGGCAACTCGGAGAGAAGTTAGCCGGCTGGTGGAACTACAGAAGGATGTAGAGATTAAGGATAAGACTAGGCGACTGAGAAAATACAAGGGCCTGACTCCATCTGAAGCCCTAGAGACTGCTAAACAAAGGATCACAGCACTGGCTACCAGGTTAAGGAGATACACTAGAGAAGTAGAGGCCAAAAAGATAAACGCCCTGTTCTCCAAAGAACCATCCAAGGCGTACTCCCAACTGCAGTGCAACAACACAATAACAGCAGAGCCACCAACAGCAGAAACTGAACAGTACTGGAAGACCATATGGGAGAAAGAGAAGACTCATAACACCAGTGCAAAGTGGCTGCAGGACCTGAGAACAGACCACAGCAATCTCCCAGAAGAGGGACCAGTCACTATCACAGTAGCAGACATCCAACAGCGGGTCAAGAACATGAAGAGCTGAACAGCACCTGGACTGGACATGATCCACACCTACTGGCTAAAGAAACTAACAGCAGTGCATGAACGCCTAGCAGCACAGCTGAACCAGCTGCTAGCAGCAGGCTCCCACCCAGACTGGCTAACACAAGGAAGGACAGTGCTGATCATGAAAGACCCCCACAAGGGAACAGCACCATCCAACTACTAGCCAATAGCCTGCCTCCCCACAATATGGAAGTCCTATCAGGCATCATAGCCGCCAAGCTACAGGACCACATGGGCCAGGACATGAGCACAGCTCAGAAGGGCATTGGGAACAACACCAGAGGCTCAAAACACCAGTTGCTCATAGACAGAGCAGTTGCCCAAGGCTCAAGGTCTAGACAGACCAATCTGAGCACACCCTGGATTGACTACAGGAAAGCCTACGACTCAATGCCGCACACATGAATCTGTGAATGTCTGGCGCTATACAAAGTCAACAGGACACTAAGGACCTTCCTCAAGAACTCAATGGGACTGTGGAAGACAACACTGGAAGTCAACTCAAGACAGCTTGCACAAGTGGCCATCAAGTGCGGCATATACCAAGGTGATGCGCTGTCCCCGCTGCTGTTCTACATTGGCCTGAACCCCCTCAGCCAGATAATCACAAGGACTGGATACGGATACAAGTTCAAGAGTGGAACTACCATTAACTACTTCCTCTACATGGATGACATCAAGCTGTATGCTAAGAATGAACGAGACATCAACTCGCTAATCCACCTGACACGGATCTACAGTGAGGATATTGGGATGTCATTCAGACTGGAGAAGTGTGGCCGGATGGTAGTAAAGAGAGGAAAGGTAGTCAAGACTGATGGGGTGGAACTACCAGCAGGCCACATAGCAGACATACAGATCAGCTACAAGTATGTTGGCATCCCACCGTCACATGGAACCACAATGAGGAGGCAAGGAAGACAGCAACATCCAAGTACCACCAAAGGATAAGACAGGTCCTGAAGAGCCAGCTCAATGGGAAGAACAAGATCCACGCCATCAACAGGTATGCCCTGCCAGTCATCAGATACCCTGCTGGTATAGTGAGCTGGCCAAAGGAGGACATGGAGGCTGCCGATGTGAAGACCCGGAAGCTCCTCACAATGTATGGAGGTTTCCACCCCAAGTCCAACACCCAGAGACTGTACGCCAGCCAGAAAGAAGGCGGGCGGGGTTTGGTGAGTGTCAAAGCCACTGTCCTGGATGAAACCAAGAGCATCCAGGAGTACCTCAGTAAGATGGCACCCAAAGATGAGCTGCTGAGAGAATGCCTGAGGCAGCAGCAGACATGGGAGGAAGATCAAGCAGAAGAAGTGCCATGGCAAGACAAGACCCTGCATGGGATGTACCATCGACAGATAGCTGAGGTGGCTGACATTGGGAAATCCTACCAGTGGCTGGAAAAGGCTGGACTAAAAGACAGCACTGAGGCACTGATCATAGCAGCAAAAGAACAGGCACTGAGCACCAGATCCATTGAAGCAGGGGTCTACCACACTAGAGAGGACCCAAGGTGCAGACTGTGCAGAGAGGCCTCAGAGACAGTCCAACATATAGTGGCAGGATGTAAGATGCAGGCAGGAACAGCATACACTGAATGGTACAACCAAGTAGCTGGCATTATGTACAGGAACATCTGCACAGTGTATTGGCTAGACCCTTCCAAGACCAGATGGGAGATCCCACAGAAGGTCGTGGAGAATAACAGGGCTAAGATTCTGTGGGACTTCCAGATCCAGACGGACAGGCAGGTACTGGCCAATCAACCAGACATCGTGGTAATAGACAAGGACCAGAAGACAGCGGTGGTGATAGATGTAGCAGTGCCAAGTGACAGCAACATCAGGAAGAAGGAGTATGAGAAGCTGGAGAAGTACCAGGGCCTGAAAGAGGAACTAGAGAGGATGTGGAAAGTGAAGGCCAAAGTGGTCCCAGTGGTGGTAGGAGCACTTGGGGCTGTGACTCCTAAGCTGAGAGAGTGGCTCCAACAGATCCCAGGAACAACATCAAAGCTCTTTGTGCAGAAGAGTGCAGTACTAGGAACAGCTAAGATACTGCGCAGAACCCTCAAACTCCTAGGCCTCTGATAGAGGACCCGAGGTTGAGGAAGACCCATACCACCCATAGGGGTGAGAGGGGATTTTTTTTTTTTTTGCTGTGTTGTAATATGACACCTGCAGCAAAACCAGAATATGCAATGGATAATGAGGACAGAGGATACAACTGTTACACTCCCTTTTCCTGACTTTCAGATTAAGTCTGTGCTGAAACTTGGACATGCTACTCATGCAATAGCTTTAACCAGCTTTTCTTTTTTGTAATAGAATTCCAAGTAAATGTCAGAGTGCCCAGGATCAAACTCTGCCCTTGTGTAATATTTATAAAACTACCCATGCTATTGCACTGAATCTACAAAGATCCAGCATTACCGGTGGCTGAAAGTGACCTCAAAAAGAGTCTTATGATGAAACAGTGATGGCCTTTGACTTAAGGTATACTTTGCTTCCATACCTGTGTTGATCTATAGATCACATATGTATCTTTCTTTATATGTTTAATAAATCATGCTATTAGATTTATAGAGGCTTTTAAACTTAGCATAAGTTCATAAGTTAGCAGAACTTTTATATCAATTGCTGAAATGCAAGGTACCTTACAGGCCCGTAAAAGAAATTATGCAGCTTGTATGAACAGCTAAAGGGCATAGGCACGAGTAGGAAACTTAAGTTAATATTACATTAGAAGTTAGACAAGTGGGTCTGTTTGTTCATCAGTGTTCAATGATACATAGATCCAAGAGACTTTATTTTGGCCATGACACCCAGGTCAGTAGACAGAAATACAACTTGTGATTTTCCAGTTTGGACTCCTTAACATTTGGTAGAACACCACAAACCTCACAAAGATATCCATAAATAATAATGAAACATACTGAAGGGTGGACATGAGTCAATCATGTGTCAGTTCTACAGCAGTCAAACCTCTTGACAAATGACATTGAGGTACCTGAACAATTTCTGTGGTGGTCTCCCCATATTTGGGTGATAGAGGTGGATCTAACTTGCACTGTCTTTAGAAGGCTATAAAAGCCCAAATCCTGTTATTAAGAGCAGCTGCTTCTAGCTTTTTCAACTTTCACTCTCAGCTTCTAGTGCTGGACTTCTTCAGCTCTCAGTTAGTCTTGTCTCTAGAACACTGACTAACTTTATTTTACTCCTCTTATTCACTAGTTATTTTAAGTTACTGTCATAAGTCTAGAGACCCCAGGTAAGGTTAACAAACTCTTTCCTGAGCACCTTTTCTATCGAATGGAGGTTTCAGATGTCTGTCTCGACCAAGCTGGAAAACCATGATGTGAGTATCAATTATAGAGTTTTAAATATCAAACTTTGTTCAGTATAAGATTGCTTATATGTATCAAATTGAAGTTAATTGTAATTTGGTTAGATAGATATTGACTCAATTAACCCTTTCTTAATTCTGTGCTTACCATTTACGCTTTTAGCAATAAAAGGATTTTTAAAGTTAATCTAAGTTTTGGGTGACTTTCTCTACCAAGCATCTCTGAGGGCCTCTTTAAACATCTCAGTGATCAAATTCAGGCAAGAACCCTAAACTCCCTACACAAACTCATTGGCTATGTCTACACTACAGGGCTCTGTTAAGCCAGCTTAATAAAGTCTGCTTAAAGTAGACTTTATTAAGCCAGTTTAGCATGTCCACACTCAAAATGCCAGGAGATTGCCCATGTCCACACTGGCAGCTGCTAGGTCGCCCTAGGAGTAGTGCATTGTGGGTACCTGGCCCACACTGTACCACAGTAGAGGTACCCCTCTCTTCCAACCACTCCTTTACTATGGGAAGTGCGTGACCACACAACCCTCCATACTGTGTGTGGCAACAGGGAGCCCATGGAGGCCAGGGATCCTGATGTAGCCCAGCGATGTGCCAGCACAGCACTCCACAGCCTCCCTGCATTGCCCAGACTCCTCTGGCTCTGGCACAGGTGCTGCAGGGCAACTGCCAGTGCAGGGGCAGGGCACAACAGTAGTTAAGACTTAAATATCAGGAAACAGCACATCGAGGAAGGTGAAGTCAAATCACCTGTTATAATGGGGAAAAAAAATCCATAGTCAGAATTTAATCCTGCTTTCACACAATCTAATCTAAAAGAAATAGCAACTTTCTTTCTTTCTTTCTTTTCTTTCTTTCCATGTGCTATTTCCCAGTGTTTGAATCTTAAAAACTGCTTTGATTTGCTGTTAGAGTGTGACCTGATCCTATGTCTTACACTCCCCTGCATTTATTTCAGATTCTGTGAATTCCCCCATCTTCAAACTATCTGATGAAGTAGAATTTTTCCCCCATGAAAGCTCATCCAAAAAATAAATTTGTTATTCTTAAACAGTGCCTCTGGACTCCTTGTTTGTTTTACAATATCAGGGGAGTCCTTTGAGAAAGAGAGACACTCAGGGTTGGTCGGAGAGGGGGAAAGACAGGTAGGGTCAGGCTGAAAAGGGGAAGGGGGAGACAGCGGTTTGGGCAGAGAAGGGGGAGACACCCAGGGGTGGGCAGAGAAGGGCCGAGGGGGAGACACACAGGTTTGGGATGACAAGGAGCGAGACAGGTAGGGTCGGGCTGAGAATGGGGGAGACACACGGGGTTGGGCAAAGAACAGGGGAGACATGCAGGGCGAGCTGAGAATGGAGGAGACATGCAGAGTGGGCTGAAAACAGGGGAAATGCCGGGTCGGGCTGTGATGCCCAGTCCAGCTCAGAACGGGGGAGATCAGTCAGGGAACATGGGGAGTTTGGCTGTGGTCCACACAGCTGGGAATGCTCCCAGCTGTGTTGTGCCTTCTAGCCAGCCTCCATCCCCATGTTTTCTGTGGTTGGGAGGCCAGTTAAGTCGACTTAAGGCAACCTCCCCTCTACATTGCCTTAAGTCGACTTAATAAAGTCAACTTAACTGTAAAGTTGACTTTATAAGCGGAAGTAATAAAGTCGACTTTACCTGATGCTAAAGTCAACTTTAGTGCCCTACAATGTAGACACGGCTTTGTTTAAGTTGACTTAAGGGCCCTTAAGTCGACTTGAACACACAGTGTAGACATACCCATTAAGACTAATTGACAATCTTAAATTAATTTTCAAACTAAAGGATTTGGCTACACTAGCCTCTAGAAGGCTGTAGACCATATTCTCTAGCTTGCAGCAGGCAAGAATGATGAGTTTTTCAGGCTCTGTTCTTCGGGCTTTTTCTAACATCTGCAATCTCTCTTCATGGATTCATGGCAGCTGTAATACATAGCAGAGAAGAATTCTGTCCTGAAATATTTCCTGTCTAGTGGGTCTGCAAATTGGTAAGGATTCTGAAACAGACTTTCTTCTGTTGCTTTAGCATTTTCCCTTCATCCCCTCAGCAAACTGTTGGATTTGATCTCTTGTGATTCCATTGATGTGACTGAAATCCTAAATTGCTCCTGCCCAGCCTTACCTATGCAGAGCAGGAAGCTCTTTCCTCTGGGGACAGAAGTGCTTTCTGTAATAAGCGCTTGCAGAGAGAACAGCTACAGGAACAAACTAACTCGTTATTTTGATACCACACAGCTGCAGATCTGGCAACAGATTCTCTAGTACTTGCTCAGGGAGATGTAAATTGCTCCCTTTAGCACCAGCAAGCTCCATTATGGCCTAGAGGAGAGTCACAGGAGGCTATACGCCCTGATGTAGTAGAAGCTTTAGAAGCCCATAGCAGAGGCTGAGAAAAGAATGTTCTGAAAGGCACATCCCCCCAAACTCCCATAGCCATGTCCTTACTGGTTAGACCCCACAGACTTTGGGCGACACTGGATTCAGACCTCCCTTTCAGCAGAAGGGGATTGCAGTTGATTTACTTCTCTGCCTTATGGAAGATATATTCCTCATGAAGCCCTGCACTGGTGTTAACCTGGGCTCAATCTAGCCTCTAGCTTGAAATAATCTGATGGTGCCAGTTGCCTTGGTTTTACCGAGCCCCACAACACCGACAGCGGGTGTTTTACTTAAACCCTCAGTTCCTGGAGACAGACTGCAAGAGAATCTCAGCTTCCTGTTTCAAAGATTCTTGTTCCTGTGACCATGAAGGATTACTTGAAACACCTCCCAAGAATGGCTCAAGTTAGGAGCCACGTAAAAACCAAAATATTTTTTTCTAGAACATCCCATCAATGGCATTATCGGAGGGGCCTTTATCAGGACTTTTCAATCTTGGGGTTGGCAATACTGTCATTTTTTTAAAAAGCCAAGAAATGGCAATAGACGTTGGAAAAGTCATTGCATAAAATCAGCAAAATGAGCCTGCTTTAATCCCTGCAAAGATCAAGGTAGCATTTCCTTTACTCCTTAAAATCCATTAGTGCAATGAGACAAAGGAACAAACTGTCATTCAATTCAATAACCCCTTTGGCTGCAGTGCAGTCTTCTTTAGCAAACCAGTGTGCTAATAATTGGAAGTAGTTTGTCAGGAGATAAGGAAGATGCACACCCTTCCCATCTTTGGCCAAAAATAAACTAAAATGTTCCTGAAAGACAGCAAACTGAGAGGCACCAAAACTTTCATACAGGCAAGTGAACACCACATACTGTGCTTCATGCTTGAGAGGAGCTTCCTGTAAATATCCTCAAAATTTTCCTTTCCCATGATGCCTACAGAAAACTTGTCCCTGGCCACTGAGAGGCCTGCTGATCAGTTTTGTCTCATCATTTTTTGTATTGCCCCCCAAAGAACTGTCCATATCCATTTGTTGACACCTGTCTTTTATACATACCCTGCAGGCTGTTTATGGTAGGGGCTGCCTTTTGTTCTGTTTGTACAGCACCTAAAAAAATGAAATCCTGGTTCAGCAGGAGGCTTCCAGAATACAAATAAATAATATTCTCATTCATAGTCACAAATGTAGCAACATGGCCTTTTCACAGTCTGCTGGAAAGAAACCCCTTCTCTGACTGCTATTGTTTGGTTTGGTTTTGCCTCGTCTGAGACAAGAGAACTGCCTGCTGTAGTGTCACAATAAATCTAGTATCTATAGAAATGAGGCCAAGAGCCCCATTCAAAACAGGCAGGGTGTAGCTTGTAACATAACCTGGAGAAAGGCAGCCTTCCTGCATTCACAGCCCAGCGAGTGCACTTTGTCAGTGATCCAAGAAGCATGCTTGCCAGTTACGCCCTGCAGACCTCTTTCAAGTTCAGCTTGATAGATTATTCAGGGACATGAGCTAGCAATCAGGATAAGATCTATAAATTCATTTCTAATTGAGAACAGAGCAGCCTTTGAGCCTTGGGCTCCAGAAATAAAACAGAAGAATGCTGACCCATGGTGCCATTGCCCATCAAAGCTTCCTTTCAAAGATGTGCTTCATTCTGCTCACTAGCTCTAGTGCAGGGAGGGAGAGGAATAAAGGAGATGTTTTTAACATATAGATGTGTAGAGTGGGGAATACGTTTCAATGTCTGCTTAACTGAATAATCAATGAGGAAACCTTCACCTCTTACAGACCATCACCTGCCTTTCTAAGTGAGGACGCCATTTGCATCCATGAAATTTCGTAACTATTAGTAGCAAGGATGGCAAAACAGTCTTGGCATTATTACTTAGCAAGTTGCCCATTACTCTTGGCTCAAGCTGCTGTATTTCTTGCAGGTAATTCTATAGGATTTTTCAGAGGATGGACTCAGAGTACTGTGTTGTGTTGTTGGAAAGGGCGTGATGGAACTAGAAATGGCTTTTTATCCACCAAGTGGCTGTGCCACTCACGCAGTGGTAAGTCAATGAATAAGTATGGGATTTCTGGGATTTTGGTTGCTTGGATTTGTACTATTATTGGCTGCTTCGACCATAGGGATATTGTTTGCATTCTCTGGCCTACAAAGAAATACTGGCTGTTAAGAAGTTTACAGCTGGAGATAATAAAGAAAAATTGAGGGCAAGTATGCACCGGGAAAAAAAAAATCACTTGTGCTCTTAACTGACCAAGAGGAAGCAGGGGAAACCAAGTCATTAAATCCAAATCACAGCCAATAAAAGGTGATAGCATTATCTGTTATTGAGAGATTTGTGACAAAGGAAATAAGAATGTAGCACGGGTCCTCTGCATTGCTGCTGTACACCATAATTGCATTTATTTGTCAAGGAACAAATGGCTTGATCTAAATAAGTACTGTCAAAACCTTGGTAATTGTTCTTCTAATTTGTATAGGTTCAGCAGCACATAAAGGAAATGCACACAATTATTTCAGAGGAATACGTTCTCTTTCATGCAACCACATAAGGGATTTTATTTGCTTTTGTCCCAAGGATAAGATAAAACAGCAGACTCATGACATCATAATAGAGTTCAAGTGTCTTAGCTGTATATTTGCTCTCAAAGAATCATAAAAAAGCTGAAGCTAATGTAGTTTTTCAGTTGTTATGGTATAGGTAGAATATATCAGAGCTTCCACAAGTAAATGGATGGCTCCTTTCCCTGTCCATCAACTGAGGTGGCTTTTAGAAGACATAATGCAGTTGATTCAAATCTGATCAGCTGCTCTTGGCTAATTGTACAAGCAAAACAAACCCAGGCTGTTTAAGACGGAGGGAAGGAGGAGTAACTGACATAAAACACTGATTGAGAACTGTCTTTTTTTTCAGACATGTGGCAAACCAAAAGGCTGTTTTCCCCTAAATAAGAATACAGTGACCATGATTCCTGAGACCTATTTATTTTCTTTTCATAATGTGCCAGTTTGCAGGCAATAAAACTGTTACGCTCAACTTAAGAGCAATAAATATAAAGAAAACTGTTATTTAACATCATCTGCACAGTGTTTCTATGTATTCAGAGCAGTCCCCTGGTGAAAAGTCATTTTGCAAAATGACAATTTGGGTTGCATCTATTTTCATTTCTCCTCCTAGCACTTCCCAATCATGTTTATTCTGTTTCCTAGCCAGAAGAAGGATGGCTATTTCTCACCCCCCTCGCTGCTGCTGCTAGCCTCTTAGGTTTGAACTAATTTCCAGACACCAAGCAGTACTGCATTCTGCTCTGCCCAAAGCATTCCTGTTAAGCAGGGAACCAAGAGAAGGATAAAAAACATATGGTATGTGAAAAGGTAATGACACAGTTTGCATGGCAGAAAGGGGAGGCAGATCAATTCACAGCTTTAACAAGCTCAACATGAGGGTTGGTACTTCAGTGAGCAATCCTAAAGGCATATCCAGTTTTATCAAAAATCCTCTCAGGTCCCCCCAAATCATGAGATTTTAAAAATGAACTTGGGTGTCATGTGTGTTTTGAGGTTTTCAGACTTTAGAGAGCATTTAGGTCACACTTCCAAACTTTACCCCCCAATCAGGGGAGCAGGAAAAGTCTTAAATTGAAAGGAGGATTCTCATGTGATTGTAGGTTTTCAGGGGCTGAAGTTTGAGAGACTTGTCATAAAATTCACAAGAGGTGCTGATGAATCAGCAGCAGCGGCTGCTGTTAGTTCTGAGCCAAGCAGTACTGAAAGAATGCACCCCAAGAAAGTGCTGATCTGTCCTTTGTCTTGAGCATGGCTAGACAGCTCAATTACTTCAGGCATTTAAAGAAAGAGCCCAGAGGCTTGCAACAGCAATGCTGCCAAAGAGGCATAAACCCTGATATCTTGCCTATGCTGTATATTGGCCAACCATTTTCTCTCTCCACATATTCCTACTTAGTGATAATTGGACATGGCATTCTTGGCTTCCTGTCGCTTGATGATACCTATCGCCCGTTATTCAGGAGGTCAGAAGAAATGATTATAATGGTCCCTTCTGGCCTTGTATAGTGTTGTTGTGCACTAATGAACAGCTGTTCCATTCCATGTGGAGGTGGCTGTGCAGCACTAGCTGGTTCAATGATACCAGAATATAGCTATAGATGAATGTGTGATGTTTATAAAGAGTTTGAGGATAAAAAAAGTACAGTTAGCAATATCAGATATTATACAACTCTGTTATTTGCATAAAATCAAACTTTCAGGGTGCTCTGGGGCTGATGGAGAGGAGAAAGCAACTGTTAGAAAGTAAGGGGTGTGAGCAGGTTGCCGACCATCCATAAATTTACAGAGTCAGTAAAAATATGTGCAATTTTAACACTATTCATAAACCTGTAAATAAATGAAAATGTCTGTGAAATTGGATAAAAATAAAACATATTGTATTTTGACACTGACTCTCATTGTTCAGAATCACTTCTTGTATCATAAAACTACACTGACCATGACTTTATCATTTTTGTTTTCTATTATTGCACACCCAAAGAACCTGATTGATCAATTAATTGCAGCTAAAACAATTGTGGAATTCTGAATTCCTGAGTACAGAATATCACAAGTGTACATATGTTTGTGATGTTATTGTATTGATTATGGTAATTTTAGAGATGTTAGTAAAAAGTGTCAGTAAAAAAAATCAACTTCACATTTTCATATCAGTAAAAAATTAAAATGCATGGTTGGCAACACAGCATTTGAAGCAGTTTCCCTTCAACAGAGCTAATGTCATATCTGGGATCTAGCTACAGAGATCCCCATTGATCTGCCACCTGAAAGTTTTCAATCCCCGGAAGGAACAAAGTGCATCAACAGGTTTGGGTTGTACTCACATTGCTGCAGGAGGAGATAAGCATGGTCAACAATGGTCCAATTTGGGTGCATTGTTTTAAAATGTTTTACATTTTGTGGGGTGTTTAGGGGCTTCCCCCACCCTTGTTGATCATTTAGAGGGGGCCTGGAGGACCAGCACATAGGAGTCTTGGGATGGGTAGGAGGCTATAGCTATCAAGAAGCTATGGAGAAGAGAGGGTAGAACAGGGGGATTCCTACTGCCAGAATGAGGGACAGGCAGGATCAAATCTATCCCCCTCCCTGGGTTTTGCACTAAGTATGTAGACTCACACACACTCTTCCTTCCAGGACATACAACAGGGAGTGAGTAAATCCCAAGTTCTCATTTCTTCCAAAAGATAGCACCCAACTTGCATATGTAAAACAGTCCATATAAACATTTGCCTCTAAACAGAAGGTAATAGGCTTATTGGCTATAAGCACTCCCAAAATATCCCAGCAACATTAACAGAGATGGGTCTGATGAAAGCATCAAGGAAAACTGTTACTTGGGTTTTGATCTCCTGACATATTTTTTACTTTACTGTAGAATTGGCCCACTAGAGCATTGGCAGGAGATGAACTAAATACAATCTATCTGACCAGCCTCTTCCTCCTGAAGAAGGATGATTTCTTGGGGAACCCTGTTCATCCAAATTGTTTTACAGTATGCAGTATATAGGTGAATCACATTCAACTATGGAGTAGATCAAGGCTCATCCTCTATGCTTTGCTCAAGACTCATGTTTTCTGTTGTCAGAATTATCTGATTACTGTGTAAATTCTAGTGTATCTGTATTCTCAGACCATCAGCTAGGTCGATGGATGGAGACACAGGGAATTTGATGTAAGATTTCATTGTCACTTGGCATGCTTGTTTTGTTGCAGGAGTATTGAGAGTCCTAGAAGTTATTGATTTTAATTCATACATAGAACATTGCTCAACTTGTACAGTGTCTAGTGATCTGCCCTATGAAATCAAAACAATCAAGCCGTTAAGTTACTGAATGTGTGCTGAACTGTATATGATCAAAAATCTTTACCTGGTGAAATTTACACTTCAAATATAAAAGCCCAATCCCAGTCACATAAATCAGTTCTCTTGTCTAACAGCTGTCAGAGAGGCACCTTCCTGGACTCTGACCAAAAGGAACATTGGTCTAAACATCTTTTTATCCGCTGCTACTCTAGATGGAGAATTTTGAGCTACAAGGCTGACATTTCAGTGTACTTGTGTCACCAGGCAAAGAGTTTATGCTCCAGACCTACAGTCTGATCTGCACAAGTAGTTACATTGAAATCATGGCTCTCCCTAGGGGCATACGGTGACAGCTCTCGGGTCATACTCTTACTTGTGGATACCTTTTTCCCTTTAACTTTGGTGCTAGGCACTGTTAATAAACAAACAATACTCTGCCATTATTAGACTCAAGAAAATAGAGAATTCCTCAAGTACTCATTCAGTTTCAAAACAGAAATTTAATTCAGCCATGTAAACAACCTTTCTTTGCTTCCCATCTAAATTTACTGGCACAAATACTCATGACAAGTGAGTTTTAACTGAACTGCTCAGTTTAACTTCAACTTCAGACTTTACTATGGTATTTGGAGTTCACAGAGATGTAGTAATTAGAAGTATTAATATTATGAATTGTTAGCATTTGAGAATTGCCCAGACATCAAAGCCTTGTAGAAGAAATAAAAGAGAGGGTTAAGAGAATAATAATAATAAAAAAGAATAATGACTAGATAGCTCCAATAGTTTAAGGAAACTCATCTGCTACAACTTCTCTCAAGAGTGTACTGACGGCTCACCTAGAAAGATTTCTCTCTTCTCCTTTCCCCTCCATGGTCTGTGAATAAATAAGTTAAAAATCATATTCAAATAAAATCAAACATTGCTAAGATTCTCCTGATATGGTAATATAATAAGGAAATTGATGGAACCCAATATTATAATTAAAATAGGTATACAAGGGAAATAAACTATAAACAATAAAACTTTGGTCAAAATATTCACATCATTAACAACCAAATGGGTAATCCAGTTAGGAAAGAAAAGGAGTTATGTTCATATTGATTTCTTTTGTTTAAGTGATAAACTGAAGCAGTAAAGCTGATGTTTGCAATCAAGCATGCTTATCATATCAAGTTAGTGAAATACAGCAGGTCAGAAGGAGAATTGAACTCCCATAAATGTGCATAAGGACACGGGGTATGTCCACAAACACTGTTTAAACTGAAATAATGCTGGTTACTTCAATTTAAAAAATGGTAGGTCCACATGACATTCCCTTATTTCAAAATGATATAAAGAAAGTTTATATCAATATAATTTTGATATAAAGAAAGTTATATCAATATAATAAAACCTAGTATTATACTGATATGACGATTAAATCAAAACTGTTATTTCAAAATAACACAATGTGGACATGTTATTTTGATTTAACTGTTAAATCGATTTAACATTTTTTGCACTTCTCCTTCCCAGGTGATTTCCTTTTTTTATATATTAGGTGGGGGCATGGCCCAGTGAGGGGATCATTTTGCCACACCTTCCATGGGTCCCCTCTCCTGAATCAAAATAGCAAGTCCTGTGTCTGGACATGCTATTTTGATTTGGGCTTTTTGGTATGGACCTGTTAAATCAATTTAACTTAATCAAATTAATGATTTTTAGATCGACTTTATTAAATCGATATAAGTAAAATCGATTTAACCATGTATGTGTGGACATAGCTACGATGACAGAGTGGAAAGAGAGTTAGAATGGTTAATGCACAGGCTTAACTCCACCGTACATACCAAAGTTGCACCACTGTTGTTAAAATAAGAACAGAAATGGAAGATTTTTACAGCTGTTCTGGCCTATTGGAGAAAACCATTCTTGAACCAACTTTGCATTGTATAAATGGTTGGCTAAAACAAGCTTAAAGAGTCTCAAAGAATATGGAGTCTGTCACAGGACAGGTCTCCCTCAATCTACATTCCTCCCTACAGAGAATCCACACATGTACCAGGACTTTATTTGCAATGTGTTATACAAGTCCTTGTTTACCCCTACCAGAGAAGGTTTTAATCTTCTCCATAGGTACAAGACGCAAGATTTCATTTACATAAGATCCTGGGCTTCTCTGCCACTTCTTGCCAGGTTTTGCCTTTACCTTCTTCCTCTTGTCTCTTTTTCCTGTCCTCAACTAGTCAGCTGAATCAACTTGTTATCTCATTAATCGGCTAGTTCTTAACCAATTATCTCCTCAATTTAGCCAATGTTGGGATGCTTGCCAAGTGCACAGAGTGGTGAGTCAGCCTTAGGCCACTCACACTGTTACAGAGCCACTCTGTGTAAATTATATGAAGATTTCAGCAACTGGCAAAGGGTTGAGGGAGTAATTGAAACTTGAGTAGGCATCACATCAAGGATGGCCAAGACATGTCCATGAAGAGGCCAATGGGAAGCAACTTGCAGAGTTAAGTCACTAATCATACCAAATCAGCCTGTGTTCAAGGCATGTCCTGAGATGGCTGTACCAAAAGTTATGGCCTACCTTGTCATATACAAACTGGTGTGATAAGGTGCATTTCCCCAGAAGAGTGGGAACTTCAATTCCCAGTTATAAGAGCTCAAGAGCCATCTGAAAAGTCCATCCCAGCACTTCCAAGAAAAAGAACAAGTTGGACCATACAGCAGATACAGAAGAAAGAAGCCTGACTCCTTCAGCCTGGAAAGCTGATGACATCTGGAAGGACTGGACTAGCTTTCCAAGAATCCTCCTGGTGATACCAAGTACTTATCTTGGACAGGCATCTTCACTTGTCTGTTTCTACTTTCCAGCAATTTGGGTTCCCACTAGTGCACCAGGAAAGGACTATATTCCCGCCCAGCCTTAGCTCCACCTCTATTTTAAGCATCAGCTCCTACTGAGAACAATAGGTGCATAAACATCTAGTGGCAAGTGACATACAGACTTTCTCTTGAGTGATGACCCAAATCTATCAACCAAGCATTTTCTGAAGCTGATACCTATGTAGTACGGAAGTTTGTACATGCTTGTGTATGAGCTCCAATGGTTTTCACAGGATTACTTTGTTTCTAAACAGGTTTCAATCAAGATTAATGAAAATTAGACTTAAAACTGAACAAGTATCAGGATCCCAAAAGAGGCAGTGAGGACCAAGGGTCAGAGCAGGTGCAAACCTGAGGCACAAAGTAGCGGAGGACTACAGAGACAGGTTTCAGGCTTGGGTCTATACCAAGGGACAGAGTCTGAGTCAGAAGGTGAAGTCCAAAGCAAGCTGAAGTGAGAGCCCATATTAAAGCCACCCTTTGAGAAACAGTCAGGGCAGCTACAGGGAATCCACACTGCTGCCTGGAGGCTTTCTTGAGTCTTCCTTAGGTTTATTTAGCGTGTGGAGCCAACCAGAAGCCATGGGGCTGCTGTGTGTGACCTCTTGTGGTAGGCTTGCCCATGACTTGTGCTTACAGCAGGTCATGGTTAGAAGAGTGCAAATGATTACAGAGGCTATTAGGCAGCATGGTAATGACAGCAGTTCTGCTGACCAGGGTTCTAGACCGCTCAGGCCTTACAAATTATTGTTATTAACTAATACTGTAGAATTTTACATGTGTCTTCCATCATTAATGGCTTTGTGCTGCCTTTCCAGTTGTAAGTTTACCCAGATATAAACTGAGACTATGGGTGTTAATTCCTTGCACTGCACTCAGTCTATATAGTATATTGTAAATATAAGAGATTAGTTTAGGAAGCTGGGAATGTTAGATCCTACTGCTAACATTATTCATTGGGAAATAGGTAAAAGGCTTGATGACTATAGATCCATTGGGAAGGAAAGCCTAGTGAATTGGTATGTGAGCAACTGACCAATTGTTTTGTGATATAGCCTTGGATTTTGCTGTCTTGTGATGCCAACGGCAATTAGCACAAGTGGGTCCCTGTTCTGAAGGATTCTTTGTTAACAATATCTTAACAACACTGCCTTAAAAGTTAATTGAATGTTTTGCTTTCCATTGTGGTTGTAAACTAATTCCAACTCTTTAGCCTTTTCTTTTGTTAATCAATCAAAATTAAAAGGAACCTTAAGAAAGGGGGTATGGGAGGTGTTCAAGGCCCAGCTGGACAAAACCCTGACTGGGATGATCTAATGGGAGTGGTCCTGCTTTTTTTGGCAGGGGGTTGGACTAGATGACCTCATGGGGTCCCTTCCAACCCTATGATTCTATGATTCTATGATTCATTGTCTGAGATAGGTTATAAACAAACCTATCTTAACACAGAGCTTGTTAGCTGTGCAAGTCAGGGAGCAGAAAAAAGAGCTTATAACTCTGAAGCACATCAATGCAAAAATATCAGTCTGGTAGCTGATTACTGAATGGGCTGAGTGATTCATATCAGATCAAGTCCCAGGACCCCACTTCCATCCCAAGCAGCGGACTGGGCATCTTTTCAGGGTGGGAAGAGAAACTTTCCCCAGAGTGGCTGTGGAGGTACTCCACTAGGGTTACTGCAGCCCCCTGACTGAAGTAACACCCAGCAGCTCAGAGAACCTAAGCAGCAGATCATCGGTTGATCCCTTCATCTAACTCTGCTGCATCCACCCTCTCCACTCTCATCCACCCTCTGCTAGACTGAAATCTTCCACGCAACTGGCCTCTGCGTTGTACAGGGGCTGTCCATCCCCTGGTAATAGCACCTTAGCAGATACTGAGTGGGAAATATTCCACAAAGTGTAATTTCAAATAACAGGGAAGAGTACTACTGCTCAGTCCCCCTGGAGCCAGGATCTGTCTATGACCTTCCTCCTTGGCATACAGTAAAACCAAATGAACAGCATTATTCTATTGGAAAGTTGGAGCTGGAGTTTGCAGCTACTGTGTTCATGGCTACACCCACCACTGTGTTCTAGTTACTTTGTATGGATGAATTTTGTAATTATTTAAGTCAGGTGCTGGTGAGAAAAAAATACTGAAAGTCTGGGCTTTCAGCACTTTTAGTCTATCTTGAATTCAAAGATGTCTGTAGCAGAAACTAGGTATTTAGGCTTGCTACAAAAGCCACTGCATAAGGTGCAGGGACGAAAGTGAAATACAGGGACTAAGGTGAAAGCATTACATTCATTTGTCTTGGAGCTAAGCAGGATTTGAACACTGTTCTCCAAAAATGAAAGGCTAGCATATTAGCCACAACAGCACCCCAACTGCCAGGAAGAGTTCTGGCAAGAAAAGCAATTTCAAATTAACCTGTGCAATTACGGCTGCTCAGCACCCCTCTTCAGCTCTCCTCATGACAGAATCCCCCTCCCATGATATTGTATTAAAAATGCTTGAAAAATAAACCCTTCGGCAGCAACAACAGTTCGAATTAATGTCAACATGTCAGAACATATGTCTAATTTCATTCTGGAGACTTTAAGTTTGGAATCCTCATTAAAGGCATCATCAGCTGTTTCTAAATAGCCTTCAGGTCTAGGGAGATTCATTTCAAATGAGGAACATCAATGCAGAGCAGAGAGAACTATGTAGCTGGTACATTCATTTCAGCCACTTTGCTAAGGCTGTGCTGATCATCATTTTGGATTTAATAACTCCGACAAAGTTGCTACATATGCAGTTTTGCAGGCCCTATCTTGCATGTTTCTCCTTCATGGGAGACAGCCAATAGAAATACATTCTGTAGCCTCCAGGGAGGTGAAACTGCACCTATTTGCTCATTCCAGAAATATGAGTGTTATTACAAATCTGGGCTCATCTAGTAACCTGACAGTTGTAATGATCCTGCACAATGGGACCGGCTGATAACAAATGATTGAGCTGAAATGAAACTGAGTATTGAACTGAAACTATTAACCTTCTCTAATTGCATATATTCTAGTGACAAACTAGAACACTAATTTATATGAAAATTGACTCTAGCATACTGGAACATGGGGCCTGAAACTGTATCACAGTAGCAGCATGGGGCTGTGTGTGGGATTTGAACCTTTTTGTGTTAGGTGCTGTACCAACCTGGGGCAAGAAGCAGTTCCTGGCCCAAAGAGCTTGGAAGACAGAACAAGTGGACAAACACAAGGAGTGAGGATGAAGAGAACTGGTACCTCAGTATTACATAACTGAAATATATAGATACAACTTGATTGCTCAGACACTTTAAAATTGGTCATAACCAGTTTAGTTCCATTTTTCACTCCTTTGCTTGCTCCTGTGTGTTTTATTTTTCAGTCTAGGCCACCTTCTTTTAAAACAAACAAACAAACAAACAAACAAAACTCTGCCCTGCTCCCTGCTCCTGCACTGCTGGAATGCAGATCCTTCTGCTCCAAAAGCACACACCTCTGATAGTTGATCTAAAGCAGGGGTGGCCAAACTTATGGAACTCAAGAGCCACACAAGTCGATTATTAAACCTTTGAGAGCTGCACTGAGGCATATAGCCACATACTTGCACCTACTCCAAAATTACTAAGCTTAAAATTCATTGCACATTTCAATTTTATCACAAAAACAGGGCAAATATTGATCCTACTAATGTCAGATTCTAATAATTACTTAAGGTCACCATGAAAACTAGGCCTATACAGTTAAAACTTAGCTGTTGCTGGATGTAGAGCACTGCAGGCTAATGGCGACTTTTTAAAAATCTGGGCAGTAACTTGTTAATGCAGTATGTAAAAGCTCTCTCAGGTGCTGATCTCTAAGTAGTGCACATTGTTTTTGATTTAACAGATTTCATTGTGGAATACAATACTTCACAGCAGTAAGTTGTGCCAAAAATTGAAAGTAATCTACACTCAGTTTTAAACTTTTCGCCTTTGTATTTTTGTTTCTTAGTATTCCACGTCATATTTAGGACTTGTAAGACATGATTTTATTTTAACGACTAAACTGCATTAGGGCCTATGAGAAAATCTAAACATTCCAGGGCTTCCCCGACCATGCCGCACTTCCCCCTACCCCTGTTGCCGCT
>ML682026.1:19128165-19207052 GCA_007922195.1 Podocnemis expansa | reverse complement strand
GTGGGGTGTCCCAGCCCAGCTCAGGCCTCCCTGCCCCTATTTCGGAATAGCATGTCACTGTGGACATGCTATTTTGATTTCCTCTTTTTTCCTTATTTTGAAATAGCTTTTTGTTATTTTGAAATAAGGCGTTTCGAAATAAGGCCTTTATTTTGAAACAGCTTGTTTTGAAACGGCTTGTTTCAAAACAAGGGCTTTTGTGTGGACATAGCCAAAAGTGAGAAGTTCTGATTCAATCCTGTAGAAGGCAGAGGTGTGCAATTTCATGATGACCCTTCTATTACATAATGGTAACAGGATTATTGTGGCAGTGTGGCCAGAAAACACAAGGTGCAAATGCCCTAGGCATGCTTGCTTCAGATTACAAATCAAATCAAGTCAAAGATTCATAACCAGCTCAGCACCTGAAGTCAGTCCAGTATTAAGTATAAGCATTAGCCCTGGGTCAGCTGTTCTGTATCCTATGGGTTTGCTTCCTACCAGCAAAAGGCTGCTTCCCCATCCAGCTTTCAGTCCCAGCTTCCTGGTGGCCTGCTATCCTGTCCTCCATCTACAACCAGCTTCCAGGTGGTTGCTTTTGACTTGCTGCTCATACAACCTCTGCCTCTATCCTGAGTGTAGTCCTATATCACCAGAGGATGTGACTCCCTTTTTCCTGTTCTTTGAGCATTATAGAGCCTTCTGCTGGCTGGACATTGAGCTGTGGGTTACAATCTCAGCACCTCCAAAGCCAGATTCCATTGTTTACTGTGAATCCAAAAGTACAGATCGGTTTGGGGGACGGAAAATGACTCCATCCCACTTAAAAAACTCAGTCAAATTTTTTCATTACAAAATCATATTGTGAGTTTAAGGTCTGATAACTATGGTAAGTATTAGTGTGATCCACTGGGAACCTTGAATCTTAACTTGTCAATGGGAGACAGCTCCCACTTTTACACATTATGAGATGTGCAGTATTGGACACTAAATTTACTGCTGATCTAGGACTGAAATCTGGCCAAACTCCACTTCCAGACAGTATAATTTCAGGGTAATTTGAATACTGTGGGAGGGTACAGGGAAAAAAAACTTTCCTGGTAGGTTAATTTCTTAAAAAATTATCTTTGAAGTTTTGTGAGTTTTCTTAGAAGTAGTTCAGCAGATATGGATTAATGAGCAGATTGTAACTGCATGCTAAAATGCAGTTCATATTGGTCTTAATTAAACCTTCATATTCTGAGGTGTGGAAGAGTTGGGGCCCTGCTGTTTTGTGCCTGGAGCAGCTGTGGGAAAGAACTAATGCTCATTGATGATTCCTTCCCTTATTTACCCTTGGCTCTGGGAGTAAGAAAGTCATTGTAGCGCTTCACCGGATGCATCTTAATCTTCCTTTGATCAGCTGAGTGCCGCTGGCTGGCAAGTGGAGGGAAGTAAAATCAAGGTGCCATCCCCATTCCCTTCTCCAGGCCCTGCTCACACACTTGCTTTGTGGCGTGGGTACTGGCCAGGTGGATGCAAAGCAGAGAGAATGGAGCCACTGAAATTCCCTTGCACTGATCACTCACAAACTTGAAATTTTCAAAAGCAGGTGTCTTTCTTCTTTTCTTGCTCTCCTTCTGTTTTTCCTCCTGTTTGACAGATGCAAATAAACCCAGCAGGGGGCTGCTCTGCTATGACATGTTCACTGAGTACACTCTGAAGCACAAATATTTCCCTTTATTCCCATCAGCAAATACACAGAAGGTGAAACAGAGTACAGGAGTGAGTAGGAGGCAAAGTGGCCTCTGCCTGATTCAATCATTTTTTTCAAGAGAAAAGAGATTGTTCCATAAAGAGATCATGTTGAGTATAAAACTCTTAACACTTGGCTGTGTGCGAATGTTGAATTTTTCACCAAATTACACAGATTCAGCAAAGTACTTAAGTCCTATTGAAGTAATGAGTCATGCATGTGCTTCTGTATCTTACTGAATCAGGGCCTTTTTGAGAAAAAATGTTGCCTTTTCATTATAGACTATTTCACCCCCCCCCCCTTTCTCTTTGCAAAATTTTCAGAAATGATAGTTTATGGCCTGAGACACACAGAAATTGTAAATGTCTCAATGTGAAAATGAATCTTCATCAGAACAATATTTCAACTGTGAATTTCAAAATGCTACACATTGACTTGCATGCAAATGGTCTTGTTCTTAAGAGGAAAAAAGCAGCTTTTTGCCAAATTAAAATCAAACTGAGCAGCGTAACATTTCAAGGCAAATATTTTGTTGGTCCCTCATAAACACTACCTCAATTTTGCATTTACTCAAAAGCTGCCTTTTCATCTCCTCTTTGGTGTATCATGTAAAGACACAAACAGATTAGTTTGCTGTCAGATTTTCTTTGGGCAACAGGATCTATAACCACTAAATGCCAATTGTTAAGTCTTCCTAATAGACGGTATAGAATGAGTATCTCACAAAGGCTATGTCTACATTAGAAAAAGTTAGGTTGAATTTTTTAATTCAAACTAATAAATTCAACTTTAATTCAAACTGAATTCAGCCTGTTTAACTTGAATTAACAAAGTGGACAAAGTCGACTTTGAGTTAAGTTGATTTAGTCCACTTTGTTGATTCGACCTAAATGCCCTTAATCTGACTTTAATTAAGTCAAATTAGGAGTTAATCCAGGTCTACACCATCCTTAGTTTGAACTATGGAGTCTAATTAAGGCTTAATGCAAACTAACAGGTGGTTTGTATTCATTCGAATTAAGCTTTCATTAAGTCAAATTAAGGAATTTCTTAATTCGCCTTAGTGAAAGTCTAGTGTAGAGGACTAATTTAGTTCAAATTAGGCCTCATTAATTTGACATAAATTGCCAGTGTAAACATAGCTCAAGTGTACAAACCTCTGTATCACCAACAACTTACTTAAGCTTGTAATATATAAAGCAGAATTCGATGTACTAGCAAATGATATAGGAACATACATACCCCAGTGAAATCTTCACTGGGTTCCTGTCTTGAGAATTCTTCTAGGGTGGAATTCACCTTTAAAGGTAGGTCTTGAGTAGTGCATAGTGTTTGCTGGTCTTCAGTAAGAGCTATAGAAAAGCTCATGAAATAAATAAATCTATTAGTTTTTAAGTGTCACAGGACTCCTTGCTTGTTTTGCAGAATTAGACTAACACGACTGCCCCTTTGGAACCACACAGTAATGTTATTACTATATTAATATGTATGCAAGTTAACTGAACATAAACTAATGGGGTGTGGGCTTCCAATTCCTGTGAAAACTCAGTAGTCTGCAGCAAGGCTTGTTTGCATGTGTCAATTCTGTACGGATCATAGCCGGGCTTAAAAAACAACTTTTGTATTTCAACAGCAATCCTGTCAGGGAGAATTCTTATTTTGCTTTGTATTTTGGAACAAAATATGGTCCTTTCCATTGACAAGAGCAATGGTGGAAGAAAGAAAACAACATACTCTGGAGACCCTCACTTCCATTATTATAGTGATGTCTGACTGACTCAAGAAGGCATCTGAAGAGGTGCATGTCACGGCATGACTTCAGTTGGTAGCTGGTCAAATATGTCCAGGTTGGAGCACAGCACTGCAGAGCACTACTGCCCGTTGTGTTTCAGCCTGATTAACAGTTGTGGTTGGCTGCTGTGGTGTACTGCACTCCACAGTTCTATTTTAGCTATTCCTAGGCAGATGAAGGACACCCAGAGTCCACTAATGAATTAGAAGGGTGGGAATGAGTAGAATGACATCCCAGGAAGTAGTGCTCCATAGAGGATTTTCCCCTCTACCTTTCCCTGAGCCAGGCTTCTAAAAATTCTAAAATGCCTGCTTTCTCCCTGTGCAGAGGTAGGGGTGCTGGGCTTAAGAATGTAAAGATTGATTTACAGAAAGCATCTTATTGTAATGAACTCTTACAAAAGGCAGAGACAAAAATCCATTCCCTACTGCTCTAAGGTCTGATCACAGAATGCTAAACATAAAGGAGGCTTCAAGGCTTTATAGATTGTCAAAGAAATAGGGCTGGAAGAGACCTTGAGAGGTCATCTACTTCAGCTCCCAGCACTCAAACAGGACCAATTATTCCTAGGCCATCCCTAGTAGATGTTAATGCAACTTGTCCTTAAAAAATCTCCAGTGACTGGGATTCCACAACCTCCCTCAGAAGTCTATACCAGAGTTCAACCAGCCTTAAAATCAGAATTTTTTCCCTAATATCCAACCTAGCTTTCACTTGCTACAGATGAAGTCCATTACTTCTTGTCCTACCTTCATTGTATATGGAGAACAATTGATCTCTGTGGACTCTGTCCTCTTTGGAACTGCCTGTAACATATCTGAAGACTGTTATTAGATGCCCCCCCCCAACTACTTTTCTCAAGATGAAACATGACCAATTTTTAAACATTTCCTCTTAAGCCAATTTTTCTAAACCCTCTATAATTTTTGTTGCTTTTTTGGACTCAAACCATTTCATCCATGTCTTTCCTAAATTGTGGTGCCCAGAATTAGATAAGGACAATTAATTACCTCCCATGTCTTACATTTGGCACTCCTGTTAATACACCTCAGAATAATATTAACTTTTTTTTCAGTTGCATCATGTTGGCTTGTATTCAATTTGTGACCCACAATAACCCCCAAATAATTTTCAGGTGTACTATTGTCTTGTTAGTTATTCCCCATTTTGTACTTGTGAATGTGACTTTTCCTTCCTAAGTGAAGTACTTTGCACTTGTTTTTATTGAATTTCATATTGTTGGATTTGGACCAATTCTACAATTTGCCGAAGTAATTTTGAATTTAATCCTGTCTTCCAAAGTGTTTGCAAACCCACCCGTCTTGATATATTCTGCAGATTTTATAAGTATATCCTCCACTCCATTTTCCAAGATATTAATGAAAATATTGAATAGTATTGGATCCAAGACTGAGCCATGCAGACACCGAGGTACCTGCCACTTCGATGGTGAATCATTGCTCCATAAGGAATAAGGACTTTAATCCAGTTTGGCAACCACCTTTTAGTAATTTCATCTATACCACATTTCCCTAGTCTGCTTATGAGAATGTTATGTGGAATTGTGTCAGAAGCTACACTAAACTCAATATATATCAGACCTACTCCTCCTCTCCACCATCTCCATCCAGGAGGTCAGTAGCACTGTCAAAGAAGGAAATTGTTGATCTGGCATTATTTGTTCCTGACAAATCCATGGAGATCCTATTATCCTCCAGAGGTCTACAAATTAATGGTTTAATAATTGTTCCAGGTCTCTAAGTTAGGTCAACTGGTCTATAATTCCCCAGGTCCTTCTTCCAAAGGGGCAGCCATGTTAGTCTAGTTCAGTAAAACAAACAAGGAGTCTGGTGGCACCTAAAGACTAACACATTTATTTATTGCTTGAGCTTTTGTGGGAAAAAAATCACACTTCGTCAGATGCTTTGAAGATGAGGGAACTTACACTTACTTACAGGTCCTCTTTGTTCCCCCTTTTAAAGATAGGTACATTGTTTGCCTTTCTCCAGTCTTTTGGGACTTCACCCATACTCCAGGAGTTTTCAGGGATAATTGCTAACTGTTCTGAGATTGCTTCAGCTAGTTTTGTAAGTACTCTAGATGATGACTTTCATCAGGCCCTGATGACTTGAATATACCTAACTTATCAAAATATCATTAACCTGTTCTTTCCATATTTTGGCTTGTATCCTTTCCCCATTCTTGTTAGAATTAATAGTGTGTAATATCTGGTCACCACTATTTTTTTTAGTGAAGAGTGAAGCAAAATAGGCATTAGACATCTGAGCTTTCTTGATGTCATCAGTTATTCTCTACCAACTAGAATAAACATATGTATATATGTCTTATATACAACAACCAATGTATCTGCTGAAGAAGTTTCATAGCATACTGGCTAAATTCCCTGTGGCAAGGTCCCTTAATTGCTTTATTGTACCAAACACACTGATATTTCTGTACTGAGAGCATAGTGTCCATACACTGTTGCAGTAATGGGGGCCTACAAATTTACTCTAATTTTAAGATCAATTGTATAAAGTGTTTGAAAGTTCATAAGTTATTATAGGTTATCATCATATTGATGGAAAATAGGTCAAGTTGTTTTTGAGAATGAATGTGATAAACAGGTGCAAAAGGACCAGACTGAAAGACTTAAGTGCAAACAGAAAGCTCACATTGATAAGATCCAAGGACTCTGTTGAAATCAGGCCTGGTAAAACCAGAGCATGTTGAATTGGAAATTTATGTAATAAAACTGGTGTTTCAGATATTCTGCCTAAGTGGTGGATACAATCACTCCCTTTCTTGGTCAAACCACAGATGGGAAAACAGAACAAAGAACAGTTGGAGACTACTGGAGCAAGCTTCACCACCAGCCTTACCGTCCTGAGACTATGAGCCTTTGCCATCATAATCCTGAGAGATGTCCTGATCAAACCAAGTCAGAGAGGGATCCAGATGGAATCACCATCCTATAGCTCTAGTTGAAACCCTAACACCACTTGAAACAAAATAGGGTCAGACTTCAACAACAGCTCCAGCCCATCTCAATTAACTTCTCTTTTACCCAAAAGGATGGTTATTACAGTTTTTATATCATATAAGAGCCTGTCACACAAGGAGTTTTTCCTTCTAAAACACTTCCTAGCTATAAAGAAAGGAAACAGGGAACATTGTTGAAATAAACACCATAATTAATACCTTAAACTTTAAATACTTTTACCATTTTCCTTCTTCTCTGTATCGCTAATAAAAGGTTAAAAGGATTTTTGCCATAGTACCATGCAGGGTAAGGTTGCTGAATATCAAACCCCGAACAATATTTAATGCTGGTCAGTGACTGGGTTATGTTAACACTGCTGAGCCATTTATTTCATATATATTAATGCAACATCCCCTACACAAATACTCATGAAGCTCAGAGTAAATTTGGGCTGCAAAAGTGCATTCCGGAGACTGTAGTCAGAAAAGTGAACACAGGAAATAAGCGTTCATCCTTGATTCTGACTGTTCTGAACACATGGAGGTGGCTGTTTTGTACAGGGATCATTGCAGGACACAGCTGGAGCAGGGTAGAGAGGCTGGTATGGGTGTATGCAAGATATGGATTTGCTGTGTATGAAAGGGTAAGAGATATTGACCATTAAGTGTGGATCCACAAACAAAATAAGATCTGCTATGAGTTACAATAATTTCCCTTTAACATTATGTGGTAGAGGACTGTGATCTTGGAGCTGAAGGACTCAGGTTTGTCATTCAAAGCACAAAGTCATACTTTCTCTTCTGGTGAATATAACCTTAGTGGGTATATAGAAAGCTTTGTGTGAGGCTAAGAGCAGAGAGTTACAATGACAGTGGTTTTCCATTGTACCTGTAATACACCTTGTTTGGGGGGATGGAGATAGGGAGAAGGTTAATCTGCTACCACCGTGGAATATATTATGAGCCATGGGCTAAATTCATCTCTAGCATCAGCCATTGGAATCAGGAGTGAATTTGACTTATATTTCTTTATTAGCTAATTCAGTGACACATGTTATTGAAAAATGACAGTTGAAAGAATGACAGTGAACCAGGCTCTATCTTGCATGGTGAGATGGATGTTTGGGGTAAATGTTTCTGTGCAGAGTTTAAAATCAGTGAGCCAAGCAAGTCTGTTCTTCTAGCATCATTTTTGATATATCAAATCTGATTTGGGGATTAATAGCCTATATTGATAGAGTTTTCGAATTTCTAGTGCATTTGCCAATATGCATCTCACTGGCTTTACCACTTTATCTTCCTTAGCCAGTGATCTGAAAGGTTGGAGTTTGAATGCATTTACCAAAAATAAACAAGCCACTTTTGAATTTTATTAGAAGGCTTAACATCTACATGTATCCCACACCCAGAAGCTAAATCAAATTTGCATGTCCCTTTACTTGGAGCCTAGCTAAGTGCAGGATACTAAATTGATGACCTGGGATGGAACATCGTAAATACTTCCTGCTGAGTAGACAGGAGTGGCACTAGTTTGTCACCCATCAAGCAAATAACTGCTTCCAACAGTGATTATCAAGCTATTCAAATTACATGTTGCTAACGGTTAAAAGGATATTAAGTGTTTAGCTAGTCACTGCCACCCACAGATCTTTTAGAGCTAGAGCACTGGACTGTGGTGAGAACAGATGGGTTCTTTTCTACAGCTTCACTGGGTTTATGTGCTTTGTATGCCTTGTTACACAGGGTTAAATTCACCCTAGGTGAATTTTGCTTTTTGCAACATTGGACAAATCACTGAACTTCTCTGCATCTGTGGGTTTCTGCCAGTAGGAGCCCTTTGCCAGAAGCTGTCATCTGCCCTAAGTTAATCTTGCCTACAACACCAGAGAAAGTGGTTTTCAAACCACAGGTTGGGAACTAGTAGTGGGTTGCAGACCCAAAGGTACTAGGTCACAGCACCCCCTGCTGCCACCACTGAAAGACTAGAATATATTGCTCCAATATGTAATTGCTTGGTCACAATAATAAATGAGTTATTTCAACTGGGTTCCAAGAAAACCATTTTGAAAACCAATCCGTACCCTTGTGCGCAATTCTTCACACTATCTTCTAGTCCTTTGACCTGTCCAATCTTAAATTTTTCAAGTGACAAGGCTAATCTGCAGCCCAACAGGGAAAATGTCTGGATGTTGATATGCAACTGAAAACTTTCAGACATGATTGACCTTAGTGGTTTTAAAATTAGCTACAAGGTCCAACCCCCTTCTCCTCTAGTTCAGAGACAGTTTGTGCCACGTTAGTTTAAAAATACCTAGCAGGTACATCAGCAGAATTGTTTCTAGTACACTGACAACCTTTACACATAATTTAAAAAATATATAGGCTTTTTTATTTGTATCGAGTAGATTTATACTGCTTCTACTGTACTTCCTCATCTGTCTGATACTCTCTTATGGCTTACATAAGGGGAAAAAGTCCCATTTTAATTTAATACTACTACTCCTAGGTATATGCTGCTTGTATCATCCTAACCAACTCACCTCCATGGCATTTACCCCCTTCAAAATATTGGACAGTGCCATCACATTCCACCTGTAAGTTTTGACCTCTGTCAAAGGCAATCTTTCCATTGACTTGAATGGGCATCGGATCAGGCCCTCGGTTATCATTTAGCTCAGCTATGCTGTACATATTTGATTCTTTTAATCTGTCCTCATAAAGCTCTCACCCCTTACATCATTTTAGTGGCTCTTCATTGTTCCCTCTGTAAAACTGATGAAAGCTCAGATGTAATGGTCATAGGATTTAGCATTCTGAAGCCAAAATATTTTCCTCACTGTGCTAATTTTGTCTTTTGCCTCTTGGAACACAAGCCTTTATTCTTGCCCTGCTCCTTTTGACCAAAAACAAAATATGCAAGGTTCTTCTTGCTTAAGCAATTCACAATGGGTAGATGTGTCCTACCATTCCAAAACATCTTTGTTGGTGCATCCTTATCTTTGACTGATGTGTGTGCACAGGCCTGGGAATAGTGGCTGTTTACTGAATGCTGCTGCATTTATAAGCCATGTGGCATAGGGTTTGCAGCCAAAGAAACCTCTGTTTTGGATACTTTCATCTGACAGCTAGCATTTCAAAGACTGAGGTAACTATGGCCCAGCCAAGAGCAAGTAAATTGTGTTAAAACAGATTTAGACTGAGGCTCAATGGCATCACTCGAAATAAACACGGTGACCACATGTATCTAAGTGAAGGGGTCCTCACTAGCAATTGCTTCATAGATGAGAATACTAAATGGAGTATCCAGAAAGGCAGCTTTGCATAGCTGGTCCCTATAACTTCAGGGAAAGCCCCATGGCATTTGCTCTTATGGTGTCATTTTCTCTAGCTTATTTTTGCTGCCAGTGCCTTTTAAAATGGGTAGATGACTTCCAAGTGTGTTGTGGTTATAAGACAGAAGATAAAACAGCAAACACTGGATAGTATTTGCATGAGACTGGCCATGCTATATGTTGCTTTGGCTGTTATCTCCTTAATATGTGTACCTCAAACTCTAATTAAGTCTCACCAACACTACAGCTGGTTAGAAAACTGTCAGAAGATGTTGATGTGTCAAAACCAAAACTGTTCATGGGAACATCCCTGGCTCACCCAATGTTTCCTCCTGGTTTCTCAGGGACGTATGCTGCCTGCCAGGTGCCCGTATCAGAGATGTCACGGAGGGACTGTCAAAAATCATCCGCCCCTCAGACTCCTACCCCATGCTTCTTATCCATGTGGGTACCAATGATACTGCGAGAGGTGATCCTCAGCAGATCAAAGGTGACTTCAGGGCTCTGGGAGAGAGGGTGAAGGAGTTTGGAGCACAGGTGGTGTTCTCCTCGATCCTTCCAGTCAAGGCTAGAGGCCTGAGGAGAGACAGATGCATCCTAGAGGTGAATGCCTGGCTGCGAAGATGGTGTGGTCAGGAGGGATTTGGCTTCCTTGACCATGGAGTTCTGTTTCAGGACAGAGGATTGATAGGCAGAGATGGCCTTCACCTGTCCAGGAAGGGGAAGAGTGTGTTTGGGCACAGACTGGCTGACCTAGTGAGGAGGGCTTTAAACTAGGTTCAACGGGGGAAGGAGACCAAAGCCCACAGGTAAGTGGCAGTGTGGGAGATCTGGGGGAAGGGATGGAACTTGGGGGGGTGTTGGGACTGTAGCACCAGGAATAAAAGAGAAGGTAGTTGGAACATGGGGGGGAATCAAATAATTGTCTTAAATGTTCCAATGAAGTGCCAACACATGAGGAAAGTGGGGGAGGAGGACTCCCAGAAAAAATGCAAGGAGGTATATGTAATAGAATTGAAAACCAAACTGACAAAGTAGGGCAAGTGACCGGGTATCTTAGGTGCCTATACGCTAATGCGAGGAGCCTGGGAAATAAACAGGAAGAATTGGAAGTACTAGTGCAGACAAGGAACTATGATATCATAGGAATAACGGAGACGTGGCAGGATAGTCTGAATGACTGGAGCTCTGCCATGGATGGGTATAAACTGTTCAGGAAGGACAGGCAGGGAAGAAGAGGGGGAGGAGCAGCGTTATATGTAAAAGAGCTCTATGACTGCTCAGAGCTCCATTATGGAAGTGGAAGTGTGCCTGTGGAAAGTCTGTGGGTTACATTGAGAGGGGAAAGCAACAAGGGGGATGATGTGGTGGGGGTCTGCTATAGACCAGCAGACCAGAAGCAGGAGGTGGATGAGGTGTTCTATGGACAACTAGCGGAAGCCTGTAGATCACAGGCCCTGGTGCTCATGGGGGACTTCAATTACCCTGACATCTGCTGGGAGGCCAATACAGCAGTGCATGGGCAATCCAGGAAGTTTTTAGAGAGTGTTGGGGACAACTTTCTAGTACAAATGCTGGAGGAACCAACTAGGGGCCTTGCAACTCTCGACCTGCTGCTCACAAACAGGGAAGAATTGATCAGGGAGGTAGAGCTAAATGGCAAGCTAGGCAGTAGTGACCATGACATGGTTGAGTTCAGGATGCTCTTTAAAGGAAGGAAGGAAAGAAGCAAAACAAAAACCCTGGACTTCAAAAGAGCAGATTTTGGGTCCCTCAGGGAACTGATGGACAGGATCCCTTGGGAAGCTAATCTGAAGGGGAAAGAAGTCCAAAAAAGCTGGTTATATTTTAAAGAAACCCTGCTAAGGGCACAGGAAGTTGCCATGCCAGTTAGGAGAAAGAACAAATATGTGAGGCAGCCAGAATGGCTTAGCAGAGAACTCTGCTCTGAGCTTAAACATAAAAAGGAAGTTTACAGGAAGTGGAAGCTTGGTCAGATGACCAAGGAGGCATATAAAGATATTGCTAGGGACTGCAGGGATAAAATCAGAAAGGCGAAAAGACAAATGGAGCTGCGGCTAGCAGGGGATGTAAAGGATAACAAGAAGGAGTTCTACAAGTATGTTAATAACAAGAAGAGGATCAGGGATGGTGTAGGCCTCTTGCTGAATGGGGCAGGCATCCTTGTGACAGAGGATGAGGAAAAAGCTGAAGTGCTCAATGCTTTTTTTGCTTCAGTTTTCACAGGCAGGGTCAGCTCCCAGCCCACTACCATGGGTATGGCAGATTGGAGAGAAGAAGAGAGGCCCTTGGTGATGGAAGGTCAGGTTAGGGACTGCCTAAAGAAGCTGGAAGTGCAGAAATCCATGGGGCCGGACGAACTGCATCCAAGGGTGCTGAGGGAATTGGCCGATGAGATAGCAGTACCACTGGCCGTTATTTTTCAAAACTCATGGAGAACAGGGGAGGTGCCAGAGGATTGGAAAAAAGCAAATGTAGTGCCTATTTTCAAGTAAGGGAAAAAGGAGGATCCGGGGAATTATAGACCAGTCAGCCTCGCCTCAATCCCTGGCAAAATTATGGAGCAGATTCTCAAAGAATCCATCCTCAAACACTTAGAAGAAAATAAAGTGATCAGGAACAGTCAGCATGGATTTACCAAGGGTAAATCATGTCTGACCAATCTCATTTCCTTCTATGAGCAGATGACTGGTTTTCTGGATGCAGGAAGAACCGTTGATGTGATATACCTTGATTTTAGTAAGGCTTTTGATACAGTTTCCCACAGCATTCTCATTGGCAAATTAAGGAAGTATGGGTTGGATAGGTGGTCTATAAGGTGGATAGAAAACTGGCTAGATCAATGGTTTCAGCGTGTAGGAATCAATGGTTCCACGTCTAGCTGGAAACCAGTCATGAGTGGTGTGCCCCAGGGGTCGGTCCTGGGCCCGGTTCTGTTCAACATTTTCATCAATGATTTGGATGATGGAATAGACTGCACTCTCAGTAAGTTTGCGGATGACACCAAGCTGGGGGGAACAGTAGACACGTTGGAAGGCAAGGACAGGATTCAGGGAGACCTAGATAAATTGGAACAATGGGCCAATAAAAATCTTATGAAGTTCAATAAGGACAAGTGTAAAATTCTTCATATGGGACGGAAAAACCCCATGCACTGCTACAGGCTGGGGAACATTCAGCTAAGTAGCAGCAGGGTAGAAAAGGACCTGGGGGTCATGGTGGATGGGAAGCTGGATATGAGTCAGCAGTGTGCTCTTGCTGCCAAAAAGGCCAATGGCATACTGGGCTGCATCAAAAGAAGTATTACCAGGAGATCAAAGGATGTGATCCTTCCCCTCTATTCTGCACTGGTAAGGCCACATCTAGAATACTGTGTTCAGTTTTGGGCTCCCCACTACAAAAAGGACAGGGACATGCTAGAGAGAGTTCAGAGGAGGGCAACCAAAATGATTAAAGGGCTGGAGCACAAGCCCTATGAGGTAAGACTGAAAGCATTAGGCTTATTTAGTCTGCAGAAGAGAAGATTGAGAGGGGATTTGATAGCAACCTTCAACTACTTGAAGGGATGCTCTAAGGAAGATGGAGCTCGACTGTTCTCGGTGGTAACAGAGGACAGAACAAGGAGCAATGGTCTCAAGTTGCAGTTAGGGAGGTCGAGGCTGGATATTAGAAAAAACTTTTTTACTAGGTGAGTGGTGAAGCATTGGAATGAGCTGCTGAGGGAGGTGTTGGAGTCTCCATCTTTGGAGGTGTTTAAGGCCTGGCTGGACAAATCCATGACTGGGATGGTTTAGTGGGAGTGGTCCTGCGTCTGGCAGGGGGTTGGACTAGATGACCTCATGAGGTCCCTTCCAACCCTAGGATTCTATGATTCTATGATTCTATGAATCCACCACAACTGCTGATCAATTGTTCAAATGATTAATTACCCTCACTGTTAAAAATGCATGACTTATTTCCAGTCTGAATGAGTCTAGCCACCTGACACAGAACAGTAAAACAGCCAAGCTGTTGAAAATATTTGCAGGATGGGTTTCCCATCCAGCTCTAACCAATACGCCCGTGAGGTGGGGAAAATATTATCTCCACATCGTAGATGTGGAGCTTTGGTCCTTGGTTTACGTCTCACCCTCACCCCACTGTACAAGATCTATGGCATAATGCAATCTTCCTGTTGCTACTGCCAACTAGTACACAGCTTTCTTGCTTGTGTGCTTTATTGTATGTTTGCAAGAAATTAGACTGTAACCTGTTCAGAGTAGGGACTGTTTTATTAGGCATTTAAAGAATACCTAGTGCAATGTGGCCACTGTTCTGCTCATGGCCACTGGATACTGCTAACATATTAAGTTTTTCTGTGGTCTGGGTTCAAAAGCCAGTTTGTTTTCTCTGTCAGCAGGAATGAAAGTGTACATATGTTCTACTGCAATATTAATGACTGTCTGCATGGCCCCAGTGGGAGATCATTTATCTGTGTATCCAAAACTCATCTTCTGATAGTGTGGAGAACACTCAACTCCACTGGCAGAAAAAGTGTCAGATCTGTGAATAACATTTTTTGGGAGCGGAGAGTTTTCTCAAAGGCAGATATTTTGGGCACACTATAAAATAAATTCACAGACCCCCAACTTATAAACAGAAGTAGGTTATTTCCATTAAAATTGGTAGTACTCCTACCACTTACCACCCTTCCAGAAGTGCCCGTTCTTTTATCTGATACCATGTCACAATGTTTTCTGAGTGTTTTTGAGAAGGTGGGGACATGGTTGGTTTTGGTTTTTTATTGCCCCAGCTCCTGGAGTCATGTGATTATATGAGATGGTCAGGTTTCATGTAAAGTTTGAAGCCCTCAGGCTGTACAGAAAAGCTTGAAAACATGAACTCTAAAAACTCAGAAAAACCTAAAGAGGGCAAAATGTATTTTTAAATGTCTCCTGACTAATTCAGGCTCATTATTTTTTGAGACCTTGTTCAAGCCTTTTTGAACATTTGGGTTTTGTGTGTGGAATAAAATTAATAACCCCAGGCTTCTATATTGTGTTTAACTAACTATCGGTCTCCCTATTCAGCTGTACTATATGTCTCTCCCTTGAAAGAGTGCAAGAGCCAGTGATGACCAGCAGAAGCTGTAAAACTGTTTGTAACAAGGTAAGAATGAACTGCCCCAAGGGGTAAGCATTCCTACCTCAGTTCTGCTAGAAGCACTGTGAGTTTTAGCAACTCAGACCATGATAATAGCCCTTATCTGTTCTTGCTCAGTAAAAACAACACCCAGATGCATCATATGTACAAAATTTAACTATGGCTGCAATTTGCTAGAACAAATGTGTGTTTATCTGCTTCTTTTGAACTTATTATTCTATCCTGTAATCTATAATGTGGTTAATAACCAATCATGTCAAGGAATTGTAATTGCACCAATCGGAAACATCACTCCTGTTTTGCTGGTTTCTATCCCTATAAATATTGTTAACTTTCAGCCTCCAGGCAGAGTTGCTCCTAAGCAGATGGGGTTCTTCTTGGTCGTGTGAGTCTCTCTCCCTGTGGCCACTTGTAAGAAAGGTGCTTTGCTGAAACCTGATTATGCTTATTGTAGCCTGCTTCCACATGTGTTACTGTTGCTCTACCACATCAATTAGGTAAAGGCACAAAGCTTGGGGATAACAAATAGGCAAGTTCACAGTTTCTTTCTTTGGGGTTAAGACCTATATTCAGATTTTCTCCCAGTCCCCTTCTTTCCTCTGATGCTCCCATTCCTTAATCTATGGCTGTCTCTCCATTCTCTTAGTTCACTTCCTCTTCTGTTTAGTGCAACTCCCACCTCACCCTGATTCTTCAGCTTCTCTTTTATAGGCTGTCCTGATATATAACACTTCCATTAATGGGAGAAGGCCCATATCTCTGGCAACTGTATGCTTCAGAGCTTCTCTATTCAAATCTTGCACACGATACAGTGCAGCATACTCTGGGATGTAACATCTTCTGTGGCATTGTGACAGGGAGCTGGGAGCAGCCACTTGGTTCAGACCCTGCCACTGCAGTGCTAATTAAAGTGATCTGCACAAGCTCTGTAAAGTCTGCCAAGGTGAGCTAATGAGCAGCGGCTGTGGGGCTTGTTATGGAGTGCAGAGAAGGGCCCCAAAGACCCAACCTAAGAAGCTGTGCGTGTGCGTGTATGTGTGAGAGAGAGAGCGAGAACTAGGAACTGGTGGTGGGTTATGTTTGAGAAATAAAGGAGCGCTGGTGTCTGTGGCTGATTTGGGGAACGGAGGACCTGAACAGCAGGGGGTGGGGTGTCTGTGTGGAACCGTTACTGGCATGAAAAGGAAACTACCCATGGTGAGGATGAAAACTCAGTCATCTAATAAGTGATGCGTCTATGCAGTCTGTAATTTGCTTTTGGATTCTTGGAAATGAAAGGTGGTTCCAATGTAAATCTTTATTTATGGTCTTAAAGGTTCAGACAAAGCAAATCTGGCCTGAATTTGAACCCATGGTCGGCTTTCTAATTTTTGTTTTGTGCAGTAGGTCAATCTTTGCAAGTGCAGAAAACTATAAAACAACTCAGACATATATAACCTCATGCATAGAATTGTGTGCATGCTCTTTATACTTGCAATTAAAAAAAAATGGGTAATTAGATGTGCCAAGTAGTTACTTAGCCATTTTTACCTCCCAGCAGCTGTGCATTCAATTCTAAGTATGGCCCTAATCCTTCTAACAGTTATGCATATGCTTAGTTTTGCTCATGGGGTACTGCTCACAATAAAGTTAAGCACATACCATATAGCTGTCAGCAGGGCCAGGGCCCATGTATGTGCAATTGCTCATGTGTGACCTTGAAAATCTGGGCCTACTGTTTATAAAAATAAGTGACTGTTCAAATGTCCGTATCTGAAACCTCAAAGTCACTTCTTCATGTCATTGCAAAGGATGACAGGAGCAGACAATGAAAAACTATTAATAAAACAGCTGAGAAACAGAGGCTAAAGCTCTTAGTCTATTGAATCTGCAGCGTCAACAGTTGCAATCTGAGCTGAAACGCTAGGCCTATTAGCCTCCCGGCTAAGTTTTGTAGATATTTTCCCCCCACGAAGATACTGAGCCATTAACTCCCCTTTTGAATCAAACAAGAGCCTAGGCGGATTTTTTTCAATCAGGATTCTCTGCACTAGACCTCCCCTGTGTGATTAATGAAGTATTGAGGAAAAAGAATGCACATAAGCTCGCACGGCGTAAAGCATGTACCACCTCAGAGAAAGCTTTTGATGAAAGGAAATTGCTCTGTATTAAGAGCTCTTGGGAGCCATGGCAAAGACAAAAAGTTACATTTAGTTCTCTTGAAATGAGATCTACTCTATAACTTCACAAATTTAACTAAAATGAAGAGAGTGGTTGGACAGGAAGACAGGTTGCTTTTGAGTTTCCATGGGTTGTTCAATGAATGCTTTGCAAAAATATGGGCTGGTAAAGAATTGCATACAATTTGAGCCAAATATAATCATCAAATTGCCTCTGATGTCAAGAGGCAAAACACATAGTTCAGAAGAGATGCTGAAGGGAATCACTGGTGAGAGCAGGAAGTAAACAATAGGTGTTTCATGCAGTGCTTGCTCCACAGTTGTGCAAAAGGCCTCCACTCTTTCGGGAAAAATATATATGGCTGCAAGGATTGCGTCAGATGGTCAGGCACACTGGATACTTATAAGACAAGTGAAAGAAATCAAGATGGAAAGCAGTCCGACGTTACAGTTACAGGAAATGTGAAGAGCAGAGCTCCATTTGGTGCGGAATTCATTTCTGGCACAATAATGCACAGGCTTATATTACTGTTATTTCTCTGCTTGCACTGTTTCCATTTTCCTCAGATTCCCAATCCACTATTGCTCACTAGCCTTGGGTACATCTACACTGGAGCCTTTGGTCGACTTAAGGAAGGTTAAGTCAACCTACAGACTCCTGCAGCCACACGGGGCTTTTATGGAGTTGACTTAAGTGCTTCCTTAAGTCGATTTAATACACCACCTCTTAAGGTCAACTTAACCCAATTGCAAACGATTACTGAAAATTTTAATGTCATTCCCCTTCCTTGTACAATAGGGATGGTAATGCCAGTCACAACTGTGGTGTGAGGATCAATTAACCCATGTTTGTAAAATATCCTTAATTTGTAGAACACTAGATATATTAAGTATTAATAAAGAAAAACACTGCAATGGAATGTGCAAGGTAAGTTTGAAGGAAAGGGTCCTAGACATGAGAGAAAGGAATTTAAGAGATATGAAGCTCTGTTACTGAGATAAGAACTGACAGAAGTTGACAGTGAGGAAGAAAAGATGCTTCTTTAGAGTATGTATTTTATCAAGCTGACATCAATAGAAAGGTAACAGACATGATGCTTCAGTAACAGATAGGGCTCATGAAAATAGAGGCAATAAATAGTAGGAGGAAGATGTGTTAATTTAAATGAAACATATGAGCGAAAGGTGTTAACTTTACCCAGTCACTTGTCCAGTATTAAATAGTGCTATTAAACAAAGTCCAGGGTTTAGTATTAAGAGATCTCAGCCTGCGTAGTATCTTGACAAACACACCATTAAGAATCATTTAAATATTTAATAAGAGAAACCAAAAAGAAGGAAAATCAGTTAAAGTTTTTGAAATATAAAGTATTAAGTAAAGATGTCAATTTAACAATATTTCTTGTTCCTTTTCCTTTAGCTTTGAGACTTTTAGAAAGAACAGTCTTTGCTTGACAGTCTTTTAGATGCTATCAAAATGCCGTCCTTTGGGGGGGAAAAGAAAAGAAGGTGATTGAAATGGGCTGGAGCTGACCATGCTGCTGCTATTGTCAGAGATTGATCCCATTTCATCCAAGATCGTGTTTAGCATTCACATGGAGCTAGTTATGTCATTTGGGTCTCTCTCTCTAGTTCAATCTAGTTAGGACACCTCTTTGGATCAGTGTGACAAAGGCCAGGGGTTTCAGGAAAAAGTGGGGGTGGCAGCCATAATGGCAAAGGGTGCTTCAGTAGCTTCTTTCTGTATTTTTCCCCCAAATTTTCTTTCTTTAAGGATTCCCCACCCCCATAAAAGACTAACAGGAGCAGTAGCCTATCCCCTCATTATTTTGACCACTAGTTAGGCTAACCAGCCAACGCACCCATTTTTTTCATGAATTTCCAGCTCTACATCTCTTTTACCAACATGATTTCAGCACAGCCCTTGAAGTATATCAACTTGGTCTCTTTGTTTGGACTAATTTAGTGTCTTTTTTGCACCTACTTGTAACTTAACTACTGGAAGTAACTTGACTAACAATACCCAGTAATAAAAAATGTTAAAGGAAAGACCTTTTTATGAACTTCTGTATGATTTTTACAATTGAGCTTAAAGTTGGGTAAATTTGTAGGCCCAGTTATAATCAGGCTAACATTTGCTTAACCGGTTACAACTGAAATATTGAGGACTTCAAAATATTTAATAATCTACAACTGGAGGGAATAATACCACCTAAATTTGGGTACTCAGAATCAGTTCTATTCATCACCACTGCTGCTGAGTCAAATTCTAAGTAGCAGCATCTCTTTTGCTCGTTAACTCAGCAATAAAACTGGGGATAATATTGCAACAAATCTGTGGCTTATGACAGATACTGCAGCCCCATTCAATATCTTTGAGGACCATATTGTACTAAGTTTATTTATCACTGCAGGACAAGGATTGCATGCAGCTCCAGAGGGAAAGATTACCACAGCTTTCCAGAAACCAAAGACAGAGAAAGAGAGAGTCTGCATGTGTGCGTTGGGGAGCAGGAGAAAGGCAGACAATTATGGTGAATCACTTAGGTTGTAAACACTTCCAGAGAGATATCACCCCCTGGGGAAACTTTCATATATTGCTTCAAACTCAGTGTTCCAGAGAGCAATAGACAAGGAAGGGCTCTTTTTTTTTAAAGGCTAGGTTTAAACTGATTCACGGCCTTCTCTCTGATCTAGCACAGGGACAGGATCTTCTTCTGGAAGGGTTGGAAAGACCATCACCTACCAGGATCCTGGAAGACTGATGGATGACTTCTGCTATGTTTACAGTGTGGTTGGATCCATTTATTGTTGTTTATATGTTTTCTTCAGAATGCTTTTACTTTAAGAATAGATGCATTTGCTTAGAAAGAGCTGTATGGCAACTTGCAATTGCTGTCAATACACTGTTCATAACCCTTGGAAGAAAGGCAAAGCACAGCTGCTCTGCTCACTTTTCAAAAGACTGACTAGCTGGAGATACCAGAATGTAAGAAAGGGTGCTGGGCAGCCATAAAGCCACAGTCAGAAGGGAGTGGAATGATGGTCCCTACACAGATGGGGGACAGCAGGCACCTTAAGACCTGACTAAGCATTCTTAGAGTGGACCAAGGAAGGATGAACAAGACTGTTGTTAACCCTTAAACTATGATGTGGCTACCTAAGGCTACATGGCCATGAGTTTATGCTGTACACTGTGGACATTTCAAAGGGCCAACAGGGCCAGAACTTGTATCTTCCTGTTTTAGAAACACACACTCACACTGCAGAAACTAGCAGAGATGCTTCATTAGCTACCAGCAGTATTGAGCCTCTGAAGCATGGTTAAGCAATGCTGACTCCATCCAGCATAAGGACAGATGGTCACAATTTAAACACCGCACAGGGGTACTGAGAGGCATTTTTTTGCAATGTTTGCAAAGTACATTGTTTCCCTTGAATGAAGGGTGCTATAGATGTGCCAAGTATTAAGTATGACCGTAGAGACATTGTACAAGCCTGACATGATCACTTGCCTTCCATAGCTTTTTTCTCTTTTCCCGTTCATTTTATCATTAGTCCAACCTGCAGATGGGTCAATAAGAGGCATGTAGTTACACAGCCTAATTACATTTGCTGTCATCAGGTGATAACATTTTTAGCAAGTTCTCAGAGGCTGAGAATTGGTATATTGATTTCTTTTCCCTTCCCTAAAATAAGCCCCATGAGCCCAAGACCGTACCATTGCAAACTGTCAGTGGATTTTGTGCAGAGTAAACAATTGAGAGCCACATTTCAAGGTCTTCAATTGATGTGGATGTAGGGAGTCTGCAAACACAAATCTTACACTTTGAACCATAACCTGGTGTCCTATGTAGAGTGCCATGGCAGCATAGTCAACCGCAAGCTTTCAAAATCGTGTTATACTCCAAAAGTCATGAATTTGTCTTAAATATCATGATTTCTTAAAAACTACTACATTGTCAGGGAGCTTGCCTGTCCCTGAGTTTTGAGTTGTTAGGGGGCATATTTACAAGCATTTCTCTATAACTATGCAAACTAGAAATTCTTAAAAATGAAAATTGAGATTCTCATCTAATCCAGTGACTCCAAGAGTTGGAGTTTTAAGGAACATTGAAAGTCCATTTACATGATCACAAGAGGTGGCAACAATGCATTGCAGCATTCTACTTCTTAGGCACTAATACAGACTTTATACACTTAGAAAATGTGGTTCTTGAAATGTGAATAGTTATTAGGGTCAGCCACTGAACAAAGTGTGGTTTCCAAAAAAACCAAATTACTTTGTTGTCTCTCTTTGATCAAGTTTCCATGGTGGGCAATCAAAATCAATATAGATCCAAACTCAATTGGGGGAAAATGGGTACCATTATGGGTTGGAAATTAACTCATAGCCTTTGAAGAACACAACTGAAGAGCTTCTGTGATGCTCACTGTACCTGGCATGTATGGGGAAAAAGCTATCCCTAGGAATCTGGGACTTTGCCTTTGAGTGGCTGCAGGGCCATCCCGGGGGGGGGGGGCAATTGGCCTGTGAGGGCTCCCCACCTGGGGGATGGGGCGGGCCAGTTCAGAGGACAGACTCTGCTCTCTGCCCTGCAGCTGGTTTGGCTATTCTGCCCTGGTGGTGAGGAGGCCCAGCCCAGGGGTTGGGATCTGCACTCCTGCCCTGCTCTGATCTTAGGCAGCAGGATGTGGGACAGTGCAGCAGTGGAGGGGGCAGCAGTGCCCCACACTGCCCTGCTGGAGGTGGGGGAGTACGGGGCCCTTGGAACTGCAGGGCCCAGTGTAGTCACCTTGCTTGACACCCCAGGGATGGCTCTGAGTGTCTGGTAGTCTAGTAGAACGTCTGAACCTGTGCCTGTATGACAGGTGTCTCAAACACGCGGCCCATGGGCCGCATGTGGCCCCTAAAGCTATTTCCTACAGCCCACAGCAACACGACCATTACTGATATTTTCAATAGCATTGTATGGAAAGGTTTCAGTGGTGCGATCCTCTGGCTACCATACTAAGCCTCATGCGGCCCTCATGGTGATTTGAGTTTGAAACCCCTGCTGTATGCTATGTTGTTGTAACCATGTGGTTCCCAGAATTTTTGAGAAACAGTGTCAAGTCAGAAGAGCTTTGTGTTAACTAAAAAGTTGTTCTCTCTCACCAACAGAAGTTGGTCTAATAAAAGATAATACCTCACCCATCTTGTCTTTTAAGTACTTTTGAAAGATTGCATTCTGAAGCCACACAAATACTGTAGAGGAACAGTGGAAGTTAGTTTAATTTTGTGACTTGATTGTAGTTTACTTCCCAGATCCAAAAATGATCATGTGAAACACAACAAAACACAAGTAGGGGCTAATTCTATGTTCATATTTTTGTACCAGAGACAGGAATTGCTCCCTTGGTTTAAGGCCAATACCTCATCTATATCCTTGTAGTCCAACACAACTTGCTTTTTAGCTCTGCACTCCTTGAATTGTAGCCCCATGATGGAAGTGAATTGGACTGTCTTTGAGCTTGTTTTCCCTTGGACGCATGGGTCTATAAATAAATGAAGATTATTTCTATTGTATGGTCTAATTCTTTTAAGTCTCTGAGAAGGCTTTTAAAGGAAGCAGCCTGAAATCTGTGTTAAAGTGAACAAACAAAAGCTTAAAAAAAAATTCCCTCAAGGCTGCAAAAGTATCCTTGCCCCAGTTACTTCCTGTTGTGAAATTCCTGAAACTCAGGCCAGGTCAGGACTTCAACAGAGCAGTCAGGCACTGGAGCTCCTGCCTATAGAAGAGCTTTTTGCAGTGGAGGAAAGAATGTGAGAGGGATGGAGGATTGAGTTTGGCCACCAAAGTAGAAAAGGTGAAGAAAATGAGATTGTCTGTGCAAACAGTTCAGGATGTTAAGAAAGTGCTCTGTGAAAGGTATCTGCGTATATATAGACAAGAGTTCCCATTTACTGGCATGCAAGAACATGTAAAATTGTCTGGTAGTAATTTCAATAAAGTTCTTGTTATGCACTGCAAACAACTTCCTATCTGAAGTGCCTAGTACAGGCATCTCCTTTCCTTAGTTCTCTAGTTCCTGCTTCATAAGAGAGGAAGCCACTCCATCTCAGATTAAAAGGACAACATGTGATACGTGTGGTCAAGAAATCTTCCATGATACCACAGGGCACATTTGACTTTTTGTAGATCACATTTGTGAGTGACAGGAGGTACTTCTGCTCTGTTCTCACAGATAAGGGAGTTGGCCACAGCTAATGAATATCCTTACGCTAAACAAAATGCCCACTTTTTGTTTTTTAAACAAATACAGCTGATTGCACTGCACTGGCAAAGAACATAATGCAAAACTGGAGACTAGGTCTGAAAAGTTGGCCCCAAACAACAAAACAGATTTGAAACAAAAATCAAATACTCACCAATTATTTTTTTCCCTTTCCTCCAAAATATTGGATGGGGGGAAGATGTAGTGTTTTTCATGTGCCTAAGAAGACAATACCTTGTAACATGGTTCTGGAGAAGGCAGCTATAGAAGCAATTATTAAAGGAATCATTATTGTGCAAAAGACACAATATGCTGGTATAGGTCTGAAACGTTACTCTAGGAAGTATTTGCTTTCTAGAATCAGTTAAGATTGCAGTAATGACTACTATAGTGCAAGCCTGTTAAATACCAGAAGATGGTATCCAGCTTATAGTGAACCATCTATTATATTAGTGTCATTTTTCTTCTTTGCAGTTTTTTCTGAAGAGATGTCATTTCAGAATTTTTAATGGTTGTTCTACATAAATAGAAGGATACACATCAAATGGCCATTTGTGGATCATGATCCACAAACTGAGTATCATGCATAGAGAGGGCTGTCTGGACCAGTCAATGTCTTTTATGCACTCACCTTGACAACCATCTGTGATCCAAGCAGCAACAGAATATTCAAGGGATGTTACTGGGCTGGTCCATGTGGTATCTTAGACGCAGTCTACACTTACCATGAAACTGAGTGCCAGTTGATGGGAGATAACAAGCTATGTAAAGTAACGTGCACATCTCCTGTAGGGTTCCTACATTCTAAGTAACATGGGGCATGTCCACACAGGCTTCTTATTTCGAAACAAGAGAGGTTGTTTCGAAATAAGAAGTGGCATGTCCACATGACGCACCATTATTTTGAAACAACGGGACCCATTGTTTCAAAATAACGGCCGTTATTTCAAAACCGTTAAACCTCGCATCTAATCGAAATAGCCATTGTTTCAAAACAGTTGTTTCGAAACAATGGCGTTCAGACATGTTGTTTCGAAACAACACCATTGTTTCGAAACAACTGTTTTGAAACAACTTGTCCGAACAGCCTTGTTTCAAAATAACCATTCTGAAACAACGGCTATTTCGAAAGCAGACTTTCCCTTAATTCAAATCAACAAACTGTTAATTTGAATTAACTTATTTCGAAATAAGGACCTTATTTTGAAATGACTCATTTTGAAATGGGTTATTTCGAAATAATGATGTATGTGTGGACATAGCCATGGAGTCCCCAGTGCCTTCCCGTTGTTGCAGCATCACTCTTTTTCTGGGGATGGATTTATCTAGTTGACTTCCTGATCGATTGAGTGGATCTCCACTTCTGCTGAATTGATCCCCGAGAATTGATCTGACAGCACCGAGTTCACCACTGTCAGTATAGACATAGCTTCAGTCTCTATGATAGTATGCCAGATTCATGGTGCAGCATGTAATGTGCTTGTTTGAGAAGTGGGACCATTGTGCTCCAACTGCCAAGTAGAAATTGGCACTCAAAATGGCTGTTATACTGTTTTAATTGTACCTCACAGTAAAATACTGTAAAGCAAAAAGTAACAACTTCAGGATGCATATTATTTTCCTGAGCATGGGACCAGTACATCAGAGAGCACTCGTGAAAGTGGTATAGGTAACTTTATTCCTGAAACCCTTAACTTCTCAATTACAGAAGGGTAGGGATTAAAGAGTTGAGTTGGGGGCTAATGGATAGAACATTCCTACAACCGGATCAAGTATTTCACATGTCCTGTGAAGGGAGGCTGTAACAGCAGAAACTTGTCTATTGCAGCTATTGACTCCTGAAAGGCTTGCTCAGGCATGGCCCTTCATAGGCGTGAACATGAGAGAAAGTACCATGAGCCATCCCCACGTGGAACCCATGTGTACTGGGTGAGTACTATGGGAGAACTTGCTATCCTCTGAGCTCAATGGCAGATCTGTAGGAACTGTGCTGTTAACTACCCTAGGGCCCTCCCTATGGCTGGACTGTGGCTTTAAAGCATAATGGAACCCTTGAGCTCCTGTGAGTCTTTTCTGGCTGGTTTTATGGTCTGCCTTGTCAAAACTGGAGAACAAACATTGCTGTGCGGAAGCCAGCTGCAGCCTCTTCTGCCTCATACATCACTGGCTTAGCTGTCAGTTGGCTTCCACTCCCAGAATTTCTTCTTTAATTTTTTTTAGTTGACAGAAGGCATCTCTTGCTGGATGGACATAGAACTTCACATCCATTAAAACAACTAAAATGACACCACAGCAGCTAAAAAAAGAGTCTCTGTTTTATTGTTGGTGAAGGTTAATGATGATGTATGGCGCAGAACAAAAAACTTGATTTTTCAGGTGCTGGGAAGTTCACAAGTCCTGGGCAGTCAGAAAAATCTTACTCCGCTCCTGGATTGATTTTACATTGTGCTTCCCAGGCAGTATTCACAAGGGGAGAATGAGGCTGCAGCTCCAACAAGCACTTCTCTGAAAACTGTAAGCTTCAGAGTGCCTCGTGAAAGAGCCAAAGCATCACCTCCCAAAACACACAGGAAGGGAATGTGCTTATGTGATGATGGTTTGAAGAGAGTAATTAACACCAAGGCACAGAACTGAATACATAAGAGCTTCTTCATGGGAAGGGATGATCCTTGAATTGATTAGTTTAATATGTGCCACACTAGTTCATTACATAATAAAGAACTAACTAAAATCACAGTCTGAACAAGTTACTAGCTTTTATTTGCAGCGGACTGATCAGCCATTTGGTAACTAGTTTTTCTTCCTCTCTGTGTCAGAGGCCAGATTATAACTAGAGGAGAGTTAGGTAATGTGTGCAATGGATCTTAGAAAGCAGGCCATTCCCATCCTACTTGGCCCTTAAATCTACGGATCATTTTAAAAATTTCCCTTCCTAGGTCTGCAGATGCTCTTTTAAATAGGGAATGGTGGCTTAGCGGGACAGAAGCGGAAAGCATGCCTAGGGTAAGGACAAAATGAGGGCAAATCTCTCTGCGGATTGTGGCTCCACTGGGAAAAAATGTGTATTTCTTAATTCTGGTTAGCCAGCTTGGGATAAAATAGCTTGAAAGATATAGCAACTTGGCCTTTAACTCAGGTAAGCAGCTTGAATCGAACCCTATGCAGGGCCTGGGGTTGAGCTTAAGAAGCTAATCTGGGTTAAAATTGAATTGCTGTGTCTTCCCTGTTATTTTAACCCTAGGTAACCAACTGAGCAGCATGAGAAAGCCAGATGGATGCCCAGAAGTCACTTACTACATGACAGGTCCAGCAAAGAAAGCAACAGAATGCCACCATCACCTACAGAACCCATGTAAAACCTCTCCAGTACATTATCAAGGAGCTACAACTACCCTGGAAGATGATCCCTCCCTTTCTCAAGCCTTGGGAGATAGACCATTTTTCACTTGCAGACAGCCTCCCAACATTAAGCAAACACTCATCAGCAATTATACACCATACAACAGAAACACTAACTCAGGTGCCTATCCCTGAAATAAATCTCATTGCCAACTCTGCCTGCATATCTACTCAAGTGACACCATTATAGGACCTAAGCACATCAGCCATTCCATTAGGGGATCATTCACCTGCACATCTACCAATTTGATAAATGCCATCATGTGCCAACAATGCCCCTCTGTCACATACATTGGCCAGACTAGACTGTCTTTGTGCAAAAGAATAGACACAAATCAGACATCGCAAATGCTAACATTCAAAAATAGGTTGGGGAACATTTCAGTCTCCCTGGACATTCTATAACAGCCATCAAAGTTGCAGTTCTTCAACACGGAACTACAGAGCTCACGTTCATATGCAAAACTTGACACTATCAGACTGGGTCTGTACAGGGACTTGGGGTGGTTAGCTCACTACAAAAGGTGATTTCCACTCTTTAAACATTCTCACCTTCTCATCAATTGTTGTTAGTGGGCCCAACTCTCTCCTAGACAATTCAAGCTCATATAAAGTTCATCATTTCATTAATTAAAAATGATACGCACAAACCCTGTTATCTGAAATGGAGTTTCCCAGGCACCTAAATCCAAAAGCATTGGTTTAGATTTAGATAAATCAATAAAATAAGGTGATTCACTACAAAAGATATGTTTTATGAGACTACAATGAGGCATAAAGTCAGAGCTGGCTGTAACAAAATGAAACTAAAACACAACTAATGCCTCACTTAGCAAGCTCAGTGTATTCAAAGCCAAGCTCTCTCACCACATGGATCAGTTCATTTCAGCTGGGGTCTCTCCACCAGCCCAGAGCTGTTTCCTTTCTTCTTCACGTATTGTGGATGCTGTGGATAGAGAGTAATGGAGGAATAATTTGGGGGAGTCGCCTCTCTCTTCTGTTATACTACTTTTTCTTGTTTGAGAATCATAGCATGCCTATATTATAACTGGGAGTAACTTACATGCTGGATGCTATGTGTGAGGATAACTGGAGTGCTAACTCTCAAAGCAAAGTAGTTTAACAAGGCACTGCAGGTTGGAGAACTGAAGGGACACAGCTGTTCATCAGTCCAGATTGTACCCTGGGTAACATGAAAGGAAGAACAAAGCATTTGCTGAGGAGGGATTTTTATTTTAGAAAAATCTGCCCAGTTTGCTTTGGAATTCTAAATATAATCCCCACCCTTTCCTTCATGCTCACAAAAGGCAAAAGAGACTGAATTGAATACAGAAAAGAACTGCAGACCTCTTTCTTTTGATCCATGTGTCTGGTAAAGAGAGCCATGTCCAGCTAAGGAACAAACATACCAGGATTTTGAGTGCAAATAAGTTAACAGGGTATTCCACAGACAACACAAAACTCAATAGGCCGTTACAGTCCTTGGAGATGCTTAGGAGTTTCCACATATGAGGAGGATCTAACCCAGGACTGAGCAAAATACAGCCCATGGGCTGGATCTAGGCCGCCTAACATTTCTTTCTGGCCCACCATGCAGTAGCACTACCCTAGAGTGTCAGGCAGCTTTTGGTTGGTCGCTACGCAAACCTGGATATGTGGCCAGAACAGGAAGTTTGGGAAGCAACCAGTCGAGAACCACTAAGCTGCCTGAGACTCCATGGTAACTGGAGCACCAAGCAGCTTAGTTTCTCAGCTGATCACTTCCTGCAGTGCCTGCTTCTGGTCATGAGACCGGAAGCACAAAGTAGTCCAGGCCCACGATGACTTTCTGAAGTTCATGGAATGGCCCCTATGTGAAAATTATTGCCCACACCTGATCTAACCCCTAGCATAGCATCAGCCATGGATAGGGTTACCACTCTTCTTACCCCTTGGGATTTAGTAACTCCCTTGAGCTAGGCTCCCCAGCAATCTCTGCAATAGTGGCAAGCTACTGCTATGTTTTCTAAGTCCAGGAAAAGAGTTAAGTCTCTCCCTGTCAACCAATTAATGGGACCTCTGCACCCCATAAAGAAAGTCATAACATGCCCCTGAATCTTGATCACCCCCAAAATTTCAACTTTGAAGCATCCAGGATTGGCTGTACTAAATTTTCTTCATTTAGGATTGTTCCAGCTGCTTGCTATTTACAAAACTAATTTAGAAGTGGGCCCAAAGTGGAATTACAAACCTGCCAGTCCTTCCATCATCCAACACCCTTAGGGTCAGCTCCCCAGATAAGTTTCAAAGGCTGCATGAGGTGATAGAAATCACACATCAGAAACTTGAAGCTTAACCTGAACCTCAGCACTGGTTTGCTCTGAATACTGGAACCAAAGTCTAAATACCAGCTTTTTCGGTCAACTCAAAAAAAAAAATCAGTCTAACTTCAATCTAAGATGATTCAGGATGTGATATGAGGCAATAAAATACTGGAAATTCAGTAAAGGGTGAAACGAGTCACTCTGTCTCCTCCATGGCCTGTTGGGTAGAGGAATTGTGCTGCGTATCTCTCTCCTCTAACTGAATTTCCTTGCACAACCTTAACATTTTTTAATATAGTTTTTGTGCCTGCAATAGACTTTTTCCTTTGTCCTTGCTACCCGCAGTTACGCAGCCCATTTCTCTTTGTCACTTAGTGCAGAACTGTAGAGCTGCTGGTGGTTTATCACTGCAGAAACTGGAAGGCAAGGGGGAGGAAAAGCACCCCCATTGTTCAAACTAATGGTTCCATTGATTGATACCAAGAACTAATGTCAACTTTATTGAGTTGCTCCACATTCTTGTTGCCACCAGGCAGAAAGTGCCAAGATTCTGTGATAATGCTCACAAGGAGAACACTGCTTCTGCCTCCAAAATATGGTCATTAAGGGATTAATATGGGAACACCTGTTCAATACTGTAAAAGCATGAAAGCAATTTGTTTGGGGCAGACTAGTTTGTGATGATCACTGATAAGGCCATGTGAGGGAATAAACTACAAGAAAAGAAGCCTTGTTACACTTAGGCAAAGATCAAGGCACTCTGCATTGCTCAAAGTTAAAACTTTTTATGGCTCCTAGACAAGAACTGGTTAAAAGCTAACCTGTAGGGGAAAAATCCTATAGAACTTGAAATATGGATGAAAGCTAAAGGGTAGTGTACAAATTAATACATAAAACCTACAGGGTAGGCTTCTCACACCAGCATGTATGTTCCTGTAGTAGCATCTATGAGATAGAAAAGAATGCCCCCCCCCAAAGGCATTCACTGCCATGGGATGCCATAGTGAGTCCTGTGTTGCCCTCAAGACCTGACACAGGAGGTGGAGGAGTGGCTAGGGCAGCAACGTGGTAAGGGCAGGGTATCATAATGTATGTCCACACTGCAATTAAATACCACCAGTTGGTCTATGTCAACCAACTCAGGCCAAGTGGTTGTTTAGCTGCAGTGTAGCTGTTTGGGCTTGGTTTGCAGCATTGAGCTCTGGGACCTTCCACCTCTCAAGTCCTAAAGCCTGGGCTCCAGCCCAAAAATAACTGCTACACCACAGCTAAACAACCCATTAGCCTGAGTGAGCTGGCACAGGTCAGCCTCAGGTTTTTAACTGCAGTGCAAACCTCTCCTGAGAGGCAGGGCTGTGGTACTTGCTGCTAGGGCCATAGAAAACCATAGAAAGCCCTGGGGAACCCCAAGAGCTGCCCCCAACTGAGAAGATGCAAAAGTAGTTTAAAATCACATTTGTGGTATATTCCAGCCCTTTATAGGAAGATAAATTAGTCCCTTCTTTAGAATGTGAATTTCTATATAGTGAATGAGATCCTTTCTATAGCGCTTTAAAGGGCTATAGGAGGTGGAGGTATAGAAAATCTCTTATGGCTGTCCGTAGGTGAATTTCAAAAGGGATAGCCATGTTAGTCTAGTCAAGTAAAAAAACAACAAGGAGTTGTGTGGCACTTTAAGACTAACAGATTTATTTTTTGCATGAGGTTTCGTGGGAGAAGATCCCACTTCCTCAGATGAATCGTAGAATCCTAGGGTTGGAAGGGACCTCATAGGTCATCTAGTCCAACCCCCTGTCAGACGCAGGACCACTCCCACTAAACCATCCCAGTCATGGTTTTGTCCAGCCGGGCCTTAAACACCTCCAAAGATGGAGACTCCACCAACTGCCTTGGCAGCTCATTCCAAGGCTTCACCACTCGCCTAGTAAAAAAGTTTTTTCTAATAGCTAGCCTCGACCTCCCTAACCACAACTTGAGAACATTGCTCCTCGTTCTGTCCTCTGTTATTACCGAGAACAGTTGAGCTCCATCTTCCTTAGAGCATCCCTTCAAGTAGTTGAAGGTTGCTATCATATCCCCCCTCAATCTTCTCTTCTGCAGACTAAATAAGCCTAATGCTTTCAGTCTTTCCTCATAGGGCTTGTGCTCCAGCCCTTTGATCATTTTGGTTGCCCTCCTCTGAACTCTCTCTAGCATGTCCCTGTCCTTTTTGTAGTGGGGAGCCCAAAACTGAACACAGTATTCGAGATGTGGCCTTACCAGTGCAGAATAGAGGGGAATGATCACATCCCTTGATCTGCTGGTAATACTTCTTTTGATGCAGCCCAGTATGCCATTGGCCTTTTTGGCAGCAAGAGCACACTGCTGACTCATATCCAGCTTCCCATCCACCATGACCCCCAGGTCCTTTTTTACCCTGCTGCTACTTAGCTGAATGTTCCCCAGCCTGTAGCAGTGCATTGGGTTATTCCATCCCATATGCAGGATTTTACACTTGTCCTTATTGAAGCTCATAAGATTTTTACTTGCCCACTGTTCCAATTTATCTAGGTCTCCCTGAATCCTGTCCTTGCCCTCCAACGTGTCTACTGTTCCCCCCAGCTTGGTGTCATCCGCAAACTTTCTGAGAATGCAGTCTATTCCATTATCCAGATCATTGATGAAAATGTTGAACAGAACAGGCCCCAGGACCAACCCCTGGGGCACGCCACTCGTGACTGGCTGCCAGCTAAACATGGAACCATTGATTCCTACACGCTGAAACCGTTGATCTAGCCAGTTTTCTATCCACCTTATAGTCCACCTATCCAACCCATACTTCCTTAATTTGCCAATGAGAATGCTGTGGGATGCTTCGAAGATGGGTGAACTTACAGATGGGAATGAAACTAAATGCAAGGGGGTGTAAAACATAGGATCAGGTCATAAAGTAACAGCAAATCAGAGCAGTTTACAGCCTGTAAACTTTTAGTTTCATTCCTTTCTGTAAGTTCACCCATCTTTGAAGCATCTGAGGAAGTGGGATCTTCTCCCATGAAAGCTCATGCAAAAAATAAATCTGTTAGTCTTAAAGTGCCACACAACTCCTTGTTGTTTTGTCTGTAGGTGAGACAGTGATGCTCTAGCCTACACAATACTCATTCAGGTAAAATGAAATCGTCAGTAATTTGAAAAAGTATAACGCCTCCATCTTGCTTGCACGAGTGGGGTCAGTTACCTTTGTTAGTGCTTGAAGGCCTTGGACATATTATAAGTACAGTTGGGAGAGCGGACATGCTGGTGCTGTGATTTAACACCAGCGGTACTAGAGCAACTTCCCTGTGTCGGAACGGGAAGTGACAAAGTATCATGTCCTGCACTGAAGGCTTTTTTGTTGTTGTTTAAATTAAACTTTTTGTATAAATAGTCGTTCTGACTGATTATATAATCTCCTACATTTAGAATGTCTTTGCTGCAACCATGGCAACTCCCAGAGCTGAACGCTAGGAATTTCTAACTTTGTTCTAAATTTGCTGATGAGGGGTGAAGAAACTGCTCCAGAAACCCTCCTCACACAATGTGCAGTCCTTAATGTGAGCTGCATGCAGTGTTGTGATAGCCTGCAGAAGAGCCACTGGTGACCTGAAGAGCTCTGAATAAGCTTGAAAGCTCATCACCTTCTCACCGACAAAGTCAGTCCAATAAAAGATCTTATGTCATCTTCCTTGTCTCTCCAACTTCCTTCCTATTTGCCTCTGCAGTTCAGTGCAACTTGGCTTGATGGCACCATAGTCCTAAACAGGATGGGATATAACAAACTCCTGCCATGACCCAGTTTGTTTACTGAAGCCCATTATAATGCCTGTGCATCTGCAACATGATTATAGAAAATAGATGTGGACATTCCTTCTGTTTCAGTTTTTAATAAAAGGGAAATTATCAGTGGATTAACAACATGGGAGGCTGAAATTTGTTTATCCACAGAATAGGCACAGCATACATGGTGCCAGTGCAAATTTCCCCATCTAGCCCCACTGATATGCTTCATCTTGGACCTGGAGAGATAATGTCTAGGAACAGGAAAGGTCTTAGAGGTTCATCCTTCCAGCTGTAACTGCTGAGAGAGAAAAAATCCAAGCTAAGGTTTAGAGCAAGGGACCGTGACCCAGGAGGGACTGCCTGCTCCTCATACTGCAGAACTCATGTAGCTACCATTTCAGTTTATCCTGCCATTGGAGAATGGGACCCTTTGATTTTATTCTCAGCTCTACCGGTGACTTGACATGACCTGGGACAAATCATGGTACGTCTTACAAGATTCCATAGCTTGTTACCAATCCACCGAGTTCCCAGCCAGTCTGATTGTTTAACATTTAAATTATAACGGGTGGGAAAATAAAAAAACGAGTGAAACTATGTGCATCAAATAGAAAAGGACTGAGGGGGTGAAAGAGGGGAGGAAAACAGAGTGACGCAGGGAAATTGTTTTAATTAATCATGCTGAATCATGTGAGTATACTGTAGTTCCTAGTATTCCCCTAACTGGGGTAAGTCCTGCTACCTTTCAGATGCACCCCAGCTTAAATTACAGCCATATGCGGCCAGATTTCTCAAAGCCTTTTAAAAATCCAACCGCATGTGCACTTGTTTGCAGAAGCACATTCACCCGCAGCAGTTTTGCTTTCTGGTAGTATGGGTGTCCCAGTATTGGGGTTGCATTGTGTTAATTTCCAGAGGTCCTTTTGAAATTTTTTCTGAAATCCACTAATCATAATACTCATATGATTGTGGTTTGCAGATTACAGCACAGTAGCTATGATCTGATCAAGGAAACAGTGCAATTTTATTTAGTATTCTATTTCACACCTTCATAGCAGCAAATAAATGTGATGGTATCACACTTTTTATTGCAGGCATTTTAAAATTTGTACAAGGATTTAATCTCTTGCTTCAACTGGAAATTCACAGGAATAAAAGACCTGGCAATGCATGAGCAATAAAAAGCTACCAGTACATTTACAAAAAGTGAGTAGGTATGAATATCTCCTGTATAGATGGTGATTTGGACTATGCCTAATCAACGACAGTGCTAATTACATACTTGCAGCAATTAATTTCTGTCCAATTACATCTGAATTACAAGTTCTGTTATGGCATGGGTGCCTAGAGATTGTGTGTGACAGGGACCCAAATACTTTCCCCCCTTCTCCTGGGGTGAGCTCTGGCACCATTCAGTGCAGATATGTGACAGCAGACTAGACAAAAACACAGATTAAATGCAATAATTAATTATGTGTATTTGAAATTGAATAGGACGAAAAGCATTAAACATAGGGCGGCTGAGTTGTGTATTAACTGTAGTTTGTTGCTTTAATTTGGTTTCTCATTCATGCTTTCTAATTCCTTTTTCATTACATCTGGAGTGGGGATAAATTCTGCCAGAGTTAATACTTTTGTGTTGATGCTAGACCTATTTTAAATGCGTTTATTCTCCTACCTGGAGGAGATAGATCTTTTTGTTATCTCCTCCACTGCTAGATAATCCTGTGCAGGATTCAATAAAGTCAGGCATTCAAGGGAATAATGGCAGCACAGTTAGTTTGACATATGCACAAAACTCCAAGCCTCAGAGTAATGGGTGCTGTTTGGAAGGCCACCTGAGTTGACCTGGCATAATAATGTAAACCAGGAGCTTCTCTTGGAGCAAAAGAAGCAAGAAGTCCTGTGGCACTTTATCAAATTTATTTATTGCATGAGTTTTCATGGGAGAAAATCCCACTTTGTCAGATGCTTTGAACAAATCAGTGAATTAAAAAGTTCCTGGCCTCTTGATAGGATTATATTCACTGTTCTTTATTCAGTTCTTCTCTTGGAATTTGGCTAAACTTGACTTGTAACTTGTGTTTAGATTCCTGTGCCCAAGTTTTCTGCTTTGAGAATGCAATCCTTGAAGCATGAGATACTTCTTTCCAGCGGAAAGCACAATTGGTGCAAGTCATAGCTGGAGCTGCATAGGAATGTGGCCAGTCTGAATAGTGACTGGGGATGGGCAGAAAGGGAAAAATCAGTAGGCTTATGTTGCAGTAAAAAAATATCATGTACTGTACAGGATCATGGATTAAGGGGGAAAGCTTACCTATGGGTAACCTTAGCTCTTCTCTCTATACTCTCCTACCCAGCTCAGAATTGTTTGTTGTTGCTCTTCTTCAGTTTGAACTAACTCACATGAACAAGCTTTAATTTTAACTCTTGGAGCACTGTTCTACTATCTAGTAGTTTTCAATGTCAAGAAGCTCTTCATGATCAATTTTTTTCCTTTGTTCCATTATACCTTTACATAGAACTTTTTTGCTTCATTCCATTACACCCCTGTCTTTGGACAACAGTAAAAGGTCTGTTTTCCTCATCAGACTCACTTTCTCCAAATATTGACAGAAAGTTTTGTATTCCTTTTCTAAAACTCTAATCCTAAAATTGCTGACATGCACTCTTGATTTCAGGCACTTATGCTCCCTTGAAGGTGCTGGGACTTAAATACACGCTTAAGTGATCTCCTGAATTAGAGCTTTCATCATGACTGGACTTACTTATTTTAAATTTTTCATATAAATCAGTCCCTCCAGTCTCAATTATTTCTATTGCTTTTCTTTGAATCCCCTCAGGTTTGAACTCTTCCTGCTCTGGTGAAGTTCATGAATGAATGCAATAATGCAGCTTTGCTCTTGTCATTAGTGTATACAAGATTTGTTAATTTTCTCCAGTTCTACACACATAAAATCTGTATACAATCTCATAAGCTTCTTAAACGACCCCAAAATCTCCTTCTCTGCTTTCATGGCAGCATTTCATGCTAAGCATTTGTGACCAAGACTACCATGCAATGCACATTTTTCATCTTTTCTATTGAAGCAAGAGCAGGTATGGGGTAAGACTAAATTTGCGTACTAAACTTGATAAATCCTTTAGACAGCATCTGAATTTTTTCTAATGCATGTGATGGAAAAGCAGTCTGAGCTATCAATAGTATCCACATACTAGTACATATCAATACAGCTTGAGCAGCTTCCATATATTTAAATAGAAGGTCTTATGCAACCCCCAATGACTTTGAGCGAGAGTAGGGTCATGCCCACAGTGCAGACTTTTAAGTGTGCCGTGCACAGCTAGATGGATTTGGATCTGCTTAGACAACATTTCTTGAGAAGCACCACTGAACCTATGGCAAAGACTTTGGAGTGTTATGTGAACACGTGGCACCTAGGAAGAAACAGGGACATATTCTGGAGGAAAAATTGACACTTAGGGAAACAGGAAGGTTGGTGATCTGACAGAATACAGTGAGGATGGAGACAAGGAACCAAAATCCATTTATACTTATGATGCCAATACAATTAAGAGTGGTTGCCATCAGAATATCGACTTTTTCCAGCAGTAACCTTGTCACAGAGTGGCAGTTATTAATTACCCTATGCTGTAATAACCTACAGCATGCTATGCAGTATCTTATGCTGACTACTGCCATGGTCAAACTGTTACTGCTGTTTATAGAAACATGGCTAGAAGAATTTCCTGTTTTCTAACTAATGACACTATGCAGTATGCATGTAGTACGTATGTACATAGTCACGGATATCCTGGTGCAGTAACAGGCTGGTTAAAACTGATCTTTTAACAGTCACTATTATATAGCTCTGTGACACAGCCCTGGAAAAATACACAGCTAAAGAGCATAGGTGTTTAGACCTTCACTGCTCTTGCTGCTATTCCTTGCAAAAGAAATGTGTTATGTATTCCATATTTCAGGAAGGCAAATGAGGAATTTCAAATGTCCCATAATTATTATAATTATTTCTTCTTGATGTTTAATTACTCTACAGAATGAGCTGGCAGTCTATTCATGGGCAAGTAAAACTCTAATGATTCTTTTTTTCATTTTCTTGAAATTTTGTTTCTAAAAAGGGGGCTGAGGCTGTTCAGTGATCATTACAGAGGATCCAAATATTATATTTTTATGAGATGCAATGAATTTAGCAGTCACAATCCAACAGGTGTCCAGATCATAAAACCCTGATTGGGCTTCCGGTATAGAGGTAACGCTTAAACTGTGAATCTCTTGCTTATATGAGTACTTTCATTGACATCAGTGGCAGTAATTGTAAGCAAATGCTCATCAATTTTGGGCAAGGGGGGATCGTAATCCAGCCCTAAAGAAATAGATAGTGGTGGAGTTTGAGCTTGCCTTTTCTTTTATAAAGATGCTATCATTAGAGTTGGGACTCCTTGAAGTTGGGCTGTTTGTCTGTGTGGGATGAAAGCTGGCACTATTATTGTCCAAGCTGTTGATACTTTCTAGATAAAGGATTGAAGTAATCAGTGCTTGTCAGTCAAGCACTTTCCATAGGTACTAGAAACCATGGGGGAAAAATGGTTTCAAAAGAACTAAAAATATTGAATTGTATTGATGCCTTTCTGAAATAAATGAGGAATGTTGGATTGAAATTCTCAAGTATTCAGTAACTTTGGTATGAGAACTACATGCGTCAGAGGAAGCAACAATAAAACTGAGGCTTGTCTGAAATGTTTATTAAATTACTAATGGAGAAAACACTTGAGCAATGCAGTCATCCCACCTGTGTACCAAAAACACCTTTACATAACTTCACACCAGGGGCATGCTGGTTCTTGTTTGTATGAGGGTGGGGAGAAGCAGAATTCAGTTTTTCAGAAATATTTTTTACGGATAAAAATAAACAGTGATGTTAAAGCATTTCCTAGTGTTTATCAATTTATTATCACATTGAAATATATGCAGTAAATAGGCTTAAATCAAAAGATCACACCTGTTTTTTGCTATTTGTTTTCACTAGCTGATTTGTGAAAAGCCTAATTCAAAAGTCTAAGTTACTGGATTTTGAGTCTAAGAAGTCCTCCAGCAGCTCCTCAGTCTGGTCCAGCTTGCAAGCTATTGTGACATTTTCACACTCCCAAGATTCTGATTTTAAAAACCATCAAAAACTTCTCAGGCTTCAGGTGTATCTAAGGTTCAGAAACAGAACTGGGTTTCATTTTCATTTGAAGTATCCAAACCACTGACAATTAAACCTAATTGTATGAATAAGCCTCCTAACAGAAGGCACAGTTGAGTTTTCAACCAGTCTAGTGCTGGCAGGAGAAGAAAAATCTGTACGCAGAGAGCCTGTCAGCTTCCTGTAACCTGGAAAGACAGGACTTTATTGTGGTTTAATAGAAACATTAAAGGACCCTGGCCTCCATTCCTTTCCAAGAAAATCCCAATTTTCCTCTCATGTAAAGATTAGCTTTAATACTCCCTTATTCTCAATATCCTGCATTTCTCTTTTACTGCTTTATTTTAAAGAAAAAGAAGGAAAGAAATCTACTTTCAAGAAGGAATAAAATCACCAGGTGCTTTTATTTGGGGCTGTGGTTCTGTCAGCCCAGAAAATGTGAGAGGGATGAGCAAAAAGCCCCATGGCTTTAAAGTGGAGAGACCCTTTTTGAAATATTAATCCTTCATTTCCCTGGAGGGTGGCATCTTATATTTTTGTTGTCTCTTGCATGACCCTCATATCTTTCCTGTTACTGTACCTGCCTAGTAGGCATCTCTTTAAACCTATGATTATGTGGAATGAAGATTTTCCAAGGGATCAGGATTTAGTTGCTTTTGATTTTTTTCCCCCTCTTTGGCTCAATTTTAATTTGTTTTCACTTATTCTGTTAGGTGTAGGTCTGAAAGCAGCTACGCAGGATGAATAAATCTAAATATCATTACCAATAATTGGATAAGCAGTGTCATGGACTTCTGTAATACCTTTAAAATCATCTTTATTTCTTGCTACATAAGATAGATTTAGGGAGGTGGATTGTAGACCAGTGCAGCAAAGTGGAGTTGTGGTTTTTAGCCTAGGAATCAGCAGTTTGCCTGCAATGGGTTTCAAAAGCTATGAAATTGTCATCAAATCCTTATAATTAGATATGAGATGAAACCCAGACCACTAAGCTTTGGAGAAATTTAGAATTGGATATTAATTCTGTAACTTGGGTTCATTTCTTGTGGAGATAAATGTTCACAGAGCAATACAGTTTTATAATGTTAGAATTGTTAAGTGTTTATGGCATTCATGAGTGGAGTCTCTGGGGTCCAGATCTTCAAAGGTGTGTAGGGTCCTACCTTCATATGTTTGTTGCTCTGGGCCTGAGCACCTCACAAGCCCTAGTGTGTTGATCCTAACTACACCCTTGGCAGGTTCAGGAGAGCTTTTGTCCCCATTTAATAGTCAGGTAACTTAGGCACAGAGAGGCTAAATAATTTGACTAAGGCCACAAAAGTAGACTATGGCAAAGCTCAGATTTGAACTCAACTCTCTCCAGTCCCAAGCTAAATGTCTTAATCACTGAATGAACCCCCCCCCCCATTACAGCAGCACATACTTCCCTTTGACCAAGAGACCAGGAACACACAGCCCAAACAGTTAGGCAACCAAAAATATCCAAGGTGAATTAAGATTGAATAGGGCCTCAAGATGAGAGCCCTCCGTCGATACAAATAAGTGGATCCGTATCCGACCTGCATCTGCAAGAAATGGTTCACGGATATCCGTGTTGTATCCGCGGATGCAGATACAAAGCAGATATCTGTGGATATCCGTGGATTTGCAGGGCTCTACTCAAGATCCATCAGATTTTAAAGGACCCCTCAAGCTCTGAGCACTCATATCAATATCTCTCTTTATCCCACATGAACTTCTCTATCACTACCCAAACTTCACAACTTTTACTGCAGCTTTGTCCCCAAGGCCTTCTCATAGGTGCTACCGTGTGCCAACCCAGGAGGGGTGCATTGTGTGGTACACAGCTGCCATCAGCCTAAAATAATGTGCAGCATGTAAGAGAGTAGTCATATGTTTATGTCCCTCCATCCCTCAGAGGCTGAGGTACAGCATGTTGCTCTTCCTAGTGCCTGGAAGGAGGATGCAAATACTACACATTGGGCGACAGCAGAGGATATTATACCACTCTCGTCTCCTACTCTTCCCCAGTTACCAAAATGGTGAGTCTATCCATTCTACCTCATTCTTGTTTAATAGGGCTCATCTCCTTTCCCACATGTCAGTCTTTCCCAGCCCTACCTCGTGTCTCTGGTGGAAAGACGTGCCTCCCTTACACCTTCTTATTGTTCCCCTTGTGGACACAAAAAGGTTCACTGTCTATGGCTTTGCAATGAGCCTTCTGACTGGTGCTGCCTGATTGGCTCGCTGAACCCATCTGTCAAGTTCCAGTCTGGTCATTCAGGACTAAACCATGCTGTGAGCTGATGCTCCCAACCTGAATGCAGAAGATGCTTAGAGTTGCCTGCTGAATAGTCTCAAATTTGGTGGCCCATATAAAATGGCAACCCAAATATTTTTGTGTCAAGGATTAGTGCAGAGCCCACCCCTGCCTTCATTCTCTTTGGAAAAGTACTTATCTGCCCTGTCATCTTGCACCTTGAAAAATTCTACTACCTGCCCTAACTTTTCTGTAATCAGCTCAGTTTTTTGAGAGTGTGATTGTGTAAACAGATTTCTTCTGAGGCAGCATGGAGCAGTGGATAGGGTACCATCTGGGAGCTGAGGGGAAGTTAGTTGTATTTTGGCTCTGCTGTTGACTTCTTATGTGTTCACACAGCAGTCTTATTTTGAAACAACAGAGGTTGTTTCAAAATAAGAAAGGCCATGTTCACACGACGCACTGTTGTTTTGAAACAACGGGTTTCGTTGTTTTGAAACAATGGTGTTGTTTCGAAACAACATTGTTTTGAAATGATTGTTTCGAAACAATGCCATCTGAACATGTTGCTTCGAAACAATGGTAACTCGTTTTGAAATAACTGTTGTCTGAACACGCTATTTCGATTCCTGCTTTTTTCCTTAATTCAAATTAACAAACTGTTAATTCGAATTAACTTATTTTGAAATAAGGCATTATTTTGATACAACTTGTATCGAAATAACCCCCTGTGTGTGAACATAGCCCTTGTGACTTAACTGAGATATGTGGAAGCTATCCCATGGACATAAATGGGCAAAATGATGCACCGATACCTTTGAATGGATTTTGAGGTATATGGATGAAAAATGCTGTATATCTGGGCAACTCCTCTGTTTTCTCAAGCTTTGTATTTTTCTGGATTCTGTGTGTTTACAGTTTCTCCCAGTTTAGTATCTGAACTTTTCATTAGCCTTATTATGTCCTTGATCAGATGGGCACTAAAAAAATGATATGGCACCTCTCAGTAATGTGCTGGTTGTTTCAGAAAGGCCTTGCCTTGTGTTATAGAAATGTGTAATGAGTCCAAAACTGGGCCCCTTCATAGGGCCTTCAGACTCTTCTAAAACAAGCCTCTTTCCTCAGCTGGGACCCTTGGGCACATGAAGCTAGTGTTTGTCCTTTATGCAAGTACTGGAGAAGAAAGATGCCAGATATCAGGAGCAATGGCAGTCTCTATGCTCCACCGAAGACTAAGAATGAAACCTTCTGGGATCCTTCTTGTTCCAGAGGCCCCAAGAGGAGAGGCAACTTGACCCATTTTCTTTTGCTGCAAACTTGAGGGCCATATCCACCTCATTCCAGGCTCAGCCAGCAGACCTGACCACTGCGCTGAGGCACACTTGTTACTAAGAGCTGATACAGAGGGCAGAACCCCTGCATGACATGTAGCTCCAAGATGGACAGTCTTTCTGAAGGCCCAGAACTCTTTAGAGGATAGCCCTAGAAGGTCCTTAGCATGAACCTGTGTCATAATGACATAAGATGACTTTGAGTCAAGTGAGAAGCATGAATTGGGTCTGAGGACACACCTGAACAATCCTCACCAAATGTGCTCTGGTTGGAAAGCTGGGGAACGTAGTTCCCAGAAGGAGGTTGTTAAAAGTAGTAGGATAAAAGTGAAGCCTTCAGAATCAAAAGATGCCCAACCAAAAGGAAATATAAACCATATATGTGGGAGTGCATAAAACAGCGTCATTTAGAGGAGTTCATGGCTCTCAGATCTGCAGCATCCGCACCACCTCCCTGCCCCCGGTTTGTCATCTCCTGGCTTTGCACATTTGTTTATCATCTAATATTTCAGTAAGCTTTCAGCTTTATTTGAATGTATCTTAAAACAAATCAAAAAACTTAAATTGATTCATGAGAATTTACGGCATTTTAATTATGGGGTATGTTTTCCAATGATTTAAAGGCAGATAAGAGCTTGAAACAGCCTGAGATTGAAGAGGAAATGAGAAACATGACATTTTGAAAAGGAAACCAATTTTCTTCAACTTAAACTGTTGCTCATATAAACCAAATTATAAATATACTGTGTGACTGTAACGCTGCAGAAGGTTGCTTATGAAAATATGATTAGTGGTGCAATTTTCTCTGAGGTTTCCACGGCTCTCTTTCCTTTACTGGATTTAATGCAGGAAAAATTAAACAACCCTTCCTCATCCCCTCCCATCTTTCCAAATGGAAATAAAATGACAAATCAAATACTATGGAATGGCTCAGGGGCATTCTCATAAAGCTCTGCTGTGCCATGTAAGAATACTCAGTGTGGTTTTAGGTGAGCGCTGGAGCCACCTAAGGTGAAGAATAAACTCTCTTGTGATTCATGCTTCAAGGACATGCACAATGACCACTTCCAAATGTTTGGGCCAGTGTTAAAATTCTGCATATACTGGTATCCACAGTAAGTAAAGGATTAAACAGACATGGGTAGTGAACTAACTTTTGTGCTCTAAAGATGATCCCTCCAGATTTGGGTGGCTGGAACAGTACAAGGAAGGTTGTAGTAATGCTGACTACAATGTACCTGCTCTCTGTATTTATAGAGGGTCTGAAGTTCTGAATCATTCAGTATTGCCAAACTCACCAATGCTAAATTTCACTTTAAAAAAATCTCACTTCCTCCCACTGGCTATTAAAAAGGGGGAAGGGGCTTTATCATGGCACTCTTAGCCAGAGCTCACCCACTAGCATTCCCCCTACATTGCTGGGGAGGGAAGCTGCCAGCAGTTCCTCTTTGTAATAACATGTAAAGTGCTTCACAAGATGTTAGATAAAAGTAAGATTATTGTATTTAGCAGTAACAACTAGAAAGGAAATGCAAGAGAAGTATATGAGTGATCTGGGGCTTGGGTAGATCTTGGGCAGAGTTTTCTTTCTGCAAACTGGCTGGGAATGGCCTCATACCTGGAGATCAGTGGAAGGCTGCCCAGAGCCATCCATGCAGAAGATCTGTTCTCCTGGCTGTGGAGCTTGGATGGAGCCATGACTCCAAAGCCTTTTCAGCTGTAGGTGACCCTGAAAGCACCTTAAAGAGGAGTAGAGGAAGAGAAATATCTAAGATGCTAGGCACCAGAGTGAATAGTCTTTTCCTGGGAACCTTTGCTGGGCGTAGCAGGAGACACTGTGTGCATCCTTCATAGCCCCCTCCTTTTTCCCAGTCAGGGGACCTCAAGGACACACAGTCAGTGTGCTTATATGGATCCCCAGACCAGCAGAGGCCTCCACGGTGCCTACTGGAAGGGGTAACTCACCCCAATGACTCCCTTTTGTATTAGAGAGTGTTCTTCATGCACAGATCCAGGGAGCGTAATATCTCCTATGTGCTCTAAGTTGTAGCCCCAAACTATGCCCATTCACATGCACAGAGGAAACAGTGCGTGCCAGATACACATCTGCATGATCAAAGACCCCAATTCTGCAACCTTATTCTCTGTGCATACATAGATTTTGTTTAGGCAGTTGCCTATACAAGAACATACAGGATTTACTGTACACAATTGCAGCACAACTTTGGGAAAACATGACCTCTAGTGCTTTGGTAAAAACACTAAAAAAGGGTGAGTCAACACTGATGCCAGCAGGGAGATTATTATATTGGATTTTAACTTCAACCTGCCCAACCTACATCCTGAGAAGATTCTTGGTATAGTTCCTGGATAGAGTAGACTGGCCCAAAGACCCAGAAGAAAAAGTAATTTCCAGGAAAACACTTCCTTCAGTTTATTTTGTCTAAGCCTATAAATGACTCAATCTAATATGTCACACTATTTTCACCAATTGTGGAAAGGAATGAGCGGACAAAAAAGAATTCTATAAATTGGCAGTGGATCAAACACACAAAAAGAAAAGACAAGACTTTCCCAATAATGCTGTCATCAGCATATATTTTTAGAAGACTCTAGTCACAAATCACTGCCTTAGGGGCAACTAGATTTGTGCTCTTTGAAAAGATCTGGCAGGTGGAAAGGGGAAGATTAATAAACCAGGAAGGTGCTGTGCCTAGGTAGCCAGCAATGTTGGGAAATGACTGACAGAAAGACACCCTGACAACAAACTAGGAGTGTACTAGAATGTGATAAGGGCTCATGTAGCCCTGTGACTGAGAGCCCATGGCAATTTCAAGTTTTTAGAAGTCACATAAGAAATAAGAGAGCATGTGCGTAGGGAAACAAGGTGGGTGAGGGAATATCTTTTATATTAACGTCTGTTGGTGTGAGGCAAGCTTTAGAGCTTACACAGAGTTCTTCAGGTTCAGAAAATGTACTCAGAGTCACACAGCTAACAATAAGATGGAAATGATTGTTTAGCATAAGTAGTTAGCCCATATTTCAAAGGACCATTCAAAGTAAAGTACCAGTTAATATCTCTCCAGTTATAAGGGGAAAGAAAGGGAAAAAAAACTGGTGAGGAGTGAAAAATGCATGAGTTACAGATTGTTGTTATAAGCCATAAATCCAGAGTCTCTGTTCAGACCATGATTTTTAATGTCTAGAAAAGCTATTAATTGAAATTCCCAGGCTTGTCTTTTGAAGATGTTGTCCAGACTTCCCTTAGGGCTGAGGACAGAGAGGTCAGATAGAATGATCACTGTAAAACATGTTCACCCACAGGTGATACGGTGTTCTTGTCTTTTATAATTTTTTTTCTGTTGAGTTCATTTGAAAGAGTAGTGATTGTCTACTTCCATTCACATAGTTGTCAGTGAGCATTTAGCACTTTGGCTGAGGTACACCACATGTTGTGATTGGCATTTGTAGGACCCATGGATCTTAAAAGTTGTGTGTTGGGGACTGTTGATCAACACAGCAACAGAGATATGACTGCAGCCTGCAGGTTTTGTATCTGTTGTTCATGCCAGGTCAGGTGCCACTTGAAGATGGAGAGGGACGGTGTCACAGTCCGTGAAGAATTTTCTTCTGATGATGAGCGTGGGGTGTTCATGAGCTTGGAGGGTTGTTGTTTAGAATCCAATTTCTTTCATTGTGGGTTGAAATTGTTTAATGCTATTGTGTATGGGCTCCCGTGGGGGGTGGACAGGGGAAGGGAAAACTTGATGCATGTCTACAGAGGGAATTTGGGTGGCTTGTTCCAAAACCTAGTCTACCTCTCTGATGGAACATTCTGTTTGGTGAAGGCAGTGTCAAGTGACTGCAGGTATACACCCCCAACTTTTTCCTTGAAGCACAGTCTGTGATATCTGTGTGCCTGGGTATAGATAACAGATTTCTTGGTGCATGGGGGGGTGGGATATTACTGGTTCTATGAAAGTGGGTGTGGGGAACCATGGGATTTTTTTAATCTTGTCAGCTACAGGGCTCCATTGCTGATGTTGATAGTGGTGTCCAGGAATTTGATACAAGTGGGGAAGTATTCTAAAGAGCATGTAATGGATGAGTGGTGGTGATTGAAGCTGTGGTAGAAATCTGAGGGTGTTGGGTCATTTGACCAGAAGATGAAAATATCGCTGAGATCTCTCACATAGATATGGAGAAATACAACTGAAGAAATAAGGTATCAGCCACATGAAGAAGAAGAAGAAGAAGAATGAGGAGAGGATGCATAGATGTGTGACTTCTGTACAGCTGGGGGAAGAAAAGGGCAGGACACTGAGTAGAACCATCCTGACAGTTTCACCTGTTATACAACATTTTAGGAATGCTGCAAAGAGCTGCTCCTGGAGGTCACTTAAAGCTGCACCTGACTGGTCATGAGGAACATGATTGTTGGTGAATGACATAAGGCCATTCCTTGCTCTAGAAGCTTAGGTCCAGATCCTCAATGGTACTTAAGCTCTAATTTCCACCAGAATCAATAGAAGTTAGGAACCTAAATCTCTCTGAGGAGGTAAGTGCAAGGGTTCACTTCTTCAGCATTCCTTTCTCTCCATAATCTAAGGTATCCCAAAGGATAGCATGAAGCACTGCCTGTAGGCCACTCAATGGCCATAAATCCATTTTTACCACCACTTGGTATTTCCTGGATAAACATTGTATTAGTCACTTAAGAGAAACCATTTTTTACTTGCTGACAAATCAGAGAGCAGAGAGAATTCTTCAGCATGTTAACATAATCTTGGCACCTGACTCTGAGCATTCAGAGAGGATCAATTCTGGAGATAGCCAAGCATGACTCATACAGGCTGTGGTGCAAACACTTCCATCCAAAGTCTTGAACAAAATAGTCTTAGCACACATGCAGTGCAACTGATGAGCATTCATTTCTAACCTACCATGAGTCCTTGAAATTAACTTCATTAAACACCCCATTAAGTGTCACTAATCAAGAACCAGATGAATGTGGAAACTAAGCAACACACATTAGGCCTACTCCTGTGCTCATTAAAATAATGGAAGCTTCACCAATGACTTCAGTGGGATGAAGACCAGGTTCCTAGGGCCCATGCACAATCTCATTCCTTGTAGGAAATGTATCCATGTGACCCATTATTGTAGGTTACTGATCTAGTTTGCTTACTGTACTTGCTGCGTGTGGAGCTTGTGCTTTGTTTTTAAGGATTTTCTTAGGAGTTTTAGCTGAGTTGGGCTTAAGACGCCATGTTTGACCTGATGTCTCCTACTCTTTCACATCTAGAGCAGCACTTCTCTCTCTAATAGGCTTAACAAGACCCCAGATTTTGAACATCATATGTTAGAAAAGTTCATATCCAGATCAAGTTCTGAACTTTGCAGGTCATTTCTAATATGCGGGTTAGCCTGGGCATGATTCAGATCACACTTCATTATGCTCTTATGGTTTGGCTACATGTGTTAGACAATCTCAAGATCAAAAACTAAGGGGTATTTCTACATTTTAGGTATGAGTTATGATTTCCTGATGACATAGACATACCCAGTGTAGCTCTGCTAGCAAAACTGGCACTGCCTCTGGGGTAGTACAGGAGGCAGTTGCCCAGACCCCTCGGATATGGACTTGGGTGTCTAGCTCAAGCTGTTGCCCATGCTACTTGGACTACACTGCTATTTTCAGCATGGTAGTTTGAATAAGAAACTAGCACATACACATCTACATAAGATGGGAATCACACCTCCCAGCTCAAAGGTAGACATGCAAAAAAGGTTTGTGCAAAGCTACACATCACATCTAACCAAACTGCTCAGGGTGCAGGCATTAACATTACAATGCTCTTGTACTTTTTAGCACATTATCCAGGAAAAGGATGGTAATGGCCTTTGCAAGAGTGTATTAAATGGACTAACAGAAAACATACCAACTTACATGTAGTGAAAAATTCTAAAAAATTGCAAAGCTACCCTCATATCTTTCCTTCAATCTCCCACACCATAATGCATGAAGAATATGGCCATCTGATTACAGCTACTTATAGCTAGGAGCTGTGCTCACAATCTCTGAGAAAACACCCTATTTTTGTTGTCCTGTCCTCAATCTCCACCCACTTGTTTGGTTCAGCCATCTATTATATCTTGTCTTCTAGCCTGTAGGGTCTTTGCAGGAAAGACTCATCCACTACAGACACAGCATTATCAAGCCTTTATCTGGTTCAGGTCTAAGTGCTACTGCAATATAAGTGCTCAGTAGCATGCTTTAAAACAGTTTACTAGGATAATCAAAAAGATGTGAACTGTTAAATAGTACAGTTACCTACATCTAAAAGCAAAGTCAATGAATTCTCACTTGTGCCCCTTGGAAATCTTTTTCATATGCAGCTCTGTGCAATGACTTCCAGTTCACGTAAATCATCTCCTGATGTCAAGAAATGTAGGAGATGAACACTGGAAAGTTGATTTGTATATTTATTTATTAACACTGTTGGTGCTGGATGGCTTGCTGGACCACAAGACAAGCAGAAGAATGCCAGCTTTCCTCCTGCTGCCTGGCCTTCAACATTCCTGACACACACAACTGCCTTGGGAGATCAAAAGTTAGTTTGCTTCCATGATCCATTCAGTCCTTGGCCACTTTACTGAGACTACTCATACAAGCATCAGCTGTGGTGGTGGGTTTCTTTTGGTAATTTGAACAGCTGCCGAACTGACACTATCAACTCACTTTACAGGAGCCATGTAACAGTCATCAAGTGCTGACTAACCTCAGAGCCATATCCTCAGCCAGTGTAACATTGATCTCCATGATAACAAAACCAACTAAGGATCTGGCTCTTATTCTCTGGCAATTTCTCCTGGATTCACACACTGCTAGAGATGGAAAACTTCCAGTATTTCACTTCCACTCTTGTAAGCCAATCAGACCCCTCTGAAGGCAACTCCACTGCCAATAATAATAATAATTAAAAAAAAGTAGCATGAAATAGGCAGTTTTCTTGTGAACCCTCAGGTACATTCAAGCACAGAATATGCTGCCTAAAATAATCTTGCAAGTGTGCTGTGAAATCAAGAGTGATTTTGCTGCTTGCATCACTCTAGAAAGCTAGTAGCAAACCTATCCCTTTACAGACAGTAGGCTGAAAGAGTTACATGTGTTTATAATGAGGTTCTTATAGCTTTTTAGGTTAATGTACCAGAAGGAAACAATATTTTGGTAATCGTTCTTTATACAAAACATTGTGAATTTTAAATGGAATTGTAGCTGCAGGTATTGGCAGTGAAACTGCAGGATCGTAAGCTTAGTGTAAAGTAATCCATTCTTCAACCACTATGCTCACTAGCTCTTTATTCCTCAAATCGCTGTGAGCTTTGTTTGCTCTAGAAACAGGCAAAATATCACCAAAAGCAAGAGCTTTACTTACTGCTACAGAATAATCTTTAACAGATGCTTCTTTGCTGGGAGAACAAATGTGGTGAATGCCAGGGACCAAGTGTTTTCCTGGTTCTGCCTTTGCTGACTGCATGAGACAGTCACTTCGTTGGTTTGTGCTTGCTTTCTTTTGTTATGCAATGGTGGGAGGGCATAACATCCATCCTAGAGGCTGGGCAGAGGCTTAATTAATATTAGTGAAATATTTTGGGATTCTCAGACTTAGTACGATACATGGGCCAAGAGTTATTGGAATTATTGTTATTGCCTTTGGCACCTACAGTGGAACTTCAAACCATCTACATGTATGCTCCATGAGCAAACTGTAGTGGCTACAAACAAAAGAACACCTTGAATCTTTAACCAAAAAACAAAAGTATGGGCCAATATTTTAAAACTTGCCTATCAAGAGTTAAGCGACTGAATCCATATTTGTGTAGCTAAAGCAAAGCTGTTTGTTTAGAACACTGAATAGGACTAGCCAGAAAACAAAAATTCTGTTCTATTAAAGATTTTGAGACATGGAAATTTGTTTTCACTCCATGCTATCATGAAAACAAGACTTTTCAAAGAAAGGAAGAAGAAGAAGAAGATGCAGAGAGCTTATCTTCCCCTAGAATAGCTAAGAACCTAGTTTTTTTTAGAGGGCTTCTGTGGAAGACACAGACTCAAAACCAAACTCTGCATTTTGTTTTTTGAAGTCTCCTTATCTTCAAAATTTCCATCATGAACCTAAGATATCTCCCAAGGAAACAGATATGTTTCCCCAAAAAATGTGCTGGTTTTGATGAACTGGCATTTTCTAATGAAAACAACAGACAAAATTCCCAACCAGCTCTGGTGCTAATTTCCCAAACTCCCTTTGAAGCTACTGAATGTTACAGCGCTCAGATACATTTAATCCGAATGATTTGTTTCACAGTAAGAAAAACACAAGAACAAAAGTAAAGTCTTTATCTGTGCACAGTATGTGAAAATTTTCCCAGCTGCAGCAAGTGAGTACAAAAACAGCAGCTGTTTCTACACAGATGCACAGTTTCTCTTTGAAATTTAAAAGGGCAGTAGACCAAAAAAAAAAAAAAAAAAGACCCAGTTAGGTTGGAATCATTGCCATATGGATTAGTATCCAAAGGAGAGTGTAAGTTTTACAACTCTGTTGTGACTTTGAAAGATGGAAGGTGATCAACAAACTCCACATTGGAAATCTCACTTGAAATATTCAAGAGAGGCAACACATTTTCATAGTTACATACACTGCAGATACCCAGTTCCAGTTCTAGTGAAGGGGATTAAATAACTGAAGTGTGCATGTGGGGAAGGAACTCTGTTTAAATATGAGTAACTGCACAGAATCACTACACTAAGGCAATTCCATTTTGGTATAATAAAGGATAACTCTTGGATAAATCCTGGCCATATTATGAACTGTTCACTATACAACACATTTTGTTACAATTGTCTTGCAAAATGTATGATTTTAAGTTATTTCTGATTGAAAAACAAATTGTATTATTGCGCTTACTTGAGAGTCACTAATTGCAAGAGATCAAAACTGAAACTTGAGATAAAGTTATATTGTAAAATCCTTTAATCCAGATAAAGTGCTCCAGATGGGGAATTTTGAGAAAGAACCTCAAAATTTGAGCCCAGCACACACACATGCAGAAACCTTGGGGAGGAAGGGGTTAACACCCTGGTCAGTGAGTCCCAGGGGTGCCAGCAGGAACAAAGTACAGGTTTTTGAATTGGAGAAGCGGCTATGCCTGTTCTTGTTTGGATGCACCAGAGCTCCGGGAAGAAAAAGGAGGAGGCCAGAGAGAGGCCTGAGGAAGGATCCAGCGACATCCTTGCTAAAGATAAGCTCAAGTTTGTAACTGGCTAGTTGTGAGTAGAACAGGGAATGTTTAACTAAACACGGTCAGGGTATTTCTTTGTTTTTGGAGTTCTCTGTGATGAGCACATGTACCCCCCTCCCACTAACCTGTAACTACCTAAGTTAAATCCCAGAGAAGCAACTCTCTGTGTTTCTTATCTGTTCTTTTTAATTAAAGATTTTATCCTTTTAAAGTAAGCACTGGTTCTGTGTCCTAAAACGCAAGAGGTTTGTGTGCATGTCCCTCGGACTGCACAGCTGGCTACTAAAGCGGATTCTGTCTCAATTTCAGCTGATATCCCAGCTGGGGTTCAATCACTTTCTTGAGGGTGGAATAAAAGTAATGGAGAGTCCTTCACAGGAAGGAATTCCCAGGTGCACCTTTCTGGGTTTCAGGAGGCTTTTTGCATTTGGGTAGTGGCAGCAAAGGCCAGGAATTGGTGGCCTTGGAGAGTTTTAAGACCAGGCTTTAAGGCCGGTGGGTTTTTAAGCATGTTGCAGGCCCTCACCTTCTGCACTCAGAGTGAGGAAACAGCCTTGACAATACACATATACATTATATATGTATATTTGTAAACAGTCATTTACTGAGTTGTTCATGTCTCCCATTTTTAGTCCCCTTTCATTAATGTAATGTGTGGTAAGGGGTAGCTTTTATACTGGCATAGGCTCATTTTAAATTAAAAAAAGAAAAGCTCCAGACCCTCATAAAGACAATGTGGGATTTGGGGATTTGAATTAATGAGTGTTACCAAGTCTTCTATTCCCAATATTAAATGGAAAACTAATTCTGTAGCCAGTTTATTATTATTAATAAGAACTCCGTGCTAATGAACAGCACAGACTGTTATTTATTATTTGTATTGCAATATACCTTGCAGGCCCAGTCATGGATCTCATTGTGTCAGGTGCTGTACAAACAGCATACAAAACAATGGCCCCTTGTCCTGAAGAACTTAATGACAACAGTTTCTCCACACTGTGCTGCCAGGGGGGGCTTACCTTTTTTTTAGTGACTAATGTGGATATAAGAAGTGAGGGCTAGTCTTCATACTCCATTCTGTTCTTGGTCTCATTGCAGAGGCTGATAACTAAGGTGGGAGGGCAGTGTCAATCATGACACTGAAGGTTAAGTTGACTTAGAGAGTCCACATTGAAAACTCCTGTTGACTGCCTTCATCCTCACTGGCAGGTGCTAGGTTGACAGAGAAGTGGTGCATTGTGGGTAGCTGTCTCATATTGCACCGGAGAAGTGCCCCCCCCCTCCCCGGTCACTCTTTTAAAACAAGAAGTGAGCACAGCACCCTCCCTGGTGGCCAGGAACTTGAGGAGGGGGCCTGGAGGCCAATTAGGTCGACTTAAGGGCTTTCCCCATCTACATTGGCTTAAGTTGACTTAATAAGGTCGATTTAAGCATTTAGTTGACCTCAAAAGGTGATGTTATTAAGTCAATTTAAGAAAACACTTAAGTTGGCTTAATAAAAATCCAGTGTGGCTTCAGGAGTCTGTAGGTTGACTTAAGCTTCCTCAAGTCGACTGAAGACTCCAATGTGGATGTGCCCAGGGGTACTAGCCACTGCTAGTCCAGATACTGTATTACATCGACCACTGGTATGATCCTGTGCTCCTCTGTGGACATTTTGCTGGTTGAAGCACTAAAACAATTTCATTACAAGGGCTCCTAAGCACAACAGTATTGCAAGTATTAATTAATACCACCATAACAGGACAACATCTGCTGGTCACTACCAAGCCAACTAGTTTTTTGACAGTGAAATTATAGATTCTGTAGGTCAGCTGTAGCTGTTAGTACAATGGTGGGAATCAGAAATAGCTCAATGACTTGTCTTCGCTGGAATCACTTTGGATTTACACCAGTTGAACTGAAATCACAATTTGGCTGTCCTAACTTTTTTACCATTCCCCACATGCAGTTCCTCCAAGTTTCCCTGGGACATGTTTTCTAACAAATTCTAACTCTGCTTAAATCTTTTCTTTTTTGGTCATTGTTAATAGTCTTTTTGGTCTCAAAGATTTAATTTGCTAACCTGTTGGCTTTATCACGTAGCATTTTAGTGGCAGGGCTGAGTGTGCAGCCAACAAAATAATAATTTATATTGTATCAGCCAGAATCACTCCACTGTCTTAATCTTTTATAATGGTTTTTCTGCAGCTTCCAATTTTTCTCCGAATGAAACAAATTACTTAGCAAATAGAATATCTTCTTGTCATAATAATTTAATATTAAAATGTCAATAAGATTTGGTACACACAGCAGAGGGCACAAAGGTACAACACCAGGGCAGGAATAAAGTAAACTTAATAAAGTGAATGGAGAGATACAATGGGGATTAAATCTAGCTCATGTACCTGGATTAATGAATCTTTTTAATCCTCTAGCACAGTGAAAGAATTGTGTAAGCAATAACATGATTTTGCCACAATTATGCATGTTGTTGGCCCAGTTCTGAATGATAAAACTGCAGGTCCAGTCTGTAGTCAGGGAAACTGATGCAGTCTCTCTGCACAACGAAGCAGTGATTGATGTTTGGGGCAAGGCACACCCCGCATTGCACGGAGCTCATCTCTAATGGGGTGAGACATAGGTGGAGTCAAGAGGGAAAAGGAAGCAAGGCTAGAAGATTTAGATGCTACTCTGGTGTATATGAAGTAAAAATACTATATAGTAAAGCCTTCTTACAGTCTGTCATGTGGCCTCTATACACTATTAGAGGGGACTTCCTCCTAACTGCTCTGAAGATTAACTCTTTCACCCTTACGACCACATATTGCAGTTCTTAACCTCTCATCTCACTCTGCAGCCCTTCTTTAGCCCTCTCTTTCTGTACTTCATCTCCATGGCTTAGCCCTCTGGCCACATCACAAGAATCCTTCCTTTCTAGGCTACCATATTATCTTCTTCTCTGTCTAGGCAGTCCTTAAGTACACTCCAGTGGTGTACTGAGAGGGCAGCGGCATGGGGGCATGCCCCAAGGCAAGACCCTGGGAGAGGGCACAGGGCAGGCCCTCACCAAACCCTGCACCAGTGGGCTGTTGTGCTGCCTGACAGTCACTCAGCTGAGCAGAGTGTAACTGGATATCCTCCAAGGCAGGAGGCAGCAGGAGATAAGGGCTGACCCAGATTCCCTAGACCCCAGCCATCTATAAGCAGGTGCCCCCCAGGCTTCCTGCAGTGCGGGGGGGGGGGGGGGGGGGCTGGTTAGGGCTGTAAAGCTGTCTCCAGCTCTGAAAAAGTCAGGAAGGACAAAGCAGGGGCCTGAGAACCACAACCACTACCCACAGTGCTCTAGAGCTGCACATTGAGGACCTCGGCCCAGCCACAGCCAGGACCTCCAAGTCCCCTGACCTACATGGCTAGGATGGGGGGTTTTCCACAGCATTGCTATGTGGTAATTAAGGGAAGGTGGCAGCCGGGGGGACTTCTAGAGCAGCAGCAAGGGAGGAATCTGAAAAAGCTGCCTGCAGCCCAGAACCAGGGAAGAGAGGCAGAGCTAGGGGCCATGACACACCAGCTGCCCTGTTATTACTTGGGGCATGAAATGGGAATGGCCAGTACTGCCCAGCAGGGAAGACAGGGGAAAAGTATTTCCTGAATCCTCAAATTTGAGTTTTTATCTTAAGATAAATAAGCAAATGAAAGCAGGACAAGCACTTTTTTGCCCTCAGGAACTAGTTATATTAACACTGCCTCCCCTACAAAAATACAGACCTAAACTGGCCCTGTAAAGCTCACCTGCCTGATCAGCGAGCGCTCAGCATGAGCACCACATACTGGGTAAGAGCGTGGGAACAATAGAGCTAAGCCTGCATTTGCACCCCCCTAAACCTCCTCTTGCTCAACAAACACTGACCACTCTCCCTGGGTCACGCGGAGGTGGTGCCAAAACATCTGCAACTATGCACAGGGGAAGATTGAGGCAGGGGGATACAAACGTAAGCTTGGCCCCTCAGCAGAGACACCCTCAGTACACCACTGGGCCAGTCCCTCAGGGCAAGTCTATGCTGATGGCAGCAACATTGCTGCTGTAAACGCACTCTTCTGGGTGCTATTGAGAGGTTAGCATAAACCCGCTCAATCACTCAGGAAATCGCCATAACAACTCCAGCCCTGAAAACTGGAGTTGCTGTAAGCCAACCAGAAGGCATTTCTGGTCAGCTTACCCTAGTGTAAGAAAGGATTAGTGAGTCATCGGGAGATACGCAAGGTATTTTAGGTACCTTGTATATCTCCCATTGACTGCCACTGAAAAGTGTGACAAGGATAGAGGAGGGCTCAGTGTCTATAAAACCTGGTCATAGACAGCCTCCAATTTTGTTACTCATATTATGCTACTCACCCAGTGGCTGATAGGGAAACCTGGGCCCAACCCACACTCTGAATTACAATCCAAGAAAGAATTTATTTTTTCCAGGTCTGTACTATCACGAACCTTCCTAAATTGCCTATCCCAGGCTGACCTTTCTCTACCTTTCTAGCTAAATCCCTCTTTCCTGGGTCTGCTAGCTAACCCTTCATCTCAGATCCAAATCCCTTTTCTTTTCCTTATTTCCAGAAAAATAACTGCATTACCTTTTCTGCTACCAGCTTCCTGGTTTTATAGAAAACTCACCCTTCCTGCACAGGTGAACTTCCCTTACTTTGGACTCTTTTCTGAGTGCTAAATGTTCCCCACTTTGCAGGCTAATAGATTAATTCATCCTTCTGGCATTACCCTTCAGGGTCAGTGTGGGGAGCACACTGCATCATAGCCCAGGCATTTTGTGGTAGGACTTCAGTAGCAGGATTACAAACAATGTAGGAAGAGTAAGAGAGCTTTTGTCCTCTGCAGTGTTTGCTACAGCATTGTATTTTCTCCAGTTCTTTGTTTACATATGTTTAATACTAGTCCCCACTTTTCCTGAGAGCCCATTCCACAGAAGTAATGGATCTGACCATTGGAAAATGTTCAGCCAGTGTTTTCCCATTACTCGTAGTTAGCACTTTGTAAATTCCCCAACAATTCCTGTCCAATCTTCATGTTTACATTGTCAAAATAATTGCTGACAGTTACCATATTCCCCACTCTCCCACTTAAGCAGTGATTTAGCCAAGTTATTCCAATGTCTTTACCCATGCTTATGAAAAAAGCTGTCAACTTCTGCTGCTGCTCTCTACATTCCCTTCAATTTGTCAATATATTCCTGGGATTGAGATGCCCAGAACAGAACACAGTATTCTAGGCATAAGCTCACCTGCACGATTGGACTAGACTTGCTTCCTTTTGTCCGCTATAGTGCATCTGTTCATTCAGATCTAAAGAACACTGACTTGATGTCATGCTACCTTGCAAAATGATAGCATTTTCAATATCAGTCAGATTGCTCTTTCAGCATCAACTGTTCCCACTGAATATCTGTCCTGGATTTTCTGTCTCATCTTGCATATTTTCTCAGATGAATCTCATCTAGCTATTTTGCCATATTTCTAAACATTCTAGTTTCCATCATAGTTATGTCCTCAGTGATGTTTGCAACACCTCTTAATTTAATTAAATTCACAGATGATACTAATGTGCTATTTACCTTCTTTTCCAGACCATTAATGATGCTGTTAAATAGGACTGGACCTAATAAAGTCCCTCAGGCACCACTATGGATAACTTCCCTTAACTAGATATGGTACATTGATGTCTGTTGTCCAGTACTTAGAGTCTTTCACATAATTATCAGTCCATGAGAAACAGCTTATATTCAAGCCAGTTAAACTGAATTAGTCTCAAATAAGGCTTTGTGAGTGACTGTAAAATGCTTTACTATGGAGCAAACTTGGATCAGAAGTTATAAAGATTTGATGTGTCTGCTCTTTTAAATTTAATAAAACCAATAACTTAGCAAGCTCCTTTTAATAAGAATAGCCTCCCTCCCAACTTTCATCCATGTGTTTTACCAGAACACCCTTCCACATCAGACCATATATAGCAGATCAGCTCATCTATTCATTCATGTCATGTTGGTCAGCTGTCCAATCCATTCCATTCGAGAATCTTCAGGTAGCTGGACTCTTTTAGAGCCCTCTGGATCCTCTCATCATACTCCAATTCCTGTGTTGAAAGTGCCATGCTTTTGCCCATCACACAACTACTATGATGCACTCCAGAAACAGCTCCATTCTCATCAGTGGGCAAAGTGATACCTATACATAGACATGAGTTATTTTTCAGTGAGACCTAATTAAGTAGTATTTGTAAAGCTTTTGGGATCATCAGTGTGGCAAACTGCTGTTTTTTCAGCACTGGGTCTCATGCTCTTTTTTTTTTTTTTTTTTTTGTGGAAGTGGGTCAGGGCAGACCCCAAACACCTGAGTCCTGCCCCTATGGGGCACTTGCACTGGTGAAACTCCAAGGAGGGGAGAGGGGGTTTGGGATCCAGGCCTGCCCTCTATTCCAGATCCCACCCCACAGGCATTATGAAGTGCATCCCAGCCTAGTCTTCCCCCTCTGTCCTTATAGTTTGTTGTGCCTGATCTCCTCTTAGGCCAGGTTTCTTTTCTCAATCAACCAGAGTCTCAGACACACCCTTCTTTCACTTCTCAAGGCCAGTTACTTTCTAGAAACTCTTCTGTTCCTTTGCTTCAAACACCTTTGCTCTGCACAATACCACCCTCCTGCTCCTCCTCCAGCTTGTACAATTTCTGTTTGGGGTGGGCCAGCTTTTATCAGGCACCTGGCTAGGCCTTAATTGATCTCAGGTGCCTCTAATCAACCTGCAACAATCCTGGTTGGCCACTGGGGAACAAAGCCTTCACCATTCTGAGTCTCCTATCACTCCCTTCTTTTCTTAGTCTGTCTGTTGGAGAAGAAGGATGTGTGTCCCTGCTGTTCCTGCATCTGGCTAAGTTCCTGTGGGTGCTGCTCCTCCTGCTCTTCCAGTCCTGCTCCTGCTAGCCATTCCTGGGAGGCCCTGCTTCTCATGTCTCCCTCCGTCCCACCCTGTACCCTGTGGGGAGTGGGGGGAGCCAGAAAAAGACTCCTCCACTATCACTACCACCACCTAGGAAGAAGAAGACCTCTTCAGCTAGCTGGTCCCTGCTGCTACCACTGCCACTGCCACCTGGAGCCTGCTGCCTCTACAAGATACCACCCGTGAGGGGAGGCATTAACCATCTGGACTTGGACTGTGTTGTTTCCTGCTAGGGGTGAGCTTACAATGAACTGAGCACTTTTGACCACCACTGCCACCCACAGCTGCTGCCTGCCTTTGGCAGGCACACTCCCTGCACCGCTGGCAGTAGAAGGCAGCAGGCTCCCAAACCTTCTGGACCATTCCAGGACAGTGTGCACAGCAGGGACCTCAGGCCTCCCAGCAACAGCTCCCCTCCCCCATTGCCAGCCTCCCCTACCCCAACCCTGACTGGTTGGAGGGCTCCCCACCTTCTGCTCTGCCCTCCAGCCAGTTCAGTGCCCCTCCTCACACCCCACCTAGGTCCCCCAGCCCCTGAGCTTCATTTGGGTTCCCTGCCCCACCCTATCCCTGAAAGTTTGTTTGTTTCCTTTCCCTACCTTGCCCCCCAACCTGCAATTTCACTAGCCTATTCCTCCCTGCAGTGCCCACCTCTAGCCAGCTCTAGTGGACCAGTGTGTGTCCCCCAAATTTTGGTTTCTCCTTCTGCACTGCACTCCCTAATGCTTGTGTGACCCTGATTTATGTAGTGCAGCAAGAGGAGCCAGCCCTTCCCTTTCCCTTGCAAGCCCCTTGCCCCTTTCTCCTGGCACCCTCCTCCCCTGCCTGTAGCCTAGCATGGAGGAGTGGCTTGCTGGCCCCTGTTTCCCTTGCATAGGCCCCTACCCTGCCTCATTGCTCCCTTTCTTTACCCACCCCTGCTATTGCCTTCCTCCCCAGCCAGCAGCCAAGTGGGGGGGAGTGGCTTCCCTAATCCCCTTCCGTTCACTGTTTGTCCCTGCCCACGCCCCCAGTATTTTCCCCTCCTCCCAAATAACTCCCCAATTTTGAGCGTCCCTATTGCAGGGACATGGAGACCTCCCCAACTGACCCTGACCCTCCCCCTCATTTGCTCCCCCCGTCTACCTCTGCAGCTCCCCCTCTGACCACCATCGCTGCCTCTACTGCCACTGATACCCCCACTGGAGCAACATTGGCAGCGGCAGGCACGGGAGGGGCCTCCTTGACCAGCTGTAAAAGCCGGCAGAAAAAGGTGAGCAAGGGTCAAGCTGTCACTGGAGCCATGGCATGGGCTGTGGTCCCTTTTTCCCCTGCCATCCCCTCCACCAGCTCTGGGGGAACCCCTTTCCCCAGACTGTATGCCCAGGTAGCTGCCACCCTTCCACCCACCGCTATACCATCTACCCATGCCACCTCCTTTGGAGGCCGGGGCTCCTTCCCCACCTTGACCAGGAGGCATGGGGTCTGTTGCCTCCTGGTGGCCACCTTGCCGCATGTGGAAATGTATGTGTGGGCGTTGGGGGGGGCCCTTGGCCATCATGGTAGCCTCCAAGATGTATGGGAGGATCATCTTCCTGTCATCAGAGGCTGCCGCGCAGGAGGCAGTCAAAAAGGGCCTGGCGGTGGGGGGCATCTACATCCCCGTGGAGCCCCTGGAGAACCTGGGCATGCAGGTGGTTTTAACCTCTGTTCCTCCCTTCCTCCCCAACCCTTCCCTGCTTCCCCTCCTCTCCACCCTGGGGAAGCCAATATCAGTTATCAGTCCTCTCCCTTTGGGCTGTAAGGACCCCAACCCTCCGTCACATGTTGTCCTTTCACTGGCAGGTGCAAATGCAGCTGACGCCAGCAAGAGCCCATGACAGAGTGGTGCTTGAGGGGTCCTTTTTGGTGCCCCATCAAGGGACCCACTGTCGAATACACTATTCCATGGTGGAGGCTCAGTGCTTCCTCTGGAGGACCATGGGGCACATCTGGAGGGACTGCCCCCTGGCCCACCATGAAGAGGAGGTAACTGAGCCCCCTGAGGCAGCAAGGGGCACTGGCCATACCATCACTGGTGACCCCAGCCACCAGAGCAGCCCCTCCTCCTACTACTACTACCACAAAACAAACATCTGGGTCTATGGAGGAGAGACAGGAAAAGGTGGCTGGAGTCAGCCAGGGAGAGGGCTCACCCCAGGGGGAGGGTTCCCATCCCTCTGTTTCACCCTCATCCCTGCCTACCCAAGTGCCTTTGCCCTTGCTGCCTGATTCTGCCTCTGCTAGCCAGCCCTACCCTGCTACCTTGGAGGGCTGGATGGTCGTCACAGGGAAGCGCAGCAAGCGTAGGAAGGCTCTGGCCCTCCCTGCCACATTGGATGGGGAGGAGACCCCCTGGAAAGCATTGCAGGGGGCTGAGGATGCTAAAAATCCAGAAAATATAGAAATTGATGAGCCTGCTGCCCTGCCCCCTGACAAGGACCAGTGGCAGTTTCCAGCTGAGGAGGTTAATGCAGTGCCAGAGGAGGGCAGCACTGTGCCCCTTCTGGAGGCCCTTTTAGATTCAGCCCCTAGGGAGGCTGCTGATGGGGCTGCCCATGCTCCCCGTGAACCTGCCTCACCACCATCAACTGAGGCAGGGGAGTGATTTAGGCCCCATTTTTGTGGAGATCGAGGCCCTGGGTCTGACCCTGGTTATGGCAGGAGAGGACGACCCTCTACCATTGGGCCTCAATCTGGGCTGTGAATTGTCTTTGCCGCCTCCTCCCTCCCCACAAGCCCAGCGCTTCACCTGATCTTCCTGCCCCCACCCTAGGGATGCCCCCAGAATACTCCACCTGCCTGGCTGCCATCATCATTCCAACTAGGGCCGCCAAACCTCCTGAGGCAACGGCCTGTCTCAAGCAGCCGGGCCCTGGGGGGTTTAACCCTGGGAGAACAACTCCCTGCTCCCTTATGGCAACCTTCCCCCCTGCCTGATGCTGTAGCCATAGACACCCAGTTCTCCTCCATCTTCATGCCCAGCACCGGCAGCGACCTGATCCCAGACCCTCCTCTTATAAACCCTGTGCCCGGTCAAGGGGAGCCACACCCCGGGGGTTTGACCACCAGGGCCCCCATCCTTGGCCATACTGCACCCTTCGCTATCCCCAATCCCATTCCCTCACAGGATCCTCCCTTAGTTCTGCCCCTTGTTACTGCTGCCCCTGGGATCATGTCTGTGATTCCTCCATCTACCAATTCCCAGAGGGTGGTATTTGCAGCCCCTTTTAACCCTGGGGTTGCTGTCCTCTGTCCACCGCCACCCTCCCCTGTGCCAGGGGTTGAGCTGGGCGATGTGGCACCTTCTACCTCATCACCGCGATGGGGCTCTGCGCCCTGTCTGTTCATCCCAGCTGGCTGTGGGGCCATTATGGGGACCCGACCTGGGGACGGCCAGGAGCCGTCTGCCCCGGACCCCCTGGCACTGTGGAATGACCTGCGCACATTCCTGGACGACACTCGTGGGTCCAGGAGTCAGGTGCGGCGCACCTTGCAGTGCTGGGGGGACTTCCATCTCATCCTCCAGGTCATGAGGGCCATCCTGAAGGAGGGCAAAGGGACCAGGAAGCAGAATGCCGCAGCCTACCAAATCGTGGCCCCACAAAGTCCCTGGACCTCCTTGACAACCCACTCCTAGCCCTCATGAAAACCGCCATCTATAAGATGACGGAGAGGAGGTTGGTTGAGAGGGGTCTCTGCAACTGTGGGGCATGTTTCCAGTCCCTTGTTCATTCATGTGTCCGGGCAGAGTTCCTCTGGGTGATGTCTGATGGCTCCCTTGATACCTTCCAGGAGCAGTAGGCGCTGTCTGAGGTTCTCTCTTGGTGACCCCCTCCGAATCCCTAATTTTGAGCCTTTGACCTCACACCTGTCCCTGTTTTCTCATTAGTTGTCCCCCATACTCATTTGGTTCATGTTCCAGTGCCACCTCCCCTTATGCTGGGGGAAGGCTTTTAGCAGTGGTTGGGGTTGTGCCCACCCACATCCCCAAAAACCAATAGGTCTACTTTCAGACTGCCTGCTGGCTTTGATCTCTCACAATCAGATAAAAAGCATTACAGCATTTTGCATTATAAGCATTTAAAATGCTTTGGAATAAATAACCTGAATGATTACCAAGTGAGTGCACAATTATATTCAAGTATGCATCTGCATACACAGAATATATATATGTAATTATACATAGCTGACCTGAGGAGTGTTAGCTTTTATACAACAGCCTCAGCTGTGTGTCAACCCCAAGTAAGTGTCAGAATATTTCAGGAGGATCACAGCTGCTGCACAGTTGACAGACACATTCACCATCATAATTACTGAATAATACATTACACTAATCTGATTGGTATTGACTATTACAGTTACATTTGTGACCTTGGGGATACATTAAATCAAAGGGGAAGCCATTCTTGTTTCACCCAATGTCCTGTGGTGATGTGCAAACCTCATCTGCAAGTCTTTTTTCCTTGAATTTCTCTCTGTTCCATTTGATGTGACATCAAGATGGAAGTCAGTATTTGAACAGAATGGGCTTTTTCATCTTTCCTCTTTCATTTGACTGTACTCTGTTGTTCCACTACAGAATAATAAAAAAACTTGCACCTTTTTTTGTCCAGCCAGTGCACTATGATCCCAGTCTAGAAAGTGTCAGAATCTAACAGAGCATTCCAAACCTTGTAGTAATTGCTTTCTCAGCAGAGACTATAACTAATTTGAAAAAACTCTTTGGAATGCCACCAAACATGCTTATTATTTACTCTAAGAAATGTAGCACTGTCAGGAACCATACATTCTTGTGCTTTCAGGTAGGATGCACAAAGCCATGTGCATAATGAGCTGGTCACATGAAGCACATCAGTTCACAAGTGAGAGAAACCAATCTCTGATTTTTTTTCTTTGTCATTAACTGACGATAGTGACATAGAAAAAAAAGCTGGTGAAGTGTCCAGGGATAATTGGATAGGCATTGATTTAACTCCTATCCTTTTGCTAGAGAGAGAGAATGATTAAAGTATTTTGTTGTAAATCCATCATGTGTAGCACATGTACACCATTTCTGATGTGTTGCCAGCTTTCCTGAGTCAGTCTTGTGATTTGTGAGCCTGCACCCAAGCTGTGTTTCTATCCCACAACACAGCTGTCTCGTGCCTTATTTTAAACAAATGAAATAAGTCAAAACTTCAAAATAATCTAACTGGCAGGCACATTTCTCTCATATGCTGTCATGCAAATAAATGTCTTCAACTGTATTCCTTAGTTGTCTGGAGTCTATAGTATGTTAAGGTTGAATACATGACAGTATTTAAGGTAAAAGACATTAAAGAGACACAATTATTCCCAAAATAAGCATTACGACCCTTGGCAATTTAGAGTTAAAATACAACTTCAAAGAAATACAAACACATTAAGGTACAGAAATGCACAGTTAAGCACCCAAACATCCTTAATTCCATGCTGTAGTGAGACCAATGGGATAGCTACATAATTAGGGTTAAGGCATATTTGTGTTTGAGAGCTCAACATTTACCCAAAGCTGATTTTTAAAGACATTCAGTTTATAGTTTTCCCCCCAATAGCCTCACTTAAAACTATCTCCATGTCTTGTTGAATAGTGCTTAGAAATGCTGGCGAGTAATAAATGGGGGAAGAGCAGAAGTGGTGTGTCATCTGGCTGCATTATTCCTGCATCTGGCCATCATTCAGTCTTGCTTCTAGGAGATCCTAAAATTCACAAGAGGTAATTAAAGGGCCTCCACTTTGTGTACAGAACACTTTTTCAACTCATGGTCTTTGTTCAAATACATTTACTTTTTCCATCAGTCACATGGGTATCTAAGGATTGCTACAGAGAATCACCATGGGATGTGCAGATGCTTTCTCCTTTATAAATTTTTCACACTGGTTCTATTAAGTTGAGTGGACTTCCAGCCTGTAAGAATAGAACTTGATCCCTCCAGACCAACAAACGCTCAATGCAGATACCCTGATGAAGAGAAATAATGCACACAGACCACTGCGCCTACTTTTTTTTTGTTGGTCAGCATCTGTTCAGTACACATGTGAGAGTTTTAGGAGAAAATAACGGGTATTTTAAGAAACCCATGAAGCTGTTTGTCTAAGAGAGATGCCCTGATGTTCTTTGGAACTGAAGATAAATCAGCCTCTATGATCATATATCCAATGCCAATTAAGTTAGTGGGCAGAAAATTCTCATGTGAATGGTGCATGAAAAATCAGATATGGTGCTTTTTTGTCCTCAGTATGGCTCTGTACCATCAGGAAAACTTTGTATAACAAAATTTTGAGGAGATCGTTCCACTTCCCCACCAGTAAACTCTCTGCAATGGCCTACAAAGAGAACTTAATTAAAACCACAGATGATACTCTAAGGGAGGAAGATTACTTGCCATTGTAGATGGAGATACTTCAAGGGGAAAGGTCAGAATTCAAAGATAGGAGGCAACTATTCTATTAACATTCAAGACGATGGTTCAAGGAGACAGCTAAAGTTAGCAAATCAGTCTTCCCACATTTAATCCTGTCCTTGAAAGAACTGATCTTCAGTATGGACAGGTCAGCTCTTACAGTACTATCAAAATTTTTAGATAGCTGCTGTGATAAAGAAGAAAAGCCCTGATTCCCTCTTCTACTACTTTTATATTAGTTAACAACATCAACTTTACTGGTGTAACTTCTGAGGAACTTCTAAGAAGGAAATCAGACCCAAAAAGTACATAGCAAACAGTGATCTGTCCATCAAGGAACTAATTCTGTTTCATGCTCAGCCCCTAATGCTGCCAAAGGACAATTCCCTGGGGAAGCACAGTTATCTTACATTGATCTTTTCAAGCTCTGGTACAGAGGGGGTGGTGGAGGTGGGAGGGGGTAGGCCTGCGGTGCACACTGCTGAGATTCTGGGTTGCTCTGGATTATGATTCTCCATAAATCAGTGCACCCTTAGGAATGCACTCATTTACACCAGGCGCTGTTTCAGTCCCTGAAGTAATTCAAGATCCTGACATTACCAAAATGGCTTATAGTTACCTTTAGCTTTCCTCTTCCCTTACGCTGTTGCTTTGCCCTCAGTCTCAGCCTTGCACTTTGCCGGGACCAAAAGGCATAGGCTATGTCTATATTGCCCAGCATTTTTGAAAAAAAAAAATTCAGGATAAGTATTTTGAAATAATTATCTCAAAAAAACTTTTATTCAAAATGCTATTTTAGGACAACAGTCCGTGGACAGCTCATTGTCTTGAAATACCACGGCTTTTTTTTTTTTTTTGTTAAAAAAGAAAGTCTACAGCAGACTTTCTTTTTTGAAAAAAAGAAAGTCAATGGATGAGATAAGGAGCTCCTAGGCAGCTCATACTCTCTCTAAGCAGCATAAATATACAACAGGTGTTCAAACAAGTCAACTGCTTGGCTCATTGCCTTCTAATTTGTTTCTAGGAGACCTGTGTTAAAGGCTCAGAACAGCAGGCCACTTTGTGCCAGCACCAGGAAAGGTGACGTTGTCATTTAGAAAAGACTGAAATTATACACTCTGAAAGTAGAGTAGTTGGAAAGAATATGGGCTGCGGGGAGCAGAACCGTTATGGAATACAGTCAACCATTATAACATTGATCAAAGCACAAAGTCATGCAGATTTTGCTTGCGATGCTCAGGAACAAGAACGAAAGGAAGAATTTGGTTTTGAGTATATGGGGTAGGTGTAGTTGGGAGAGATTGATGACATGTTAAATTGCAAGTAGCTGATAGTGTAATTAAGTAATAAAGCTCTCCAAGTAGTAATTATAGGACATGTCACATGGACTTATAATACAGAAGGCCAAAGGCCAAATAATTAACCATCTGAGAAGTACAACAATTCCCTGGAAATGTGCAATCTGGAGTGTTACTGGTACAATGCAATAGAATTTTATAAATTTAAAAAAAGAACCAGGGTATTTGATGCTACAGTACTAGGAATAATGAGAACATAAAGACAAATGTAGAGGTGATCTATCTATCTAGCTTTTTATAAGGTCACTGTAGTTCTGTTGATTCCAGAATGGTTGTAATATCAACACTGAAGTTATGGATCAATAAATTCACGTGTGTAACTTACATGTTAGAGAAGAAGTGACTGAGTGGAGAACTGTGGGGTGAAACTAAGGGTATGTCTACACTTACAATTTAATTCAAATTAATGAGGATTAATTTGAATTAAATTAATGGATGGCTATACTAGCTTTCATCACTTCGAACTAAGGAAGTCCTTAGATCAAATTAATGAAAGCTTTCTTTGAAGTTATAAAGCCTACTTTAACTTTAAAGCAGGGATTAATTCAAACTAATGCCCAATAGAACCATGTTTATTTGAACCTTCCATGGTGCCCCTCTTCTAATTCAAACTAGCAAGTCTTGTCCATGGACACGCTAGTTTGAATTGGGTTTCTAGTAGGGCCATGATAGTTTGAATTAACATAATTCAAACTAATCATTATTAGTTTGAATTAATTAGTTTGAATTAAGTTAATTTGAACTAATTTTCTAAGTGTAGACATAGCCTAAGAGATCCAGCAAAAACTGACCTGTGTATTTCTATCTGCTCTCAATTTGTGAGTGCACACAACCTGAGAGACCCACGCTGTCTCCTGAACTTTGCAAGAGTGTGGCAAGAAACTTTGTGCCCCAGAAATTCCTACATCTATGAGCATGTTAGGGTGACTAGCTAACAAGTGTCTATACAAGACAAACCCTAAATATGGGGACTCTTCCTATAAAACAGGGACATCTGATCACTCTAGCACATGCAAATGTTAGAACTTATACCTTCAAAGCACATTTGCTCCTATGGCTTTTCAGGTACAAATTCTAGGCATGCTTAAATATGAGGAATCAATGTTCTCACAGATGTTTGCACCTGCTAAGTGCAGGTCCTAGAATGGGATTGAGAAGATGGGAGATTCTCCTCTCATATCTTTCACGCTCCTTTTGTTTTATTTTTTTCCGGCCTCACCTCTTGCTCTTCCATCCCCCGGAAACTGAATAGAAAAGCTGTACAGATACATAAACTATGTGAAAGTTCCCCCTGGATTTGGTCCATGTGTCCTGTCTTTCAGCAATGAGCTTTTCCTTTGTGTGCAAGAATGGATGGATGAATGGGTTAGGGGATGTGGGGAAGAAGCCAAGCACAGATGAAAGTATCATTGTCAAGTACTCGGGTTTTTAAGTCAAACTCAGAATGGCAAGAACTGCAGGTGCATCCAATACTAGTATTTAGAAATAATAATAAAAAAAAGAGGCAGATCCTTCTTCTGTTCATTTTATTGGGAGAAGGACCTGATTATTACAGGGTGACTGGTCCTTTAAGAGGAGACAGGTCCAGTCCCATCTGTGATGGATCAGCTACTTCCCAGTTGAGACTGATCACTGAGGGATCAGATTGTTATGAAAGCTATTGAATAGCTCAGCTGGACTAAACATTTAGATGAAGCTGGTGGGTTCTGAAGCAGAATGAGTTGCGGGGGGGGGGCTGGAAAAGAATATATAGGAGGTGCTGGGGATAGAATGAATGGTGTGCTGAATCTGTATGGTTTGGAAGAAATAAAAGCTGAAGGTCTGGGGAAAGTGATCCTGAAATAAATTTGGAATGTGGTGTCCCTCACCATAGCTAGTTCTCCTTCCTGGGTTGAGGGGGCAAGCCAGCAGTCCTTTGGTTGGATGAAGGAAAAGGAAAAAGAGAAAATGCACCCTTATATTAGAAATATAGAGATTGTCAGCTCAGGGGTCCATTTAGTGTCAATCTTGTCTCTGAAAGTAGCCAGTACCTAAACTTCAAAAGAAATGACAATTAACCCATTAATGGACTTGTGCTTTTATAAGAAGTTTCTTTTTAACCTTAGCCTGGTTAATGACTGGCTCAAGACCTGAAGTACAGGGATTTATATCCATTTTTTAAAAAACCCTACCCAATGTAGCTGTGGATGTTCTTTATGGAATTGTCAGTCTCTAAAATTCAATGATCAAGAGGCAGGGTCCAAAAACAGAGATTTGTTTTGATTTTTCTAAAATATTTTTGGTGGTTTGTTTTTTTTTTTTTTTAGTATGCCTTTTGGTCTCTGCACCTCTAAGTTAGACTTGCTTCATATTTTCAAGATGTTAATTGCAGCCAGAGAGTTAAGAGCTTTTTGGTGGTGGTGGTGGTGGTGGTGAGACTGTAATGCAATAATCTTGATCCCAGGAGCTAGGCTTTAAGATTGCACCAAAAGTTGCAGTGCTTAGGATAAAATCCTGAGAGGTTGGCAACACTACATTAAGTACAGTCTTTTACTGAATAGTGCTATGTTAATGGTCTTATATCAGGGAGAGGCAATGAGTTGCACAGGTTAGTTGAGTTGTAGAAGAATTTCCTTATATAAGTTCTCAAGTAGTTGCTTTTTAATTTTATGTTATGTCCCTTGGACTAATAATAAGAGCTGTTGACTTATCTTCTTTAAAGTGTTCATTATTTTATATACCTCTCTATTGTCGCCTCTTATTCCTCTCGTTCTAAGATATATAGTTCTAATCTTTTAAATCTCTCCTAATACAGCAGTTTTCATGCCTCTGGTCATTTTCATTGACCTTTCCTAGCCCCTTTTTTTATATTTTATTTCTACTATATCCTTTTTTAAGTTAGAGGTACTCAGAGTGGATCACGATGTACATGGTGAGGAGTTATTCTATATAATGGTTGTGTAATATTTTCTGTATTATCCTCTAACCCCTTCTTAATAAAACCTAACAACTCATTTGCATTTTTACCACCATTGTACATTGAATAAATATTTTATTAAGCTGCAAGCAATGATGCCTAAATCTCTTCTTGAGTGGTTAAGGTTCATTTAGAAATGACCAATCTGTATGAATTGTTCAAATTATTTGTTTGTTCCTTTCATCTGAACTTATCTGCATTAGATCTGTTCTGTCATCATACTGTCCCTTTCAGAAGCATCTTATACAGTTCCTTAAATTCTTTGCATTGTAAATCTACCAAAGATTGTCTAAATAATTGTTACTTTAGCCACCAGTATTTATTAAAAATCTAGAAAAGCCAATTAACAATACACATTGGTTCTAGTACAGATCCTTGCAGCATCCTACTATTCTCTTTTCCCCCACCTTTTGTTTTGTCATTTAACTGCTCTCTGATCTTTGTCTACAGCAGTGTCACTCCTGAGCCACATCAGTGTAGGTGAAAGAAGAATGAGGTCTATTGCTCAACCACCAGTAATCATTTAAATTAATAGAATTCAGCTTAATTGTTCATGGGCTATTCACTATAACTATTTCTAGTCTTCCCTCTTATGAATGAACATTTGTTTGTAAAATCTTGTTTTGTAGTATTCACCCAAGCTATAGCACTAGTCACACATTCATTTTAGCCTGCCACTAGGATCACAGTGATCATTTTTTATTAGGATTCTTATGCCTTTAAGTAGACCTCTCACCATTTAAGAGCACAGAATGGGAGCTTCCTTTCAGTATTGAACCACCTACATCTTTAAGAGACTGTGGGAGCCTATAAGGCTGGCAGCAACAAGGATAACAGCCCCTCCTCCCCAAGGTCAGTGGGGCTCTGAATGGTTCTAGGGCCCATGGATTGCAGTTTTCCCATGGTGTTCAGTTCTTGGGTGGGGAAGTGAGCACCAAAAAGCTCTAGGTGTCTGTGATGGTGTGATCTAGGTTGTACCTATTTAGCCCATCTCCAGGGCTGCCACTTCAACATTTTTTAAAATGTCCCATACTCACTTTTCAGTCTGGAAGAGAAATTCTCTCTCTACCTCACCCACGTTCTCTCTTGCCAACAACATAACCTCATTTATCTGATTTCTTGTGCCAGTGAAGTAACAGATACATATTTTCATCCTCTTTTACTTACTGTTTCATAAGAAGTTTTTTTCCCCCACCTTCCCCCTCAAACTTTTAGTAAATGAAGCAGAGAAATTGCAATAACTTGCTGGGGATGAGTCTGCAGAGAACAAGAGAGCCAGGCTCCCTCTGTTTTGATAGCAAAGGCATTTGCTACTCAAACTCAGTATTAGAATGTACAGCAAATGACTGCCAAGAGAGAAACTGAAGGCAGTAGGTGAACTTATGGCTGGGATTAACAGAGCAATAGAAACATTATCCCAGAATTAAGGACTCCTAACTTCTGTGAACTAAAGATTCATGGCAATTCTTTATATAGGGAGCGGACATAAAATAACAGACACACAATAATTATTCCTTGAAGTGTTGTAGTTGCGTTGGTGCTAGGGTATTAGAGATGTTGGATACATAATATCATTTATTGCCTAACTTCCACTGGTGAAAGAAAGGAAGTTTTGATTTTAAGCAGAGCTCTTCTTCAGCTACAGAACCACATCTACACTACAAAATTTATTCAACCTAAATTGTGTTGGCATATAGTCATTGCAGTAATTACATATCTTTTGCATTCTGTGCTTGGTTCTTTATTGCAATGGCACATGTCCATATCAGGAACACTTGTATCAATTGTACTGTCAGTGTGAGACATGCCTCTGAAATCCAGTAATAGTTGTGTAATGGGTTTGCCTCTCCGCCCTGCTCTTCCATCCCACCCATGGAACTGCAAAAGACACTTGGAGACCTTTTTGTTTTTAGCCACTCATGGTTTATTTACAGTGTCTTTTGGAATTTCCCACCACCACACAGCACCTTGCTTAGGCCAGTCATTGTCAGGGCTGCTCAGGTTCCAGGGAGCAAGGCAAAACCATCATATACCACCCTAGACTGCCCCCCGCCCCCGGCTTTCTCAAAAGCCCCTAGGGCTTTGTTTTTAGCCGTGCTAAGCCAGCATGGTAGGTGTACCTCTTGGCCTAATCAACCTTCTGGGAGGCTGCTTATCCTGTGCCTATGCAGCTGCCTCTGATAAGGCAATTAGCCCCAGCCAGCTACCTGCTCTGCTGCCCAGAGCCAGCGAAGCTAGTGTGGTAGGGGGCTGCTCAGGGGTTCACCCAAGGGCACCCTGTCACAAGTCAACATAAGCAATGCACTGTTTAAACTGACAAGTGTATCAATCTAACTATATTGAAATTGACTCTACGCTGCTTGTGGAGGTGAAATTAAGTCAGCGTAGCAGGATAGTTTTATGTTGGAGGAAGAGAAATTTGATGCTTCTATAGTTAGGTTGGCATAAGCCCCCTCATATTGTTCTAACTCTGTAGACTAGACCAGATCTGGGAAATGTCATCAATCTCACAGCTAGCTACAAGATAGAACACATTGTTTGATGTAAGGTGTTAAAACTTGTATGAGACCATTCAAGGGAAACTAGACAGTAAACACTTCTACTGTCTTAGGACAAAGGAGGATCCATGCGTCTTGCAAAGTGTGGAAGGAGTGATTAATCATGATAGCAATGGAGACATATCTGCAGGGTTTACAGCTGATATGGTGAGGTCTGGTGCTGTTTTGAGTTGGTGGGTCAGAGGCCTGGTCAAATGACTCAGCTTGTGCTATGGGGCTAAAAACAGCATGGTGGATGAATCTGCTCAGGCTGGAGCTTGAGCTCTGAAACCCAGGAAGGGGGGTCTCAGACCTTGGGTTTTCACCTGAGTGGCAATATCTACATTGATATTTTGAGCCCCATAGCATAAGACTAAATCAATTGACCCATGCTCTGAGGTTCACCACAGGGTATATGTGTGGGTGGTTTTCTTTGGTTTGTTTTTCAGTGTAGACATACCCTTAAACTATCTGTGCCTCTGTTTTATTCACTCCTTCTTACATGGGTAGAATATAGGCAAGTGGCTAAACTCCCAGAGGTGCTGGGAGCCTTTATTTAATGTTGATAGGCTACCTTGTAATTTTTCACTCAAGATACTATAAGTGCAAAGCCTTATTAATTATTCAAAGGGGATGAGCTGAGGGAAGGAGTTCTTCTCTCTGTTTGCACTAGATCAGCTAGTTAGCAAACATTTTTCACCTCAGAAAATAAAAGGAAAGTTTCAGACTCCCGTTACCTGCCTCTTCTAAAAGTTTTTTAGCTATTCCTTGTGCCCAAGTGCTAATTTTCTCCCTCCAGTCCTGTAGGACCCAGTGTTTCTGAGCACAGCTTGTTAACGATTTTATCTTTTTTTCAGCAAAGCATAGTATTGCATGGGTAAATGCGAAGACATTATATATCAGTTAGCAAACTTACTGGCAGCTCTTATACTTAGTGTAGCAGTATTAGTCTATTCCATGCAGCTGCTGTTAAAAACATTCATATTTTATATTTTCATTGACTTTTATTTCTTAGTCTAAGTGAATCAGCTGAAGGATATGAACCATCCAAAACAGAGGTAAGAATATATTTTAGTTGGCTTTCAGGGGATACTTGTTGCATGTTAAATATCATTTGGCAATTATTTAATGAAGTTTAACAAGTATGTAATAGATACATTACTTATGACCTTCATGTGAAACCTCAATGAATATATTTAACCGATTGTCAGTCAATTAATGTACATGAGATTTTTCAAGAAGCACAGGGGCTTTATTTTGACTGCCTACCTCTTAAAGTAGGTTTACCCACCTGTTAACCATTTGCTGTCTATATTTTATGACCAAATATTTACACAAAACCTTCTCATTTGTCCCCATGATGTATGAAGACACATTCATTTGTAAACACGAGCTTTTACCTGAGTATATATGGCTCAGCTTACCCGTTATATATACTGCATTCCATTCAAAACATCAATAAATACAATTACGTGTTCTGCACATGCAAATATAGCAGGTTTTGCATTTCTAAAATACTGGTGCCCACAAGTTTTTGTGCAGGGAGAGAAGACTGTGAAAACTTGGCCTTTAAGAGTAAATCCCTACATTGTATTTCTTTTCTTTAACTGTCAGGGCTTCCTCTGACTGAAAAGTAACACTAGTTGCACTACAGGAGGACTTTGTTATGTAATGTTCTACACTCATAAGGAATCTTAAACTATCCAGAAACACCTCTAAATTCTCAAGGTCATTGGTTTTCAAACTCGGGGGGGTTCATCCCCCTGGGATGAGGGAGGAATGACTAGGCAGGTTATGAATTTTTTGTTTCTTCAAAATAGTGTTGATAAAATTAAAATCCCTCCCACTAACAGAGTCTTCTGCTCCAGCTCCTGCCACTGTGGCCAGATTGGAAGGAAAAAGAGAATGGAGGGACAAGGAGCCAGGGAGTATGACTGTTCTGGGCACAGGAGGCAGGGACAGCCCCATTCACCTCTCCAGAGGCCGATGTACATGTGAGCCTTTGGGGAGGTAACACTGCCCTGCCTGGGGGCTTCAGCAATTTCATGCCAGGTTTGGGGCTCCATCAGCCAGTGAATTATTCTGGAAAGGACCCCAAGGAGAGGTGGCATAATGTGGTGGTCTGTATCCTCCTGTGGCTGCCCACCTAGAGCATGTCCTGGGCCAAGAACAGTGGGGTACCCCAACCAGGTGGGCTCCCACGTGGTTGCAGAAATAACAGTTCTTATAAACAATGGGGCACACATTGGACATGAATCTCTGAGGGGGTCATGGGGTACAGCAAAAAAAAAAAAATCTGGGAAGTGCTGCCCAGTTGCCATTCCAAACTGAAGTTTAACTTCCACTTTTTGGGTTTGGCTACAGTAGGATAATTGTCCAATACTGAAAATATTTTTCAGCAACAGATTCTTGCTTTTTTAGAAAATGATGTTAAAAACAAGCTTAGCTGGTAGTGTTGATAGGATAAAATCATTTTCCACCCCATTCCAGAAAGTGTTATAGAGACGGCATGCAGTGTTATGCCTTCTGTAAAGAAGTGAAAATGGCTTTGTCCCTTCTACTGGTGCACAAGCAGCTAAGCATTTCAACACCTGTATGAAAAGGATAGAAAAACAGATGCAAAATCATTGGGTGCCAACCATTTTCAGTACGAAGGCTTGTGTTCCTTGAGAGGTCCTTCGTTATGCCTCCACTTCAGCTGATATATAACCTCATGAACTAGTTTCCAAATTCTGTCCTCTCTTGCTTATCTGATTCCCTTTGTGATTTCACAGTCTTCAGAACATCACAAAATGTTACACAGAGGATGATGTGCTGTCTTTTGAAAAGGAAAAATGATTTATGTGAAGACAAACTGTGATGGGAAAAGCGAGAAAACAACCCAGACCTAAACACATAGTTGAACTGGCTGAAAAATGTATAAAATGACAATTTTAGCTGAATCCACCATCACTCATTTAGAAAGTGCTTCAATTCCTTTTGAAGGAAGGGCTAGACAGCGGTTTTTCTGTAGTATTTTAACCCTTGTTCATGTGTCTATGTATATCTGTTAACACAGAACATTTGCAAAACACAAGATAATTGCATTTCTCCAATTTTAAGTGATGCACTTATTTACACAATGTTTTTTTCTAATACTATGCTTTTTGCTGATTTCACATGTCCTTCCTTTAAAGAAAGCAGAAACCCTGAATTGCACAGTCTTAGGGAAAGCCTAGTGTTGAGATCCAAAGGGCTAAGAGGTAAGAAGATATATCTTGTTCTTTTCTTCTGCAGAAAGGACACCCCAGCAGATTAAAGTAACTGGATTTGATCAGCATTTCCCATTTGCACTGGGCTCTTTGTAAATTGAAATGTAAAAGGTCAAAGCTTCAAGAGCATTCTTCATTTCTCAAGAGGTTCGTTCACTACTATAATTTAACAGCCATGCCAAAACTGATAAGATTTTGGAATCTCTCCATGATATGTATTAATGTCACAGGTCAAATATAAAGGCTTCCGTGTAATTTATTTCTCCAAGCACACTGAAGATAATAACTCAGGCACAGAGCAATATGTTAAAACTAAATTATATTCAATAAAGATGACTTATGCTACTCATTTAAAAACTAAATACACCTGGCTAATTTTGGAGTGATGTGCTGACTTCTACAACGTGCTTCAGCAGTGGACAAATGGACAGCTTTTAATGTGCATTGTTCTAATCAACATTGTGTTCCTTGAGTACATCTCTAAGGTTCCCACTCCCCTGTGTAGAAACATTGAATTAAATTATCACTTTGGCTTGGATGGCTTCTTGTTCTGCTCTGCTTTGCACTCTGCTGTCTAAGGCACAAGAATAAGAAGTGTCCCATGTACATTAAAATAGGACGTGTGGATGTGATGCAGATGGTATTGTGCAAGTAAGGCCAGATTCTGCATATGGAGATTCAGTTGATGTGTAGTGCTTTAATGATAATTTAATGAGAAAAAGGGCTGGAATCACCATACGTGAAAAAGAAATAGTCTATCGAATAGGTGCAGCAAAGTAATCTACTATACACTTCCTTCCCCTGATATTAAACCATCGTACCTTAAAAATTTATCATGGCTACTTTGAAGGGCCACTGGATGGTTCACTGTCTGTCCTTCTCCTAGGACTCCCAAACAGTGTGCTAGCTAGCTGGTGAGGTTCTGTGCTTTGGAACTGGCCAACACAGACCTGTTATCTGAGTAGCAGTTTTCATTGATGACTACTGTGAGGTCAATTTGAACTTGTGATGTAGAGTGAGAATCATCCTTCTACAGAAGGCCAGCACAAGGCTCACTTACTGTTCTGTTTTCTTAGTATAAGGCTGAATGTCACCCTTAAAATAGAAAAGACTCATATTCTGTTCCCAATAGCTTTACTCTACCTGGTTTCTTATTAACATGTTTTGCAATAAATTTAGCGCACTGTTTCTCTTTGCAAGTATTTCTTTCTTCTACCAAGGCTTTGAGTCAATACTATTTGACTCAGAGCATCTGATTATGATCGGACAGTACAAGATTTATTTTAGGTAGTAAACAGGTCTCCAAGAATCTATGAAATTATAACATAGTTGTATTTTTTTGCATATGCTTTCACAGGCTTATGAAACTGGGCTGTGCATCAAACATTCAACTGCTAAGTATTGAAGGGTCATATAATTCCTGCACTGTTATTCTAAATGAGGATTGGACACAATGCATCTCCAGGAACTGGGGAGAACAGTTAGGAAGGATATAAGATAACTCTGCTCATTGCTCAGAAGGGATGTGTTTAGGTGGAGGCAATGGCAAGCCTACCCCACGATGACAGCCTATGTACAGGTATCTCAAGACTTAGTGCTTACATTTCTCCCCCATGCATTGGAGACATACAAAGGTATGTCCCCTGATAACTGCTTTTCACAGAGTACACTTACCTGTCCCCTCACCAGCATAACCCTCAAAGTTTGTATTGAGTCTTAAATCAGATTTTCTTGTAGGGCTTAATTTGCTATTAGCACAGTATTCCAGTATTATAACTGCAATATTTCAGGAAAATAGCTCACAGACTAGGATCTAATTAATGGCCATAGCTATGAGCTGGGTTTCAAAGCTGATTCATGTCAATGACAATGCTACCAAGTTAGGCATCAACAGATAACAACAATGGAGTAAAGGAAGCAATGGCCAAACACCAACTTGGTTCCCAAAATCAGAACAGTGAAAAGTTGCTAGAACTGTCCCTGGTGTTAGGGCTCATAATCAGTGTAACACTATTCCCACACAAGGATATTCATGACATAACTTAGCTTCACCAAATGGAGTCACCAAGAATCAGTCTGACCTCCCAGGTAGCAGAAGTAAATTGAAATCAAATGAGCATAAAAAGGAGCTGATACTGGTAGTAAGCATAATCTGTGTGGCATATTAAGCTGAAGAAAAGCAAAATGCCAAAAAGCCCCAAGAAAAGTGACAGCAAAAGACAAAACGTTACAGCAGGAAACAAGAAGTCAACACTGACAGTCATGGTATTTGGTGCATGACAGCATCATAGGCACATCAACTGCATCTGGTTTCCAGAAGAACAAACCTAAAGTCTGGATAAGTGAGGATATAAAGAACTGTGTGAAAGCAAGCAAACAGGGCAAAGCAAACATCAACACCTCAGCAACAAAAAAGCAGCAGTGAACAATCTGTATACAACAAAGAACAAAACAGTAAACAAGCACCATCAGAAGCGGTGAGTAGAAATACGTGAATAACATCACCAAAGCAGCTGAAGTGGCTGCTGAAAGATGCAATATTAAAATACTTTATCAGCTTAAGAGGGTCTTTGCACCAGCCAGAGGCAGCCAGAGGCCTGCCAAGGATAAACACGGGAAGAATAATTACAGAAAGAGCAAGCGTGTGATGGGTGGAACACTTTCAAGAGGTGCTTAAATAGAGCAATATCACAAAGAACTATTGACTTCAGTAACCAAAAAAAAAAAAAAAAAAAAAAGCCTAACATCATAACCCCTCATATCACAAAGAGGAGAAAGAGACTACAAAAAAGCTAAAGCTTAGGAAAGATGAGGTTAATAATCAGTTGTGGAAGAACAAATCTAATGAAAACCTCAGCAACTCACAATTTAAGCATTATTGCAGAAGGCAAAGGAATATAGGCAGTGAGCTAATTTACATACATTGGCAGTACCATTCAGGCCAGTGGGGATATCCAGCAGAAATAATATCATGAATTTTCAAGTCATCAGCTGCATTTACTAGCGTAAAAGAGATTGTGTAACTGAAAGTTTCCAATCTAAAGCCCAAACTACTCATCGTCGACTCAGATATTATTTCCACTTTGCTATGCTGATGTGAAGGCTGGAAATCCACCCAAGGTACAGATAGACATCTAAATGCCTTATACGCCAAATTTCTTAGGTATTAAATGGAATGAATCTATAATGATTGCCAAGCTTCAACAGCAAACCCTTAGCTTCAAAGTTATCCAGAAAAGATAGTTGAAATATTTGGGATATACACTAAAAATGAAGGCAAAATGTCTGTCTGCTATGGCAGGGGTGCCACTGGGCAGCTGAAGGAACATGCAAAATGAGTCAGCCCAAGAAATTCCCTCAAATGCAATGCAGAGAAAAAATATTTAAGAGACTTAACAGCACAGAAGACATAGAAAGAGTAGACCAGATTAGACTGTGGGCTTGTCCACATGATACTTTAGTCTTGACCACAGGGGTGTAAATTTTAGTCCACAATAGCATGTTGCATGCTAACTGGCATAAATAGATCCTGCTAGCATGCACCAGAAGTTTCCTAGTGCATACTAATATAGTCAACATGGGTCAGTTCTCAGCAATACAGCAGTGCAGACTAGCCCTGAGTTGGACCTTGTTTATGTTGTAAGTGATGTCTGGTGCACGAGAATGATTAGGATTTGTGTGCCTAGTAAATAAAGACTAAGGTAATTAAAAGGGTTGTTGAGTTTAAAAATAAACAGCACTGGAGGTAATTATCCACCAGAGGAGTACATACAAGATGTGATACAAATGTGGGGTTCGTATCTCCTCCCACCCTTCCCTCAGATTCCTGTTCACTTCTATATTTATTCTGTGTGACAATCTGCTAGAGGTGCTAGAAATGTGAGTTACTGTGTTGTCCTCTCCACATCAGCAAATGAGTGTTTTGCTATTGCTGAGCAGTATTGTAAAACTCTGACACACCAGCTTGTCACCCTCGCTAACAAATTCTTCAGGACTCTGCCAATCCAAAACTTGTCTTGCAGGTAACAGTGAATACCTACAGCTTTCAAACACATGTTTCTCTACAGTGTTCAGCTCACACAATGAACATGCACAGAAGTTCATTGCTCCTTTAAAGAGACAATACACCACAGCTTATTAATTTAACTGGAGTTTGACAAATACTTTTATTTCAATAACAGCACTGAATTTATGCATAATAACAAAAGTATCAGAGTAAGGGATAGCAAGTAACAAGGAATAAAGTTTGAAAGGGCTTCAAACAATAGTAAGAATTTGATTCTAAGGCTGTGTTCACACAGCACTTTTGTTTCGAAACAACCTCGTTGTTTCGAAACAAAAAAAACCATGTTCACACGACGCAC
>ML682026.1:19117360-19127765 GCA_007922195.1 Podocnemis expansa | reverse complement strand
TCACAGTGTGAACCTGCTATTTCGTTTCTCGCTTTTTTTCTTATTTCGAAATGACTTTTTTGCTAATTTGAAGTAAGTCATTTCGAAATAAGGTGTTATTTCGAAACAAGTTGTTTCGAAACAACTTGTTTCGAAATAACCATGTCTGTGTGAACACAGCCTAAGACTTAAACTTAATTTCATCTAGTTAAAATCTTTTCCAAAGCAGGTTTCTCACCTAAATTCAGTTTCCAGAGTCTTCAACCCTCTTAGCTGAAAGACCCAGCATTCTGTGATTTCAAGCATGCTGGCTCTTTGGATCTCTCAAGTGACGGATGCCAAAATGGCTTTTTTTCTCACTTGTCTTCCTAATGTTCATTGTCACTGCTTCAAAGGCAGGAAGGCTTCCTGGGTGTTCAGTCACCACCTCCAGTTTTTATGTGGTCATCTTTCCCCACTGACTCCCCTGATAGCTTTGATTACATTGCATGTAAATGTGCCTTCATTGGCTCCGCCTGATGACCAGACTGATCAAAAAAGAAAATATACATTCCCTTGTCTTTGGCTTTTCAGTTGTTTGCCAAACACATTTTTTTTTTAAAAATATATAAAATAACTTCTCTCTGGGTTGCCTTGATCTTGATCCAGGTTGCCCTGTTCTCCAAAGAACCATCCAAGGTGTACTCCCAACTGCAGTGCAACAACACAATAACAGCAGAGCCACCAACAGCAGAAACTGAACAGTACTGGAAGAACATATGGGAGAAAGAGAAGACTCATAACACCAGTGCAAAGTGGCTGCAGGACCTGAGAAGAGACCACAGCAATCTCCCAGAACAGGAACCAGTCACTATCACAGTAGCAGACATCCAACAGTGGGTCAAGAACATGAAGAGCTGGACAGCACCTGGACCGGACATGATGCACACCTACTGGCTAAAGAAACTAACAGCAGTGCATGAACGCCTAGCAGCGCAGACGAACCAGCTGCTAGCAGCAGGCTCCCACCCAGACTGGCTAACACAAGGAAGGACAGTGCTGATCATGAAAGACCCCCACAAGGGAACAGCACTGTCCAATTACCAGCCAATAACCTGCCTCCCCACAACATGGAAAGTCCTATCAGCCATCATAGCCACCAAGCTACAGGACCACATGGGCCAGTACATGAGCACAGCTCAGAAGGGCATTGGGAACAACACCAGAGGCTCAAAACACCAGTTGCTCATAGACAGAGCAGTTGCCCAAGACTCAAGGTCTAGACAGACCAATCTGAGCACACCCTGGATTGACTACAGGAAAGCCTACGACTCAATGCCGCACACATGGATCTGTGAATGTCTGGCGCTATACAAAGTCAACAGGACACTCAGGACCTTCCTCAAGAACTCAATGGGACTGTGGAAGACAACACTGGAAGTCAACTCAAGACAGCTTGCACAAGTGGCCATCAAGTGCGGCATATACCAAGGTGATGCGCTGTCCCTGCTGCTGTTCTACATTGGCTTGAACCCCCTCAGCCAGATAATCACAAGGACTGGATATGGATACAAGTTCAAGAGTGGAACTACCATTAGCCACCTCCTCTACATGGATGACATCAAGCTGTATGCTAAGAATGAACGAGACATCAACTCGCTAATCCACCTGACATGGATCTACAGTGAGGATATTGGGATGTCATTCAGACTGGAGAAGTGTGGCCGGATGGTAGTAAAGAGAGGAAAGGTAGTCAAGACTGATGGGGTGGAACTACCAGCAGGCCACATAGCAGACATACAGACCAGCTACAAGTACCTTGGCATCCCACAGTCACATGGGAACCACAATGAGGAGGCAAGGAAGACAGCAACATCCAAGTACCACCAAAGGATAAGACAGGTCCTGAAGAGCCAGCTCAATGGGAAGAACAAGATCCACGCCATCAACAGGTACGCCCTGCCAGTCATCAGATACCATGCCGGTATAGTGAGCTGGCCAAAGGAGGACATGGAGGCTGCCGACGTGAAGACCTGGAAGCTCCTCACAATGTAAGGAGGTTTCCACCCCAGATCCAACACCCAGAGACTGTACACCAGCCGGAAAGAATGCGGGCGGGGTTTGGTGAGTGTCAAAGCCACTGTCCTGGATGAAACCCAGAGCATCCAGGAGTACATCAGTAAGATGGCACCCAAAGATGAGCTGCTGAGAGAATGCCTGAGGCAGCAGCAGACATGGGAGGAAGATCAAGCAGAAGTTCCATGGCAAGACAAGACCCTGCATGGGATGTACCATCGACAGACAGCTGAGGTGGCTGACATTGGGAAATCCTACCAGTGGCTGGAAAGGGCTGGACTAAAAGACAGCACTGAGGCACTGATCATAGCAGCACAAGAACAGGCACTAAGCACCAGATCCATTGAAGCAGGGGTCTACCACACTAGACAGGACCCAAGGTGCAGACTGTGCAGGGAGGCCACAGAGACAGTCCAACACATAGTGGCAGGATGTAAGATGCAGGCAGGAACAGCATACACTGAACGGCACAACCAAGTAGCTGGCATTGTGTACAGGAACATCTGCACAGTGTATGGGCTAGACCCTCCCAAGTCCAGATGGGAGATCCCACAGAAGGTCGTGGAGAATAACAGGGCTAAGATTCTGTGGGACTTCCAGATCCAGATGGACAGGCAGGTACTGGCCAATCAACCAGACATCGTGGTAATAGACAAGGACCAGAAGACAGCGGTGGTGATAGATGTAGCAGTGCCAAGTGACAGCAACATCAGGAAGAAGGAGTGTGAGAAGCTGGAGAAGTACCAGGGCCTGAAAGAGGAACTAGAGAGGATGCGGAAAGTGAAGGCCAAAGTGGTCCCAGTGGTGGCAGGAGCACTCGGGGCTGTGACTCCTAAGCTGGGAGAGTGGCTCCAACAGATCCCAGGAACAACATCAGAGCTCTCTGTCCAGAAGAGTGCAGTGCTAGGAACAGCTAAGATACTGTGCAGAACCCTCAAACTCCCAGGCCTTTGGTAGAGGACCCGAGGTTGAGGAAGACACATACCACCCATAGGGGTGAGAGGGGAATTTTTTTTTGTATATCTCACAAGAATATTCATGATCTGTGAGTTATGTTTTCCAGTGACTATAGTGCAGGCTACATTTTGGGTATATGTCAAGACAACAGTGTGTTAAGTGTATTGAGTAGGTGAGGTTTGATGAAAGCTGCTGATGGAAAGTAGTGAACCATGAATGGGCTTCTGTGTCATGCTCCTGATAGCATGCAAAATGCTAATTAGTACATTTTTCTTCCTCCCTTCTCTCCTTTCTTTCCTCTATCAGTCCATCCATCTGTCTGTCTCTTCCTCCTTCCTTCCTTTACACTTGCTTAGACTGGCTCCTCAGAGCAGGGAGGAACTGACCTTTTTTTATATATTTGTACAGCATGATCCTGATCTACAATTGACTGGGCCCACCTGAGTGCTGCAACAATAATAATTATAATCAGTTCGTGTTTTTATATGATGCCTATCACCATACCATCTAGCCTTTATAAATTGCATTGGAATTAATTAAGAGTATTAATTAAGAGTATCAGTGTTTCTGTAGTTGTACCAGTCCCAAAGTTTTAGAGAGACTAGGTGGGTGAAGTAATATCTTTCACTGGATCAGCTCCTGTTGGTGAGAAAGGCAAGCTTTAACAGAACTCCAGGAAAGATAATCTGAGTGCCACAACAAAATATACCATAAAACAGAGCATTTAGCATAAACAGGTAGCGTATATTCTAAGGGACCTTTCAAAATAGGTAGCACATGTTCTAAGGGACCATTCAAGGTGTATAGGCCTTTCTTCCTGCAGTTTGAGAAAGTATTTGTTTTAACGGGGTGTGTGTGTGTGTGTGTGTGTTGTAAGGTAAGTGAGAGCAGTCTCAAGTCAGTGGTTACCTTCTACATGCCTGCCTGAAGATCCTGCAGTTCAGTCATTCTTGTCTGAGCTTGGACTATGAATTGATCTTTGGTTGCTCAGTATAAGGTCCAGATATATCAATGGTCATCAGAACTTGAAGACAATGAGGGATGGACACACAGTATCAAAGAAAATTATAAGGATAGCTCAAGATCTTCACCAAATGCTCAAAACAAACCTTCCATCTGGTTCTGCAGACTTAGAGAAATACCTGGATATTTAGGTGCTAATTGAAACCAAATTTCCCAAGCATTGAAAGTTCTCTTAGCACTAAAAATATATTCTGTGTCTTACATGTTCTTACAGGGGCAAGATTCCTGGCACCATGCTGCACATCTTTACTTTATAGCTCTGCTTCTCCCTCCCTGATAGGCACCCAGGATTTGGCTCATCTCTGATCAAATAGATAGCGTGCATGATGACAGACTGCTTCAATCTAGATAGTCTGCAGCATGAAAGATCTTAAGGACTCAACTCTGAGTAAGTGGTAGCCTCCAACTTGTTTAGTAATTACAGGATTTTGGGCCCTCCACCTTGTAATGTTTGTCTAAAGAAACTTGGACATTTTTCTGCAGAACAATGGTATCAAAATAAAATAGCCCAAATTTTGCATGCACAATTTTTGCAATTGCATGAACAAATTGGTTGCATACTGGAGCGCACATTTTGTACCTGCTCCTGTGAAAATGTAGTCTAAGTTTCCAGGCTTTGGAAATAGATGGATTTGTATTAGATGCATAATCCAAGTTTCAGTGTGTCCTGCTGTGTAAGTGCTGAGAATGAGGGAAAGGTCTGTTCAAAGGATGTCTCTTTTGAATCGTTGGTAGGTCTTGCCTATAACCAGAAGGTGCACTATGCAGAGGCTGTCAAAGAGAGCTTCTAGGGAGAGCTTAAAAATAAATGAATGGGTAGGAAGAGCAAACAGATTGGGCAAAGCTTTCTGGAAGGAACAAGAAAGGAAGGAAACAGTGCATGAAATAAACATATGGATGGACAGAGAGGAAAGAATAAACTGAATACAAAAGGCCTAAGGGGGGTAAAATGATCAGGGAAACAACTCAGGAAACAAGACTAGGAAAAAACTGAGTAGAAAATAGGTCAGCTGAGAAGTTTCAAAGTTGTCTGTATGCAAATACAAGAGAAAGAGGACAAAGAAAATAGAAACAAATGCACAATGTATAGTAAATGTACACCAAGGGGTTTGCAGTATAGGGACTTAAAGAATACCTGAGAAAGCAGCAGTGTTCTGTTGGGACCCATATGGCAGGATATAGACGGTGTAGTGGAAGTTTAAGACAAAGCAAAGTGCATCTTTATATGCATTGCGATCTGGAAGTTATAGCAGTGACTGCCACAGGTGAATGAGTCAGTCAAAACTTGTACTTGGGCTCTGTCCCAGAAAGATGAGCCAGGTATAAAATTCAGGATAATTGTGCTGGCTGCAGAGCAAAGCTCAGAACCTATAGCATGTAAGGCAGCTTTCCCATGACTTTCTATCAAATCTAAGGAGAAGTTTGGAGGCAGAATGGTAGGTCACATTCCTCTCCCATAACCATCACTTATGCCAGTAATATTTTTGACTCATGGTTGCAATGCAGAGCTCAGAAGGCTGACTTACAAACAAGGCTCCTTCTCTCCATGAGTCTTTTTGTCTCCCTTGTGAAATCATCCACTGTGGAAACAAGTATATTGTGAGTGATGTGTTCATGCATAATCCTTCAGTGCAAATAATACAATTGCCCACAATCTCTCCTGTAGCACAGTTGGAGAACCTTGGAGGAGCTATTTATAAGGCACAGTCACTTTTGTGAGTCAAAAATAGTCATGCAGGAAACATATAATGCTATGAGATTAGTATGCATTTTCTATAAACCCAGCTTCATGATTGTTTCCGATGTAAATAATTTTCAACAATAAGTGAGGGGACATCAAAATTTTGTTCCATGTAGGCAACCATGGGACTAAAATGAGTCACGTCCCTGAAAATGATGCACTTAAGAGTTATGATTGGGTTATGTGGGACCATAGGGATTGAAAACTATATATGCTGCTGGTTGTAAATTGAGTTTTGGAGCTGTGAAGTCTAGCCATCATACTTGTAGAAAATATTAAGAAATACGTGAGACACATTGAGCTAAACTATATCTGGACCTTCAGACCCTGTATCTTGTAACCTGTGGACTTGGCAGCTGGGAGTAGTGAGAGAGTAGGGGAAGGAAATTAAACTAGTGACTGGACAACTAACCACTTGTGTTGTATGTGCACCTGGGAGCTACTTGTACCGCATTTGGTGAACACTACCAGCTGAATTTTATAGGTCTTTGTTGAATTATTATTTGAAGGCTAATTGCATTTTCTCTGTCCCCAGCTCTATAGCTGGTTGCATACTACTCGGTGATTATGCTATTTGGTAAATTTGGTAATTGAAGGATATATTATTAAAAGATCTATTCAAACACAACTTTTTTCTGCTACTTGATCAGCTGCTGGGCAAGATTTTGCCCTTGCACGTGGCTGTGAGAATTGCAAGGCTTCTAACAATGTGCATTTAATGAACAAATTGAGGAAAAGGAAGGAAGCTTCAAATATTCAGGAGTGATTGTCTGTGGCTATGTCACAGGACCACTGACCTGTCAGGAAGGGCCCTGGCTGATCTTCTGAGCTACCATGGGAGCAAGCAAGTGCTCCTGGCAGCGTCCCTTGAGCTAATTAGTAATGGGCATCAACTGAGATAGAAAGAGTCTGCTAGAATACCACAGAAGGAAGAGGGCTTCAAAAAAAGACCTGCAGCCTGAAAGAAACTCACAGTAGCTAAAGTAGGTCTCTGGAGGGGCAAGCCCAGAATGGGGGCTCAAAGTTGACAGAGAGAGCCCCAAAGGAAACTGTCAGCATCCCAGGAAAAGGAGACAACTTGACAATCGGTCATTAGTTAATGTCAGCCTGCAGACATGAGAGTCCTTCAAAGAGGGTTCTTCCTGTCTGTGAGGGGCCAAGCTGAAAGGTCCATAGGGAGCAGTGTAGGTGGGAAGGGGAAGTTGTGAGCTGTGGCCTTAAGGCTCTTATCAATGAAATGCTGAGATAAGGGCTTATAACGAGGAATATAGGGAGACTGCTTCAATGAAATCCTGGAGTTCGTGGCGAAGGGAGGCAGTAGTGGAAATCCTGCTGGGCATAAATCAGTAGAAGAAATCTGCATGGACTGGGAGAAGAAGTCCAGAAGCAGAAAGTATCATGAGCCCAAGAAGAAAAACAGAAGAACTTATCAGTTTAGAGACTATTTTGGACTTTCATTTGGAGCTTTCTGTTACACTGGAAGGGGGCTGGAGGTACATGTGAAGTGGCCAGAGGGTTGGAAAAACAACAAGCAGTTGTGTGGCACTTTAAGACTAACAGATTTATTTTTTGCATGAGCTTTCGTGGGAGAAGATCCCACTTCCTCAGATGCTTCGAAGATGGGTGAACTTACAGAAAGGAATGAAACTAAATGCAAGGGGGTGTAAAACATAGGATCAGGTCATAAAGTAACAGCAAATCAGAACAGTTTACAGGCTCAAAGAATGGGAAGCCTGAAGTCAAATTACCCTTTGTAATGGGAAAAGAACACATAGTCTCGATTGAGTCTTACTTTCACAGAATTTAGCTTGCATATTAATTCAAGTTCAGTTGTTTCTCTTTGGAGTCTTGATGTCCCAGGTACATCTCTAATGACAGTCGTTAACAAATCCATCATCGAGTGATTAGGAAGATGGAAGTGCTCAGCAACTGGTTTCTTTGATTTCTGATATCAACTCTGTGCTCATTCAGTCTCTTACGGAGCGATCGTCCTGTTTGTCCAATATATAAGGTGTTGGGGCATTTCTTGCACATGATGGCATAAACCACATTAGTAGATGAGCAGGTTGATGACAGGCAGAGATGGCCTTCACCTGTCCAGGAAGGGGAAGAGTGTGTTTGGGCACAGACTGGCTGACCTAGTGAGGAGGGCTTTAAACTAGGTTCAACGGGGGAAGGAGACCAAAGCCCACAGGTAAGTGGCAATGTGGGAGATCTGGGGGAAGGGATGGAACTTGGGGGGGTGTTGGGACTGTAGTACCAGGAATAAAAGAGAAGGTAGTTGGAACATGGGGGGGGGAATCAAATAATTGTCTTAAATGTTCCACTGAAGCGCCAACACATGAGGAGAGTGGGGGAGGAGGACTCCCAGAAAAAATGCAAGGAGGTATATGTAATAGAATTGAAAACCAAACTGACAAAGTAGGGCAAGTGACCAGGTATCTTAGGTGCCTATACACTAATGCGAGGAGCCTGGGAAATAAACAGGAAGAATTGGAAGTACTAGTGCAGACAAGGAACTATGATATCATAGGAATAACGGAGACGTGGCAGGATAGTCTGCATGACTGGAGCTCTGCCATGGATGGGTATAAACTGTTCAGGAAAGACAGGTAGGGAAGAAGAGGGGGAGGAGTAGCACTATATGTAAAAGAGCTCTATGACTGCTCAGAGCTCCATTATGGAAGTGGAAGCGTGCCTGTAGAAAGTCTGTGGGTTACATTGAGAGGGGAAAGCAACAAGGGGGATGTTGTGGTGGGGGTCTGCTATAGACCACCAGACCAGAAGCAGGAGGTGGATGAGGTGTTCTATGGACAACTAGCGGAAGCCTGTAGATCACAGGCCCTGGTGCTCATGGGGGACTTCAATTACCCTGACATCTGCTGGGAGGCCAATACAGCAGTGCATGGGCAATCCAGGAAGTTTTTAGAGAGTGTTGGGGGCAACTTTCTAGTACAAATGCTGGAGGAACCAACTAGGGGCCTTGCACCTCTTGACCTGCTGCTCACAAACAGGGAAGAATTGATCAGGGAGGTAGAGCTAAATGGCAAGCTAGGCAGTAGTGACCATGACATGGTTGAGTTCAGGATGCTCATTAAAGGAAGGAAGGAAAGAAGCAAAACAAAAACCCTGGACTTCAAAAAAGCAGATTTTGGGTCCCTCAGGGACCTGATTGGCAGGATTCCTTGGGAAGCTAATCTGAAGGGGAAAGGAGTCCAAGAAAGCTGGTTATATTTTAAAGAAACCCTGCTAAGGGCACAGGAAGTTGCCATTCCAATTAGGAGAAAGAATAAACATGTGAGGCAGCCAGAATGGCTTAGCAGAGAACTCTGCTCCGAGCTTAAACATAAAAAGGAAGTTTACAGGAAGTGGAAGCTTGGTCAGATGACCAAGGAGGCATATAAATATATTGCTAGGGGCTGCAGGGATAAAATCAGAAAGGCCAAAGGACAAATGGAGCTGCAGCTAGTGAGGGATGTAAAGGATAACAAGAAGGGGTTCTACAAGTATGTTAATAACAAGAAGAGGATCAGGGATGGTGTAGGCCTCTTGCTGAATGGGGCAGGCATCCTCGTGACAGAGGATGAAGAAAAAGCTGAAGTGCTCAATGCTTTTTTTTGCTTCAGTTTTCACAGGCAGGGTCAGCTCCCAGCCCACTACCATGAGTATGGCAGATTGGAGAGAAGAAGACAGGCCCTTGATGACGGAAGGTCAGGTTTGGGACTGCTTAAAGAAGCTGGATGTGCACAAGTCCATGGGGCCGGATGAACTGCATCCAAGGGTGCTGAGGGAATTGGCTGATGAGATAGCAGCACTGCTGGCTGTTATCTTTCAAAACTCATGGAGAACAGGGGAGGTGCCAGAGGATTGGAAAAAAGCAAATGTAGTGCCTATTTTCAAGTAAGGGAAAAAGGAGGATCCGGGGAATTATAGACCAGTCAGCCTTGCCTCAATCCCTGGCAAAATTATGGAGCAGATTCTTAAAGAATCCATCCTCAAACACTTAGAAGAAAATAAAGTGATCAGGAACAGTCAGCATGGATTTACCAAGGGTAAATCATGTCTGACCAATCTCATTTCCTTCTATGAGCAGATGACTGGTTTTCTGGATGCAGGAAGAACCGTTGATGTGATATACCTTGATTTTAGCAAGGCTTTTGATACAGTTGCCCACAGCATTCTCACTGGCAAATTAAGGAAGTATGGGTTGGATAGGTGGACTATAAGGTGGATAGAAAACTGGCTAGATCAATGGTTTCAGCGTGTAGGAATCAATGGTTCCACGTCTAGCTGGCAACCAGTCACGAGTGGTGTGCCCCAGGGGTCGGTCCTGGGGCCAGTTCTGTTCAACATTTTCATCAATGATCTGGATGATGGAATAGACTGCACTCTCAGTAAGTTTGCGGATGACACCAAGCTGGGGGGAACAGTAGACACGTTGGAGGGCAAGGACAGGATTCAGGGAGACCTAGATAAATTGGAACAGTGGGCAAGTAAAAATCTTATGAGCTTCAATAAGGACAAGTGTAAAATCCTGCATATGGGATGGAATAACCCAATGCACTGCTACAGGCTGGGGAACATTCAGCTAAGTAGCAGCAGGGTAAAAAAGGACCTGGGGGTCATGGTGGATGGGAAGCTGGATATGAG
>ML682026.1:19103880-19117260 GCA_007922195.1 Podocnemis expansa | reverse complement strand
GACAGGGACATGCTAGAGAGAGTTCAGAGGAGGGCAACCAAAATGATCAAAGGGCTGGAGCACAAGCCCTATGAGGAAAGACTGAAAGCATTAGGCTTATTTAGTCTGCAGAAGAGAAGATTGGGGGGGATTTGATAGCAACCTTCAACTACTTGAAGGGATGCTCTAAGGAAGATGGAGCTCGACTGTTCTCGGTGGTAACAGAGGACAGAACAAGGAGCAATGGTCTCAAGTTGCAGTTAGGGAGGTCGAGGCTGGATATTAGAAAAAACTTTTTTACTAGGCGAGTGGTGAAGCATTGGAATGAGCTGCCAAGGGAGGTGGTGGAGTCTCCATCTTTGGAGGTGTTTAAGGCCCTGCTGGACAAAACCATGACTGGGATGGTTTAGTGGGAGTGGTCCTGCCTCTGGCAGGGGGTTGGACTAGATGACCTATGAGGTCCCTTCCAACCCTAGGATTCTATGATTCTCTGATTCTATAAATGAGCCTTTGATGGAGTAGCAGGCTTGATTAGGACCTATGATGGTGTCTGTTGTGTAGATATGTGGGCAGACTTGGCAGCGTGGTTTTTTGCAGAGGGTTGGAGCCATGCAAGACCTATCGAGAGGCCGATGTCTTTCAGAAGACACTGGAGTTAAGGAAAACTGCAACATTATGTCCTGACACAAGGGGTGATCTAATGGTAAAGAGCACACCCAACCTAAAGTGGTACACTTTATCAGCTTCGTATACAATATTAGGCCTGTCCGACATAGGACAAAGCAAAAACTCCACTATGCAGATGAACAGTCACCTTCCATTCCAAACATATCTTTTTTCCATATATAAAAGTCAATTAATGATTCCAGTAATTATGTGAATTAAATGAGAAACTTGCTAGCAACACAACGTGACTGCACACAGTGTGTTTGTGACTACTGCGGGACAAATGGGACTGCAGAACCACTTGGCACCTCCCAAATCATAGGCCATAGCTTAAAGCCATAGTCTGTTCCAACTCTGTTCTGTTACTTCAGATTGCAACATTCCTATGTGAAAATAAAATGCTTTCACATCTGCAGGATGTGTGGATGTCTGTTTGCTTGATCTCTGTCATACTGCAGGTTTGCAGACAGAGGAAGTGTTCAAAGCCTCTTTCTGCTCTTGCAAATTGCAGTGGATGTTTGTTTGGTGAGCGCGGCTTACGCCCCCCTGTCTACTCAGTGCAATCCAATTACTGCATGTGTGACAGATAAAAGCATCATGTCTACAGTAAGACCTGACACTGTGGCTTAAACAAAGGCGAATGGCACTAAAATAGGCACTCCCACTTCTGACTTAGCTGTGGAAATAGCTGTATCATACCCTGAAAGTGACAGCTAAAACGTAAGAAAAGGTCTTTGCATCAATCACTGACCCAGAGAAATCCATATTTGTTAAACAGAGTGACTATCTCCCAGCACTGAGGATGTATAAAGCTGTTACTCAGAGGGACTGGAGATAGTTTCATTTTGGTCCATCAATGGTCATAAATGCAAGAAAACTTTCTTGGTGCTATTTTAGCTCTGGAGTGCCTGACCTACCTATATTTAGACTTATATTTGTAGACAGTTAAAGTACTTATTTACATATTCATTATCAGTTTGAAGTAGCCTTGTTTTTTTTCAGTGAATAGTCTATGAACTGATCTCAGTTTTAGCAGATACATTTGTTATTGGTAAGTATTAGCCACATACTTGGATCAATTTTTAAATATGGGCTGTTTGCAGGATGCTGTGTCAGGTTATTGGCCTAATCATGGTCTAAGATGGGTCATCTGTGTGACATGGTCTAGTTTTTGCCCCCAAACTAGATGGGTCAATTTTTTTAAGGAGTACAATTAATGATAAACTATGAGTATTTTGTTCATACGTAAACCCCCTTGTTCACATGCAAAGACGTGTATCTGTATGAAGAACAGCCATTCTTTGAATGTGGGTGTGAATAAAATTTTTATTATATGACTCTTTCCTTTACAGAAAGAAATTAACAAAGGACTGAACACAAACCAGGTACTTTATGGACTAATATCATAAACGTGGCCTTTGCCCCGAAGAGCTTACTGGTAAATTCTAATTGCAAACATGAGGTGAGTAACTGCAACAAACAACAGGAGGGCTAAGTGCCCTTTTCCTGGTCTAACCCCTATTGTATATCACAGCTGACTTTGCACCCAAGAGGCATGGGATGGGTGGTGCCTTCAGAGGAACAGTTCCACCACATGCTTCGCTCTTGAATAACGGGGCATTGCCAGCTTGGCCAGCAGTCAGGTATTTCCTTCTTGCCCTAACGGCCAAGTGTTGGTGTGAATGTGGGAGACGCATCTTCAAACAGCACAAGGCTTCAACCTACCATCTTTAGGACTGAGGGTTTACCTATTTTGTTTTGTTTGCCATATATACACGATTTCTTACAAAGAAAATGGTGCTCAGAGCTACATGTGTGATACAGATATTTGATGTTTTTCTGTATTTAAGTTATTCAGTGTTATGAGTGGTTGTATTAGTTTTTTATAGTTCCAGAGAGACAAAAGGAGATAAAGATACCCCAGGTCAAGGGCACAGGTTTTTTCAAATATCATCTCTAAAGTTTGGTGTAATCAAGTACTCTCTGAATAAGGGTTACATCTGCAAAACAAGCCTTCCAGAGATGCCCCTTTGAAAAATAAAATAAGTGAACTTGGAAAAATAATTGCTGAGAAGGGAAAAGCCTCTTGTAAAAGTTCAAAAAACATTGTGAAACCCTTTACTTTTAAAAATGTTCTAGAAGTTTCAAGAAAGGTGAACTTATGCTGTGTTTCCCCTTCTTGTAGCCCTCTTTCCTATTGATCTGCTTGGCAAGGCACTTGTGCACTTGAGTAAATGCACTGACTTGAATGGTACGTAAGCATGTGCTTAAACCAGGAGTGTGGCTATGGGTGCGCCCGGGTGGGCATATGCCTACCTGGTTGGCCAGCAGACCCTCCCACCCCCATCTACAGTAGCACCTGGCATTGGCGCAAGCCTGGCTGCCATGACTGTAAAATCAGCCAGCAGAAGATGACCCTGAACAGCAGCACCACAGGCAGATGGGCAGCGGTGGGCTGCTCTCCACCTGCAGGTCCAGCCCTGGGCAGATGCTGTGACTTTGCCATGGCAGGGGCCAGGCTGCCTCTCCGCCTCCTTCCGATGCTCTGTTAGGCAACTGAAATGTCAGCAAGAAACTTCCAATCTCATGTACAGAGGCAGGATTTACCAGGCCCAGCCAGAATGCAGGGGCTGGCTATGCCCCTGGCTTAAACCCCTTGTGGAATCAGGGGCTATCAATGGTGAATATCTAGATTTGCCTGATATCAGTGGCCAAAGTCTACTTTGTATTCAAAGTCCAAATTCATCCTCTTGGAAAAGTCATGAAGCACTGTTAGAGCCTTTTATTCATTATTAGGCAGTATAGACTTCTCTTTGGTCTAAGGAAACATTAAATGTCATGGAATCCAGCATGCTTACATGTCTGAGCAGTCTTGCTGTTTCTCAGAAGCCCATGTACTTAAAGGGAATCCATGCTTAATTAGTAATAAAAGAGGTTCAGGGGCATAACTAATTTTTTACTTTCATAACTGACACAGCAATCCCAGAGGTGCTAAGACATTGAATTGCCAAGCCTTGAAGTGCCAAGATTCAGCTTTGGCAAAACATGGCACAAATTAAGCATCGAAGGCCTCCCGGTATCTCTTTCCCTATCTGGACATTCCTCATCATTGGTATGAAGGCCTGGCTCAAGATCATCAAGGTTTTGTCCAATGCTGCAGTCCTTTTGCCCTCCACTGACCTTTGATACACAACTTCTGCCAGAAATATTTTCTTCCATTTAAAGCTCACCATCTTCACAACCTTAAACCTAATGTGCCAGTCTATACTTGCATGATCTCCAGTGCCTCTGTGAGGCACTGTTAAAAAAATTAGCTCCTGGTGTTTTAAACTGCTGGTTCTGCACAAGTGGTAATGCACAGGCAAACTCATGCCTAATTTGCACATGCACGTACTGTGATTGCATGGAAAAATGGAGTAATTGCACATGGAAATGGACAATTATGCACTTAAAGGCCAACTGCACATCCTATTACCCAATTTGATTATGCAGTCATAGTAACTCTCAGCGGGGGTGCCTCTTGGCATATCGAGTGGTGGAGGGTTGAGGGGAGTCTAAAGATTTACAGAAATTGTCCCAGAGTTTTACATAATAATGTCAGCTTTGTGAATTAACTAACTAAAATAGCAATGCTGCAGCTTACACGAGTCTTCTGTTTTGGGGTACAGGCATATGACTAGAATTGTAGGCTGACAGAGGGATCACAGGAGGGGTCGGAGATGGAGATTAGGTCTAGGGACCTGAGGATTTGAAGTGTGATTGAGGTGTTTGGAGGGAGGAGACCCTGGCAGTGGGAGGAGAAGCTGATTGAGGAGGGTTTAGGGGCTGGAGTTGAGTGGGTCAAGGGCAGGGCCAGATTATTAAAGGGACTTCAGGGGCTTAAGCCCTGGGCTCCAAGCAAAAAAGGGGCGCAGGGAGAGGAGCCCTGGACCAGAGGCCAGGCTCTGTGCTCCATCCCACTCATGGGCCAAAGCAGGCTAGTACCTATTTGCTCCACCAGTGAGGTGGGGCTGTCTGGCTTATGGAGAGGCCTTCCCCAGACCACTTCGAACTGGTCAGCTTCTTCTCACCTCCCAGTCAGAGTGGCCAGAGAGGACTGGGAGCACCCTCTGGCCCCAGCCTCCCCCACTAGCAATGGGTGTGCAGCAGCCAGCCTGTGCAGCCTTGGGGGGGGGCAGCGTGGTCAGGGGACCCCAGGCAGCAGGGCCCCTGGCCAGTTAATCTGGCCCTGGTTACGGGTATGGGAAATGGGCCTCACTGGATCTGATCTTGAGGAGTGAAGCTGACTGGCTTTGTGGTGCCCGTGACTCCTGGCTGCCAAGTAATTGCACACTTTTATGCACTAATTAGGAAAACAGACCCTGATGCATAGGCATTTTCATCTAAGAAAATTAGATTTCCAGTTCTGTATATAGAGAGGAAAAAATCTCGGTGTTCTAGCAGATAGATCTTCAAAACACAAAAAGAGTCAACTCAATTTGCACCCTTTCTGGAAAGATCAAGAGACTGACCAATAACTGACCCTGCCATGATTATTCTCATGTCTTTCAGCACAGCGTTGAGGTATAAAGCATGGTGACATATTTGGATTGGGAGGATTTGAACATCAGTTTTCACTACTCTATTTTGTTTAGTGGCTGCATAAAAAGTCTTTGGTTTGTAAACATGGTGGTTCTAACTAGTGATGTGAGAATAAAGGATATTTTTTAAATTCACTGGTTAAGTCCTCAAAATCAAAATATTTTCCTTTTCGTTTGACCTGAAAACAAAACAAGAGGCTAACTAAAAAGGCTGGGAAAAATAGTTCTGAGTCAGATAAACCATTCTGGAATGATTTCAAGATTTTTTAAAACACTTTTAATAATAATTAAATAATAAATGGACTTGTCTAAATGAGAAGTGATTTAGAATTGAAAAATCAAAACATTTTGATTTCCTCTGAATTTTTTAGCCATAACAAGTCACCAAAATCAACACACATTTGTGAAAGATTTCAGCTGCTCCCATATCTGCATTTTTTGCCTGAGAAAAGTTTCAGCAGAAAAGTTTCACATTCATTTAGTTCCAGCGCCTTCTGGCCTTGTCCACTTTGGGCAAGCAAACCTTGTTAGATGATATTAAACTAGGCCCATATTTAAAGTCCCCCTGTAGGTGGCACAGCTGGGCCAGTACTACATTAAAGAATGATCAGCTTTCCCAAATTCATCCATGTACCCAGGTTACTGGGGCAGCGCCCCCTTGTGACCCTTCCAGGCACAAGTCTCAGAGTGCTAGGTTTCTGTCCCAAGATAATCACAGTTTGGTCCTCTGGCCAATGTGCCCTTCATCCTGAACATCTCAGGGCTGCAACCCAGGGCATCTTTTCCACCAAGAGAAACAGAGCTCCGTCATCCTTCCTGGTCGCCCCTGAACTGGGCCAAGCCCGCTGCGAGCATGACATTGGCTGCATCTGTAGAGAGGTGAGGGCAAGAGGGTCCACACGCTTCCCATAGCTCTTTCATTGTAGACCCTGAACTCCTTAACTCTTTCCTTGCTGATGTGTGGCCTATCAGTCCCATCACAGTCCTGTGTAGTCAAGGACTGAGTACACATTCCTAGTGTTGTCTTCCAAAGTGCCCTTACTCTTTGTATAATAAAGGCTGGATATGCAGGAATACTGATACAAGACTTGTTTATTTCCATTTTCTTGCCAGATGACAATGGTCAGGCTTGCTGCTGATACTGTCACATGACGGAGGTCAGTATCTAACAATTGCAGAGCCATACACTTAGCCTTCTGAAAACCAGGGGCTGGATATTGTAGAAATCAGCTCTTATGCAGTTGTTTTGAAGCTGTGATGTGAAATACAGAAGGGATCTTTTCATGATGTTCAAACTCTTCACCTTGACAACCCTTTGCCCCTAGCTCTGGAATCTTTAGCAATTAGCTTCCTTTTCTTGGAAAGTGTAATAAATCAAAATGAAGCTATCTGGTCTCCCCAGGACAAGCAAAGAAAATGTTTATTTGCTTCATAAACTCCCTGTTAGAGACAGAAACTAGAATTGGCTTCCTTGCATGACAGTTTGCAAAAATACCCAGCATGCTTTGAATCATCACTGTGATGCGGCCAATAAAACTGACATTGTTAAATGTTCTCATTTAGCCAGTATATTTTGATAACCCTACTTCCTGCTGTTACAGGAATGCGGAGCTGAAAGATAAAGCTGCACTTTATAAAAGTATATTTAATGTTCACACTGTAAATTTACTGGATGTGTTTTTAAGTTTCCTTGACGTCTTTTATTTGTTTAATACATGGGTCTATAAAAGCCGTTCCTCTTGGCCTGCTAATGAGCAATAGGGGACACACAGCCATTTAAAACTTGGAAGCAGGCACCAAAATGAGAGATGCCATAAAGGTTGCTGAAGCAGGAAACTTCAGATGTGTCCAGTCATGGTTTATGAGGCAGTAAGACAGAGTACACTCAGCACCAGACACGTGGCCTAGTATTGGTGTGCAGTGATGAATAAAATAGTGGGTGGATTGCAGGCAGGAAGCCCTCCATCAGCTGGGGAGCTCAGACTGGGAACATTGGAGAGGATAGCCTCACTTCTTAAGCTGGGGTTTTAATGGTGGGATGCTGTTTGTTAGGGACAGTCATTCCGGCAACTCCAACAAATGGTCCCTCTTGGCTTGGATATTAATCAGTTTTAGTTATGTAAAAATTCCAAGAGGTCTTCAACATGGAGCTTTTTCTGCGTGAAGGAAGGCAATTAAACTTTAGCTCTCCTCCTGCCTGGAGACCTAGCTCAGAGCTTTGTTGTGAAAGCTGTGCCAACGGCTCCTCACACCTGTCAGTGGCATGTGGGACTGAGGGGCTATGCCAGCTGGTGAGACTCTGTCAAAAAAAGTAAATGGAGGTGGCATGATCTGAAACCTCACCATGAATGATGCAGAGTTAGTTCCATTCTGCCTCTCCTCTACTGGAAATGCAATGGTGTAAAATGCTGGTGAGCACAATAGCATGTCTCTCTGACTCCATCACTTTTTTGGTTTCTGACTGGGATCATGGCCTCACACATAGTAGCTGAAAGGTCAACCTTTGTCCCACTGCAAGTGGAAGAGTAAGCACCTGTACACATGTAGAATCGTCAACATAGATGAACTTACTGAGCAACAAGGGAGGGATGGAAATTGTCTGTGAACTGCATACCTCAAATGGACATTTTTCAAGTCAATTGCCAATGAGCATAGCCGATGCTCAACTCTGTCTTATTTGTGCAGAACTGTGGTATTTCTGTTCTGCTCAGAACACCCTAAAACATATTTTCAGTTCAGTTCTAACCCTGAAATGGATGCCTCTATCACAGATACAGATTTATTAGTGCAGCGGGCTTTAAAAAACCCCAAACAACCCAAGTCCCAGAACTATGACACTGCATTATCAAATCATTCATGCCTAGGTCCATACTTCATATTCATGAGGTGAGTTACTGCTAGCTCTAGTCCCATATGGTTTGGACCCTGCACAAGAAGAAGGTAGTTTATTTTTCCCAAAAGGGAGCTGGATAAATGCCAGCCTGAGTCCAAGCATAAATAGGAACACCACCCCACCCTCACCCCCAAGCCCCAGGGCCTGTTAGTGAGTCATGCACATAAGCTCACACTCACAACGTGTAACAACTAAGCAGAGAGCATGTTTTTTAAAAAGTAAATAAAAGCACCTGGTATAGTCTCATGCACAAGCCATATATCACCAGATCTTACTTCTGCACACCTGTGTGTGCTTAAAATATCAGTCTTGGTTTAAACAGGTGATGCTCCATTGACTTAAAACTAGCTGTTCTCACTCAATTTGACCCTGAAAATAAACTGACAGAAATGAGGGCTACATTATATCCACCTCAGTGTTTTGGATTGTTTGGGTGGTGCCCTGGGCTCAACTGTCATCATCTCTCTTGTGGTACTGCCTGGTGGGTCCAAATGAGTTTTGGGCCCTATTGCACTAGGCACTGAATGTACATGGAGTAAGAGAGACTGCCTGTCCCAAGGAGTTGGAAATCTATCTAGACAAGGGTAGAAAGGAAAACAGGACCAAGACAAGCAAAGTGATTTCCCTGGGGGTTACACAGCAAGTCAGTGGCACAATCAGGATGAGATCCCAGTTCTTCTGATTTGATGTAATCCACTATCTGATAGTGCCAACTGCCGTGCAAGTCCTGTCGACATGGTGGGTGTCAGATGAAACCTAAGTTGTCTACGCTCTCATTTTTCCACAATTGAATCTCACTTAGTAGTTTTCTGTCCTTATGTCTCTATAACCTTTTGTTTCATTGCCACCCCATACTTTATGGTACCTCCCAATGTAGGGTCATTCACCTGCTGTTCTCTCCCATTTCTACATCATTAATAATGATGGCAAGAGTGAAATTACTCATCCATAGGTTGTCCCACTAGACACCACTTCCCCCAGTTTATCATGTTGCCATTTATCATTGTTATTTTTAGGAGCCTTGAGCCAACTTTCAGGCCACATAACAGTTCCCATATCAAAGCCTATTTTAATTCATTTTGAGATTAAGATTTCATGAAAGCTTGCAGCAAATGTTTTTCTAAAATGCAAATAAGACTACACCCACCACATTCCTTTCAGCTCCTAACTTTGTAGTTCTATTTTAATAAGTATTGAGTTTGTCTGGAAGATTGTTTTCTGTACAAAGCCTTTCAGTTTAAAGAGATTTTTATCTCTTAATATTTGTTTCAAGCTTAGAATTTAAATTTATAGGATGATGATTAACAGATTCACTCTTTTTCTAAAGATTGGTGCCAGTCTTTTCCATTCTGCTGGTATCTCCTGAGAGACCCATTGTTTTTTTCTCAGAAACAAGTCAAGTCAGTTAATATTTTTTAACATAGTAAAATGCATATAATTTGGATTATCTGATTTTATATGTTTTAAATTTCCAAAGGATTCCATTACTTGATTTTTATTCTGCTACTTCCTAAGTTTCCAGACTTTTTTTTTTACACATTTCTTGTTTAAAGATAGATTTCAAAAAGGCATTAGGTACTTTTTCAATAATATACACAATGACCTGTCACGTGTTCTACGTAGCATGCCTGCATGTGGAAGTGTAGTTTACCAATGTGCATGCTTGTTTTTGTGCAGTGGTAAGAGCAAAGACATAAAGAAATACATTCTGTGATGCAAGCTCCTCTGTCTGAGATCAAATCTTCATTGATGGCAGTAAATTTGTTGCCATCAGATGGATCTTCTGGATCAACTGCTTGTGTTTGTGAAGAGCTGCTTAACTGATCGAGAATTCAATCCCTGAATGCTATCCTGGCAACAGGAGTGATGGTGAGTCAAAGGGAGGACCTTCCCTTTAACTCAGAGCAATGGATATGCCAGTCATAACTAAGTTGAAGAGAAATACACAAGTTATTTTAATTAAGTTGCATATCTTCCTTTGACTGTCACCCAAAATAGTGGGTAGAGTAGACCTGCCATGTGTTGGTAGGAACAGTGTTGAACGCCTCTCTCTCAGGTCTTGTCTTTACTGATAGTGACAAATTTGGGGCCATCAGACTGACCTTCCCAACTGATGGATAGGGTCTGTGAAGACCCACTAACTTGATTGAAAAAATCAGGCCCTGGAGACCACCCCAGCAACTGGAATAGTGCTGACTCAAAGGGAGAGCCTTCTCTTCAACTCAGCACAATGGATGGGCTGGGCATAGGAAAGTTGAAGTGAAATATGCAAATTATTTTAATTAACTTGTGTATCTTCCTTCAACTACCACCAAAAATGGCAACCAGCATGGACCTGCTCTCAGAAGGCATTCCTTACATATTTGCCAGTGGTAACAAATTTAAGTCTGGCAAAAGGCCATTGAGGGGAATGAATCTGCATCCTGTCCTTTGATTCTATTCACTTAGAACCAAATAAGCCAGTTTTTCCCAATCATGCTAAATACTTTTAAACTTGAAAAGTTAATTGTTGCCCAACTTGTGGCCATCTCTCCATCCAGTTCCCCGCCGACTTGATTACAGCAGCATTTGCCTCATCTCAATATACGGTGAACTTGTTTCTGTCAATATCAAAAATAAGCAGAAATGTATCCAAATGAAATATTGATTATGTAATAAATATTTGATTGTTTTTCAGTAATGCAACATGCTCTAAAAACAACCAATCAAAAAAGCCCCCAGGAACAATGGGAAAAATTCCCCAACCCCAAGAGAGGGCCCAGAAAGGAGGAAAAACATAAAATCTGTGTTAAAAGCAGACCTTCCACACTCATTTTTTAAAAATGATTCAGATACAATAGTAGGAGCTTTGATGCACTTAATGATTGATCTAGTTGGGAGGTGAACTTATCTCTTCTGTCTCAATAATTTATCAGGAATAACAGTTCAGCAGGAAATATACCAAAGGTTGCATCTTGACAAAACAAAGAACAGAATCTGCTGTTGCAATGTTGTGTTTTGAAATGACTGTTTATTTTTATGTGCTACTTTCCTCTGTCCTTAGAGAAACCATTTTCTCTCTCCCATACATTGCAGTTTGTGCCAGATTTACTTATTTTTGCCCCTAGGTGAAAAAACAATCTTCCAATTTCCACTGCAATGGACTGTAAAAGCATACACCTGTGGCGACAGCTTGCAAAACATTAAACACTCATATTACATTTTTGTATGCATTTCCTTGGGAAGCTATGAAAGAAATGAAATGATTCAAAATTATATAAAAAATTACTAGAAGTGCCTTTCTACTCTGAGAATTGACTTTGGAAAAATGGCTTCAGGATGGGCAAGAGGGTTTTGTGGTTGTTACCTCTGGAGTTCTCCCATCACATTTGCTCAGTTTGCACATCCAAAAGATGGCAGGAGGGTTCTGTTTTTTCAGGGCTGCAAACTCATCCTAGCATCTGAAAATCAAGCTGGGTTATTTCTAACTGAGATGAGCTCTGAGGTGAGAGCTTCAGTTGTGGCAGTTCTGTAGATGATGCACATATTAGAATAGAAGTCACCTCACTTGACCATAGCTGTATTGGCTGTGGTGAAATATGGACAATAAAAACCAGTAATAAAAGTTTGTTTTTATCCACAGATGTGTGCCCAATTACACACACAGGGCAGATCCATTTCACAAGAAGATTAATGTAGTCATAGGGTAAAGTTCTGACGATTAAATGTGTTGATGAAGTTCCAAGCATGTTTTAATAGCTAGTAGAAGTTTCTTGAAAGAAGTTTCTATTTATCTTGCAAAGTTAATTTTCTGCTCTGCCATTTGGAGAAATAAATGCAGATTTTGTACTCACAAAATGGTGCCTGCTCCCTTTTGAGGACACTGGGTGTTGTGAACATAAAAATATCAGCTGGTTTGAGGCTGACTAAAAATTTGTCCCACAATGTCTATAAAATCATTTAAAAAAATTATACAGATTAGATGAGCAAGTGAGATGGGGCCATGCAAAGAGGGATAATGATTTCCAGCAAATTAAAGCTATCAGCTTTCTAGATATGGCAAAAAGTATGGTGTCTTCTTCATCATGCATCTGACAAAGTGGGTTGGAGCCCATGAAAGCTTATGCCCAAAGAAATCTGTTAGTCTACAAGGTGCCACAGGACTCTCGTTGTTTTTCCTCATCATGGTTATAAATGGGGAGGCACTGAGGCATCACAAAATGAGACAGGGGATGAGACATGCTCATCACAAATAAGGGAGGTGACCTTCACAGAAGTCTGCATCTTTCCTCTCGTTTTTCTCCAACCTCACCTGCATTTCCCTTCCTCCTTCCTTCCCACTTCCCCTTCACTCCTCTTCTGAACTTGTACTTCAAGGAGGCATATAAAGACATTGCTCGGGACTGCAGGGATAAAATCAGAAAGGCCAAAGGACAAATGGAGTTGTGACTAGCAAGGGATGTGAAGGATAACAGGAAGGGGTTCTACAAGTATATCAATAACAAGAAGAGGATCAGGGATGGTGTAGGTCCCTTACTGAATGGGGCAGGCATCCTCGTGACAGAGGATGAGGAAAAAGCTGAAGTGCTCAATGCTATTTTTCTTCAGTTTTCACAAGCAGGGTCAGCTCCCAGCCCACTACACTAGGTACAGTAGACTGGGGAGAAGAAGAGAGGCACTTGGTGACAGAAGGTCAGGTTAGGGACTGCTTAAAGAAACTAGATGTGCACAAGTCCATGGGGCCGGATGAACTGCATCCGAGGGTGCTGAAGGAGCTGGCTGATGAGATAGCAGTACCGTTGGCCATTATCTTTGAAAACTCGTGGCGAACAGGGGAGGTGCCAGAGGACTGGAAAAAAGCAAATATAGTACCTATCTTCAAGAAAGGCAAAAAGGAGGATCCAGGGAATTACAGACCTGTCAGCCTCACCTCAATCCCTGGAAAAATCATGGAGCAGCTTCTCAAAGAATCCATCCTGAAACACTTGGAGGAAAATAGAGTAATCGGGAACAGTCAGCATGGATTCACCAAGGGTAAATCATGCCTGACCAACCTCATCGCCTTCTATGATGAGATGACTGGATTTGTGGATGTGGGAAGAGCCGTTGATGTGATATACCTTGACTTTAGCAAGGCTTTTGATACAGTTTCCCACAGCATTCTCATTGGCAAATTAAGGAAGTATGGGTTAGATGCGTGGACTGTAAGGTGGATAGAAAACTGGCTAGAACAACGGTTTCAGCGCGTAGGAATCAATGGCTCCATGTCAAGTTGGCAGGCAG
>ML682026.1:19048721-19083880 GCA_007922195.1 Podocnemis expansa | reverse complement strand
CCCCCCCCAATTCCATATTATGCCAACTAAAATAGATAATGCTCACACCTGCATGTTGTGGGCTGACTTAGACATGTGGAATCTAAAGCCATGGTTGTTTACAAAGCAAATGTTAACCTGTTTCAAACAGCCACATAAGAGGTCCCCTCCTTAAGAAGAACACCAGCTAGTGAAGGGTAAAACAAGCAACATTAGGGCATTTCCTGTCTTGGTGATTAGATGCTCCTTTCACCGTAATCTGGAATAGTTTCTGGGATTATTTCCAGTTGACACAACACGGAGCAGTCATGAGGCTGTTCTACATTATGCAAATGACTGGAAAGAGCTCAAAAAGCATAGGGATCTGAAAACTTTGGACTCTATTCCTGAGCTGTATTGAGTACTTCTCCAGTGTAACTGATGTGATGGCCCTTAGTATGTTGCAGTCATTATAACTCATTCCAGTCATAATTTCTTCAAAGCTACCACCTACCGTACTTTGCACACTTATATCATGTAACTGCAATAGCAGTATATATTTCCTCTATGAATTTCTCTTTTTGTCAATGGCATCATAGCGATCTGGCAAATATGCTCATTTTCCCAGGAAATCTTCTAATTCATTAGAATCTCAATTTATTTTTATTTTTTTATGGCACAGTGTATTTTATATTTCAAATGGTGGTGTTTTTAGATAGTATCCAAAAACTGGTTCTGGTTAGCAGCCACATGGTAAGCATACGCCGCAGAGGGAGTAAAGCAATGGACTTAAGCAAACAGTAAAGATTTGTGCTGCTCTGCAAATGAAGAATGGGAAAAACAACCTACCTGATGTATTGCTTGTCGCTACTAAAATAGATGCCAGTGTTCAAACAATCTGAAAGATAAGCAAAAGCAAAATTCTGATGCAGCATGGAGGATTTTTGGAGGAGAAATTTTCAATCAAAAAGATCAACTATATAAGCAGCAAATTGAGAAAGATTACTCTTTGAATGTTTAAAGTGCCTTTCCCTTGACTTTATCATTGGTGTTCATTATTGTTTTGGAATGACGAAATAGCTATTTTCCAATGCACTGTAGAAAAGCACATTTCATATTGCTTACCTTTTTTTACCTCCAGACTAGATTACCTCGATATTTATTACACTGGCTTACCTTCTGAAGTCCACTCAGAGACTTTAGCTAGAGCAAAATGTAACTGCCTGTTTGCTTAGTGACATCTCATTCATGAAACACATTTCAACTCCACTCCAAAAAATACACTAGCTCTAATTAGCTTCAAGGGACAACTCAGGGTAATGTGAATAATGAAGTATTATTTATTGTATTGTGCTAGTCCCTAAATTTACACACACACACACACACACACACACACACACACACACACACACGACTGGCCCCTCTTCCGTCAGAACAATATCTAAGAGAAAACACTTGTCCTACTGCTCCAGTGGTCCAATGTGCCAGCCGGTGGCAGGTCAGTCCTTGATTCCATAATTTACTTCTCCCTTTGGTCTGACACATTTGGGTTTTTGATCTTCAGTGAACACTGCAAAGCCCTGCTATCTTCTCAGCACTTCCTGAGATGATGCTCTGAGGTGATGTGGAGCCTGAGTCTTTGTTTTTATCAACTGATCTTGATTTCACTGGATGTGCATGTGGTTTTATGGTATTTGTACATGTGACTGGAGGCCATGACTGGATCATCTTTAATGTTAGAAGTAAGCAAGCTATTCAGAACAACCATCTCACGTTCACTCACAGATTCTGCAAAACAGAGAGTGAGAGAAATCCAAGCAGCCTTCATTTATATAGGACCCTAAAGGCCACATTATCAATGATGTCATTTTGCCTGGGTGTGGAATAATGCCATGGGGGGGGGCCACCACATTCCCTGGAGACTTTACCATGTAGTGCTCCTGAAAAGGAACATCTTCGGGTTTAAGGGGAAGGAAGATTCTTCTGCTTTGCCCCCTTCCCTTTGAAAGGGATTCTCTGATCCTTTCATGATTTTCACTCCACCCGGTAGAAAGGATGGGTTTTTTGTTTTTGTTTTTGTAGCTGCCTAAAAGTATTTTTATGTCCAAAGACCAAATTCTGCCTTCGGGTCAGATGTTCACATCTCCAAACTTTGGAGAAGCTGAAACACTTAAAAAGCTGACAGCAGTGTTTGTGCTTAGCTATTCATCTGTTAGCTTTTTGGCATCTCCTATGACGTGTGGCTATGCAGACTTACATGTCTGCTGCACTTGATCTCAATAAGCCATCTGGATTTAACAAAAAGCATAAATCTTTTCCAGGATACTGTATGATTCAGTCAGAGCCCATTCTTGGATTCAGTTGACTGAAGGCTAGCTGCAGCCAACAAGATCCAAAATAATTTGAGCTTGTGGCCCTTTTGAAGGTTAGCTGGGTAGTGATGGGAGCTGGCAAAAAATGATTTTCCTGTTCTGTGAAAAATTTTGTGATTAAAAAATTTCCCATCTCCAACTGGGACAAAAAGTTGAAATCTTGAAAATGTTTGTGAACTGAAAATACAAAAGTATATGTAGGTTTTAAATCAATCCAAATGTTCTGTTTCAGTAATTTGCAATGTTGAGTTTTGATTTTGACTGTTTTTGACATTTTAAAATTGTTTAACTTTACTAAAATTAGTTTAAATTACTAACCAAACAGTCATTTTTAAACTGGAAAACTGGACATTTTCACCTAGAAAATGTTGAAACAAAACAGTTCAACCATTTTGAATTTTTTTCCCTAAAATCTTTTGAACTGAAATATGCATCAAAACTAACCCTTTCCTGTGAAAAGTTTTAGGTTGCAAGAGAAAACAAAAATGTTTCACTGGAAAAATCTCAGACCAACTCTAAGTCGTCTTCTTTATATTAAGCCCATCACACGGGGATCTGCTCCGTGAATCCTCTGCTTCCAAGATGCTTTATTCAGCACCCTGTACTGTGTCACAGCACAGGATATCCTGACATCCTACCACTTCTTGGATCTGCCTCAAAGCCCAGTTTGATAGATGAGAGTTTATGGGATCTCATTCTGTGGTGCTAAAAATAGCTGTGTGGATGTTGTGACTGAGGCTGGAGCCCAGCTCTGAAGCCCAGGGAACCATGGTCTATATGGGTGTGTTAGTACCATAGTGCAAGGATCATAAACTGACAGCTGTTCACCTCCGTTCACAGGCTTCCTGCCACTAACTGTGTAAATGCACCCTCTGTCTCTGTCCTTCAGTCTTGATCAGTTGGACTGGCTTACCCACATAGTTGTCAGGACAATGCATCATGTGACCAAACCATCAAAACCTGCATCCCTCATTATTTTCAGTTATGGGTGTTCCTTTAAGACTTAATAGACCCATTCCACCATTCTTCATGTGGTCTTTCTTGCATACACCACTCATCCATGTCAGCATTTGAATTCCCATGCAACAACTCATTGAATCTTGTTTCATTTTTGTTGCTCCACACAGCTCCATACATTAAAACTAGACAGCCAACAGTTTTATAGATTTTCCCTTTTAGTCTTATTGGTATCTTCCCATCACATACTATACCCCTTCTGTCTCTTCATTTGAGCCAGGCATTTATTATCCAACTCAATTTCATCTTCTATTTCCACACTTCCCTGGATTCTGGAATCCAAATACATGCAATATGCATTTTTGGTATTGTCTACTTATCTAATTTCCAAGGGCAGGGACTAATAAGGGCCCAGCAAGTGGGACCAAGACTATGACAATAAATTGAGAGCCACACAGCTAAACGACTGATGGTGTGAAGGGGGGGAGCTGAATGAAACTCAGTATAGCATCCTGCACAACCACCAGGGAGGCAGTCTTGAATAGGATTCCTCAGGATACCAGCTGAGCACTCATGGCTCCAACTGAGCTAAACAACAGCTGGGGGTGTTCAGTTCTTCTGCGAATTAGCTCCAAACTATTTCAAGTCAGGGTTTCCAGTGGCTGTGTTAGAAAACTTGTCTGCAAATAAATTGTTCAAAACTACATAATAAGTCAGTTAATGAATCAGGAAATACATCCCTGTTTTCTTGATGGAATTAGTTCTGGGCTTTAAAAGCATAAGAGCAAGGGAGTGGTCATGATCTCTGATCATTCCTTTGCTCCTATGCTTTTAAATCCCAGGACTAATTTCATCACCATCAATGGAATTACTCAGTCTTTACATGTGTGTCTCTGAGAGGAGAATTTAGCTCATTATCTTAAAAGTTCTGAATGTTCACCTTAAACAATGTAGGGAAAAAATCTATAAGGTCTGATTCTGAGGTGCCTCACCTATGCCCATGTAAATCAGGTGTAATTCCATCCAAGTCAGTGGAGCGAACTGAATTAAAAGTGGCATAAATGAGATTAGAATTAAGCCAGAAAGTTCACTGTTTGACAATGCTTTTTGAAACCATTTGCAGGTCTCAGTCTAGAATATTTTATAACAAGTTTCCTTTTCTTGCAGGCATGGATGCTATCAGCCTGTGTGGCTGCTCGTTGCTTAATAATGACTGTCTTCACTTCATATCACCTTGACCTTACAAAGGTGCTCGATGAAGTCTATGAGTAGGTCAGAAAAGTTGAACCTTTCAAAAGAACGGGCTGGCTGATTAAGGACAGATGATATATTTTAATGATACTAGAAATTAGCATATCAAAATCCTGCTCTTTAATGAGAAATAATAGCATGTCTTTGTGAAGGGAGGGGAAGCGGCACAAGGCAGAGGGCTGTTTCATGTTGTAAGAGCACGACTGCATCTCTGCTGGGCCAGTTTAGGATCTCAATCAGAAACCTTTACTTGAATTCACAAGTCACTTCAGTGGAAGAAATGTCAATAGGAACATGGTTCTGCTTTAAGTTGACTACACAAACCTCATGTAATCAAGTTGCTTTTCCATTTAATTTTAGGGTATGCATCATAAAAAGCCGCTCATTGACAATATGAAAAACATGTATAAAAATCCATCTCCTCTGAATTACTCCTAACAATACCTTAGACAGATTTTGTATTGACTGTCTCAGAATGCTGTCCCTGGTACGAAAGTTGGGGCATGGAGCAAACGCCACTTGAAATGAATAAATTTCTCCAACAACTATTTTCGTAATGATAACATCTGTTTTCAAAACCACGCAGCATTAATTGTTTGCCCACTGAATTGACAGATGCAGAAACTCAGCAGCTCTAAGGATGGTCTGCTCTCTGCCTTGTGAATCTAGATCTTTTTACAGCTCAGAATTGTAACTTGCAAACAACTGGCAGAAAGAATTCTCCTTTTTAGATGTCTGTTTCCAAGATCCAATGGGAGGGGGCAAGGGAAGGGATGTTAAATGTCCCATTAACTAATCTGCCAAAGTCAGCTCTAGTAATATTTCTTTACCCCTCACCTACTCAACTCACAAAATTACAAAATGTGATTGAAGCAAGCCGATTTCTTTTCTGCATTGCTTGTCAATAGTCAGCCTTGACATCTTTGCAAGTAATTTTAAAAAGTGGTTTGAGTCAAGATGTCTTCTTTTTTTCCAGGCTATTCATTTAAAAATAAATAACTGTGGATTCATTGTGTTCTCCAGGAAGGAAAGCCAATATATTCAAAAGTTACATTTCTGAGAACTTCACCCACACACAAGCCACAGCTTATCAATATTTTTGTATTAACAAATGGACATTTCAAAGTTTGAGATGAAGCCATAGAAATGTTTGAGATAAACCCCAGAGACTATCCCTCATGCCCCCTCAATCTACCAAGGGCGTGGGTAGGAGGGACTGCACTCCATCTTCCTTGATACTTTAATGGTTTTGTATTGTATGATCAGTCTGCCTAACTGAGAAGAGACAGGTGGAGAGGTTAAGTCCCCGGGTACCTAGAGAAGCCTCTTAAACAGGTTGTGGAATCTCCATCATTGGAAGGTTTTAAGAGCAGGTTAGACAAGCACCTGTCAGGGATAGTTTAGGAGGGTACTTGCTCCTGCCATGAGTTCAGGGGACCGGACTTGATGACCTCTTATGGTTCTTTCCAGTTTCTATGCGATGTATGCATGCCCCAAAAGCTGCATATTTTGCTGAGTTACATGCAACCAAACACTGACGTATGAAAAATCAGGCAACTGTGTACATAAGCCCCAATGTAATGAGCTTGTGTGCGCAAATGGGCATGGCATGAACCTTTTGCAGTTGGTGGTTTCCAAGAGACTCTGGAAATTTTGGCCACTTGCCTGAAGCGTTCTCTATTAGGCACTCACTAGCTTATGTCACAAGGCATACCAAGGAATGAATGTGCCCCTGGCTGAATTAGAATGGCGGGGACTCCCATTGTGAACCATAGGTACTGTTCTTTGATCTACCGGGGGGGTGCTGTAGAGCAAAATACCGTTGTGAAAGGTGCAGTGCAGCAATAAACAGCGGCAGAGATAGCAGCAGCACTGAAAACGGCTGAGGTTGCAACAGCAGCAGGGACATTGCTCACTGCAACCCCACCCCATTTGCATGTGGAAAGGACACCCACATGAAACATTAGCTCCTTGCTGAACATGGACAACCAACTGTGAGTGGTGCGCAGTAGAGGGAAAGAAGAGTGGTGTGTTAAAGGGCCATACATTCATTGGGCTTTCACACTGCAAGGCAGGAAACTGAGGCAAAGAGCACTGCCCAGCATATTGTGGCGAAGGTGCTTGCTTATTGTTAAACATACTCTCCGATCATGGTTGTGGTGTGCTGCCAAATTAATGCTGGACCCACCTTTTACACCTAGACTCAGTGCTGGTGATTGGGGAAGTGAAGCCTCAGAGGAACCCAGCAGCGGTGCTTAACTTTCCTAGATTACCCTTTGCTGCAACTGCTGCCTCAAACACAGGAACCAAAATCTTCATCTCTTGCATCTGATTGGAAAACAGAGTCAAAGAGTCAGCAGGCCAGCTCAAGAGGATTTTTATCAGTAGTGTATGAACTCTAGCTGTTTCTTCCTGTTCCTCCCCCAGCCAGGCTGGGCATTTTTCCGCTTGGCCTTGAAAGAGTCAGGATGGTTCCACATCACTAAATGAAAGGGTAGATCATTGATCAACCACCAGTGCAGACCTGCTGGGCGGCTCGGTTGACGTTTGAAATGAAAAATAGGTTTATTAGGGACCATCAGAGCATAGCCTGATCCACCAGTTGGAGACACTACCTCATTGTCTGTGATAAAGCACCTCTGAGTAATGACAGGTTCAACCTTAATAGTAAGATAAATAGGGAGAGGAAGTTGGCTGCGAGTAACCCCCTTGTTACCAACTTGTATCAACTAAGACAGGTTCTGGTGGCTGCTGTGTTAGATACACTGATTTCAGTTCTCAAGTGCATGGCTGATCTGGTTCTTGGGTTTTGGGATCATGTGGATGCTGACTGCACGATTTTCTCTTTGGGCTTCTAGTTTAAATTAAACTCAAATGAAATAAGTAAGCTTCGCAAGGTTTTGTGTAGAGACAACAAATTCACCCAGACCCATCAAAGCACCAGGAACTTCCAGAGAGTGCAAGATCCATTTTTCAAGATTTAATACAAAGACCATGTCTTACTAAGGAGCACTTCCACAAGCCAGGCATTATCCTTTGCTCTTGCCATTGTGAACACAGACCTGAAATTCAGCCTAATTTTAGGAAGCTGGCCCAGTTGAAACTCAGGTTAAGTCTATATCAGCCATGGCCAAACTGTGGCTCAGGAGCCACACGTGGCTCTTGAATGAAAAATTGTGGCTCCTGGACAAATGTCAGCAAATCAATTTAGGAAAGCAGCCCCAGCCTAAGAGTTCAGGAGGGGGTTGGGACGGTGGGGAGAAGTGCATCATGGTCAAGATTTTAAAAAACTCGTCACTAGCCTGCCATCTTCTACATCGAGCAGAAGCTAAGATTTTACTGTATAGGCCTAATTTTCATGGTAACTTTAAATAATTATTAGAATCTGACATTAGTAAGATCGATATTTGTCCTCTTTTTATGATAAAATTAAAGTGTGCAATGAACTTTAAACTTAGTAATTGGTGTAGTAGGTAAAAGTACATGGCTATAGGCCTCAGTGCTGCTCTTGATGGTTTAATAATCAACTTGTATGGCTCTTCAGTTCCATAAGTTTGGCCACCCCTGATCTATATTGACAGCAGCAAATTCGTTGTGGTCAGTTTGATCTTTTGAGTTCAACTGAGTGGCCTGTCAAGACCTGCTCAGCCAATCTGGAGTTCAGTTTAGTAATTCTAGCCCTGTTAGAAGAGTAGATTGAATCAAAGGGATGGCATTTCCCTTCAACACAGTGCAGTAGAGACATAGAGGTAAGCATCAGAGAGTTGAAGGAAGATACGTAGCTTGCATATCTCCCTTTGACTGCTGCCAAAACTGGCAGCAAGTGTACCCCATGCCTGAGTCCAGGTTCTCTTGAAAGGTTCACTTCCCATTGTGAATTTTTCAAAAATCTTCAGTTGAACTCTGTGTTTCTAACAGAACCTGCTACCAGCTGAGTTTCTGGGTTCAGGGGGTTGATTGTAGATATTTTGCAGGGTTCCCACTCCAGGTTACCATTCAGCATATCAGTCCAGATGTGGTGACAAGCAGATCTTTCATTTGGAATGGGAGAATGGCTGTCATCACCAGAAGAACGGCTAATCCCAGAGAGCTGAGACCAGTCTTCATTTATTTAGATATCTTCTAGGGCAGATTCTGTAATCATCACTAAGGTGAAACATCTTGAGGTGACATCAAGAGCAAGGGTCCACACAATCTGGCTTTAGGACTATTTCAGTTTGTAAGACTGATTCCCTTTAATAAATTACTTGCTATGCAAGTCTTGAGACAGCTTGAATTCAAACAGTAAATGTATATAAACTTCATATGGTCCTAGTAAATTTCAGTTACTTAGGACACCAGAGGGAGAGAAACTTAGAGTTCCTGGAGTCTCTTCTTTTTTGTTTCATAAATTTCTTCATTGAACATGATTCTACAGTAAGCCACTGTTTCAGAACATGACAAACTGTGATCTAAAAATGCATCAGCTCCCTTTAAGAAATGGAAATTAAGAAAAATGAGTCTAAAATAAAGAGAAGGTGTGACTTTGAAATCCTGTTTTCAAAATTATCAGGCTGTCATCCACCATCTACCTAGTACCAAGACTGATTAAGACAAGATAAGAGTGTTAATGACTGAATGAATTTCTTCTAGACTCAAGTCTAGAGATTTTATCAAAAGGACAATGTGGTCTGGAAAATATTAGGGATGCTGAAAATAAAAATAGAAGAGATAGGTCTCCTAAATTAATATCCTCTCCTAAAAGAACATTCTCTCTTCCTCCCAGACAATTTTAGCACCACCTGTAGATAAGTACACATCTCCAATTAATACCAATGGGAGTTCCAAGATCTATGGGTGAGACAAAGATACAATATAGCTTTCATCATTTTAGGTCATACATTTTATAAAAGGATTGGCAAAATTGAACCCAAAAAGTCTGTGTGCCTGCAAGCATGTAGCTGAGAGACTGGCATAGATTTATTCAGTTCCACTCCACTTGCTTCCTCATCATTCATAATTCTTCCTTTCAAGCTATGGCATATAGGCTATATCCACACACGGCTTTTATTTTGAAACAACAACCGTTGTTTCAAAATAAAAGTTGTCATGTCCGAACAACATTTCTTTATTTGAAATGATGGGGTCCCATCATTTCGAAATAATGTCCATCATTTTGGAACAATGAAACTTAGGTTGTAATCGAAATAGCAATTATTTCAAAATGATTGTTTCGAAATAATGGCGTTCGGATGTGTTATTTTGAAATAATGGTTATTTCAAATTAACACTTTTGCCCGTTTCCTTCCCAGGGTGTCTTCCTTTTTCTATATACTGAGTGGGGGCATGGCCCAGGGAGGAGGCCATGTTGCCACACCTCCCATGCTGCCCCTCTCCTGAAACGAAATGGCAAGTCCTGTGTCCGGATATGCTATTTCACTTTGAGGGTTTTCCTTATTTCGATTTAATATTTGCTTATTTTGATTTAAGTTATTTTGAAATAAGGATTTTATTTCAAAATAAGTTATTTCAAAATAAGAGTTTACATGTGAACATAGCCATCCTGTCTGTGACCTTCTGCATTCAAAAGTATAATGGCCTTCAATGTACAAATTATGATAGAATTTGCAGTTTAAGTTAGTTGCCAGCTCTCATGATGTTTAATGTTCCTCATAAAGCCCCATGTGATTCTGGGGGAAAGCACCATGAAAACATGACCCAAGTGCACCCTCAGAAACCAGACAATAAAGGAAAATTAATGATTTTTTTTCAAAAAAATCTCAAGACTTTTAAGCCACTCTTGTGATCTGAAAAGTCATGGTTTTTGAATCACTGGGATTAACTAGTCTGAGTTAGTGACAAGGTGCTTTGGGATACAGCCCCAAATTTATGGAGTCCTTTTATTCCAAAAGCTATATATGTGTGTGGGGAGGAGGCAGGAATTATTTTAGTCCCCACTCATTTGCTGTAGAAGTACCTTGTTCCTGGTGATGGATTTTACATTGAATTATATCAATTTACATTTTCCAAGCCAAACTGAAAAGTAAAATTTGAAAAGCTTGCAATGTAATCAGTTTAGGATAAAAACCTGAGATTCTCCTTTCACATCTCCCCAAACCAGAGGCTCAAAGATTTGCAAGTAGAAAAGTCTAGTTCTGCTTCTTGGACTCAGCTGTGTGTAGTATTTCATTAGGCTGTGATACAGTTGTATTGTTTCATCCCAGACATGAGTCTGTATTTCAGCATTGTATGAAGTGATTCTTTATATATTATAATATACATGGAAAAACATGTGCATATTTGTATGGGATATATTAATATTCTATTCTTCAAGCCATAACTATCTCCCCACTAAAAATATCACAAAACATATGTAATGATACATTGAAACTCAACCCATGCGTACCATTATCAAGACACACAGAGTTGAAAATAGAACTAGTGAATCACAAATACTGAACCTAGCTAAATTAACGAGTATTAATTACACTCTTTTAAGGCTAACCCAACAGCTAAATTAATGCACAAGGAACAAAACACATAAAGGGCAATGGTAATTGGAAAGCCACTGAAAATGTATTTTCCATACACTTTTCTGATGCTGAAATGCATTGGAGATTCATTAGTATATCACAATGTACAAGATAGCTAGAACCACCCACTCATATGCTGAATGACATCAGCTTTATTAAGAGAGTTCAATGGCAAGTTAACTCATTCTGATAAGGTTCTGCTTAATTCTCCCTCCCAACTGCACCAGGACAAAGGAGGCTGCTAACCCACCCACAGATGGAGTACATAATAGGCCATTTCTCTGTCCTAACTGCAAGCACCGCCCAGCCATAAGATATTACTAGCAGTTTGGTTGGCTGACGTTCCCCACTTCAGACTATCTACCAAAGAATTCCACCCCCAAATGCAAATCCAAAAGGCTATACCTGCATCTAAGTGGCTCACACTATCACACATCCAGCATGCTGGGCCATGGCATGGTGACTTCTATGTTGATGCCCAAGTGAAGCTCCACATTTGCAAAGGGGTGTACTATTCAGTTCAATTTCCAAAGGGATGGCCATGTTAGTCTAGTCCAGCAAAGAAATAAAAAAAAACAAGGAGTTGTGTGGCACTTTAAGACTAACAGATTTATTTTTCGCATGAGTTTTCATGGGAGAAAATCCCACTTCGTCAGATGCTTCGAAGATGGGTGAACTTACAGAATGGAATGAAAATAAATGCAAGGGGGTGTAAAACATAGGATCAGGTCATACAGTCAGTCACAGTCAGGATGCACAGTCCCTTTGCCGTGGCTGGAGAGGTCTGGTTCTGATGAGACTGACCTGGCCACCATCAGCATCTCCTGCAACTCTAATTCCACTCACCACAGCTGGGAGCTCTAACCCAGTTCCCAAAATTAGATCATTGCCTCCATGGTTTAAATTTTGGAACCATGCAGTAAATGTATTTATTATGCTGCTATGACAACTGCACCTGCCCTCTGTATACTCATCCTGCTCCCCAAGGCTGATTCCAACATTTCAAACCCATCTGTCTGTCACCTGTTAAAAACAATGTTTCCTTTTCACAAACAGAGCTACAGATAGTGAGCCAAATCCTCAAATGCTGCAATTTCTTTTTTTTTATTGGAGTATCTGGGGATCTGGGCTAAAGAGCTTTGTACCATTGGGAACAACACTTGTTTCAATCCAGGGAGGCTGATGTTGTGATCTTTTTCTGTACAGAAAACCTGTTAGGTAATTTCATAAGGCTTATCTGGCTTCCTCTGAGACCTGCAAAGCTGGATACATGAGCACTTCAACCATGGTACGTTAAAATCAGCTGAGCGACGTTGATTTAGACTAGGTTACAGCCTAGCTGATGATAGACGTCCAGGGCAGACTGGCCACCTGGCAGTTCTGGAAAATGGCATAGGGGCTGGTTCACTCAATGGTTGGTGAGCCAGTTTTCTTGAAAAAAAAACCTACCTACAACTTGTCATAGGAATCTTTTATTGGGCCTGGCAAGCATAGCAGCCACTCCCCATTACCAACCCTACCTCTCTCCTGCCACATGGTCCTGGTGGTGGTGCCCTCGTCAGAGTGCAGTGGGTGCTCCCACCGCCCAGTTCTGCTCCTTTCCCTCGCCTCTCTTGCACTATATGGACCCAACAGCACCCTGAGCAGTGTGCTTATGCCAGGGCCCATTTTTAGTCCCACTCTGTCTCACCTTACAGGTGAGAAGACACCTCACTCATCTCACTTTACTCTGCTTTCCCTTGTGGGTGAGAAGACACAATAAATAATCTCAAAATTTTGCAAAACTCTCTAAAACAACCCTGTAATTGTCATTTAGCATAGGCAGTAGATGCTGAATTTATGATGGTACTGGGTGATGTTACCAGCAGGCATAAAGATTAGCACATTGTCAAAGCCATACAGATCATGCTAAAATCCTGATAAAACTTGTACACTGCCCCACCCCATTGCAGAATCCATCTCAGACACAATACCTGGGAAATCTAAAATATCCATGCTATGAACAGCTCATGCAACAGGAATAGCTAACTAATACTTCAGCGCCATACAGGAAAACTAAACCCAATGATTTTCCTGCATGCTTAAAAGCCTTTAATGTGCATTATACAAATCTAAAGCCAGCATTGAGCAGTTATTAAACTTTAATTTTGGTCCTTAATAGGTTTCCCCAGTTCTGTTCTGCCCTTCTAATAGCTCAGTTATGAGTCTGATTTCTGGTGTCAACAAGAAAAAATAAATAACCTGAAAGTTCCATGAAAGCACGATGCTGATTTCAGACCAGCTGGGATTATTTTGATATCAATGCTTAGATTCCACTCTGACCTTCATAGGCTATTATATTCTGCCACTTACCAGTGAAAGACTCGCTTCATCTTAAAGCAGGAAGGAAAGACATGGATCCGACAAAGTCTGGAATGATGCCATCCAGCTAAGCCACACAGGAAGCTTTAGTAGCCTGTGAAATATGGTTTCAAACATGAAAACAAAAGACCCACAGGAGGATAAAAGTAAAATCTAAGATGCCACAACAGAACTGTGGTCTTCATATTGCTAATTTTTCATTTTTAAGAGGCCTTCTGGGTTGTGAAATCCCTACAGAACACTGCAGGTGGCTGTTTTTCTTTTCTATAGAGATAAGTAGCTGACACTTCTTATATAGGGAACTGTACAAAACAGTAGGGGCACTCAAAATGTCCAATTTGAGCCAGGTAAATGCATCCTTTATTACTACCATTTTGACATTTTTGCAGGTAGTAAGATGGATCAATCAATGAGCTAATGTGCCCAAGCAGATCTAGAGACCTCAACAGGTCATCAGAAAAAAACAGCGCTAAGTGGTTTTAAAGGTCAAGGGGTAGGGATTACTTTCCTCTGCAGCCTGGGATGCAGGTCACTTGCGGGTGTAAACTAGTGTCAATGGTTGATTTTCTGTAACTTGAAATCTTAAAGTCATGATTTGAGAGTTCTGCAACTCAGCCAGAGGTTAGGGGTCTATTACAGAAGGAGGTGAGGTAGGTTCTGTGGCCTGCAACACACAGGAGATCAGACTAACTGATCTGGATGGCCCCTTCTGGCCTTAAAGTCTATGAGGCTATGGTTTAACTGGACTGTAACTAACTTTAAAGCACTGGTTGATTGTTATTAGCTTTTGTTAGCAATGGAGGGTCATTTTGCTGCTTATAGAGGTGGGCAACACTTAGAAGTTGTGCTCCATTTTCAAAAAATTTGGCCCTGCCACCAAACCTGAGGTTAAGTGTTGGGGGGGAGGGGGTCTTTTCTTCCAGAGACCTCTTCTTCTGTTAAATCCCTTAATTCCCACACACCTGTGAAGAAATCAGCTCAGTTCTTGGTCAGCCTCCACTGAAGTTTAATTTCAAACAAGCAAAAGCAAAATGTCATCATTGTTGTGTTTATTAATGTGCACCAGGGCTATTAGACATGGAACTTTAAAGAGCACACTAGAAGTGGCCCAGCAAAGAGAAAACTAAATCTGTTGGATTTTTCTCAGGTGATAGTACCATGGCAGAACTGTGGGGTGAGGAGTCCATGGGTCCTGATCTGAAATGGTCTGAATTTGATAGAAAACTTCAGTGAGTGAATAGTTTCACAAACTGGTTCCCCTTAATTAAGAGTGGGTGCTTGCCCTTCATACCCTGAGGCATCTGAAGGTCTTGTTCATTCCAGCAAGCATGCCTTTAATACTGAACAAGTTTTAAAGTTCACTTATCTTTGCCTAGAAAAAATGCATGCTTCAGTCTGATAGAGCTATCACCTGTCTAGTCCTGTTCATAACAGTTTTCCAAATGCTGCATTTGATGTGGCTGTGCCAGTTGCATCCATTGACCAGGTTTGCCACAGAGAGAGGGGAAAGACTTTCAACATAAAGGTCTAAAGTAACAATTCCTTTTATATTGGACCGAAAAAGTCAATTACTACCCCTGGTGGTAACTTTCAATGTTGAGAGTTTCACCCACAAAGTATGGATGTTTTTTCAACTATAACTTCATCCATCCAAATGTCTTTATTGCTGAATTTCATAAGAGAAGTCTTTACTGTAAGCACTGCTGTTCAAATGAACACAAAAATTACTCAAAAATAAAGCATTAATTGATGGATGGGGGAGAATCCCATAACCAATTATCCTGGAGAATGTTATTTGACCCTCTGTTGAACCGTACAATAATAAAAAATACAAATTAAATAAAACAAGGAGTCCTGTGGCACTTAAAACAAACAAATTTATTTATTGCATGAGCTTTCATGGGAGAAAATGCCTCTCTTTTTCAGATGCTTAGAAGATGGGGAGAACCTGCAGAATGGGAAGAAGATAAATGCAGGGGAGCATAGGTCATGGGACCAGGTCAGGCTATAACAGCAAATCACAGCAGTTGTTAAGATTCAAACACTGAGCTGGTTGGGAACAAATTAGTGATGATTTGGCCTGATTCTCCTCTCATGTAGTCCTCCATCCAGCAAAGAATGTGAGCGAGTCCTTGTTTTTAATTGTGGATATTCACATCAATGTCTTCTGGTTTTTTTGAGTCTTTAAGGGTGATATTCTCAAGCTTTAGTTCACAACCATGAAGACTAACCCTCTCAGGAGTTAGGTTCATTTTAGAGAAGCTGAGATTGCTTATCACTAAATACAGGAGGGAAGAAGAAGAGCTATTGAATCTAAAGGACACTGTTGACAAAGGAACACATGGGGATGAACTGGCTAGGAATAAATTTAGTTTGGAAATTAGGCAAAGGTTCTAACCATCAGAGGAAGGAATTTCTGTAACAGCGTCCGAATACCAGGAGTGAAGCTAAGCAACCCAATGGCTATGTCTACACCAGGAAGCTTAGTTCGAACTTCCTTAGTCCAAACTAAGCAGTTCCTGGTTAGTCCGAACTAACTGCGGGTTAGTCCAAACTAACCGCGGCTTTTTAGCTTGAACTAGCTACGTTTTTTAGTTCGAACTAAAAAAGTGCGGCTAGATCGGCTACTTCATGCAAGTTCGAACTAAAATTTGAACTAAGCGGCTAGTTCGAACTTACTGTTTTTTAGTTCAAACTAGGCAAAGCCTAGCATAGACAGGGACCAAATTACTCTGGATTAAGCCTCTATACTGACGTGACAAAACTCTCACCTTCGGTGCGATCTTCTGGGCAAGATTCAGCAGCAAGTATGAACTCGCTGAATCGCTCCAGAAATCATTTCAGCAACTCCAGCCCCGTAACTGGAATTGCTGGAAGCCGACCCGCAAGGCATTTGCAGTCAACTTCCCCTCATGTGTCTCAATGGCTTAGAAAGTCATCGGCAGATACACAAGGTATTTTATGTGCTTTGCATATCTGTTGCTGACTGCCGTCAAAAAGTCTAGTAAGTGTAGACTAGGGCTGAGTCCCCAGGGTGGGCCCAGCCAGTCCTGCTTCTGGTCATTTGACCAGACCTTTCCTGATGAAGCTCCAGGTGCCTAGCAACTGGGATGATGGGAGAAAGGTGGGGGAGGCAGCTTGGCCCATCTGCCCACAGCACTGCTGCTCGTGGCCACCTGCGGCTGGCCAGTTTGTGGTCGTGGCTGCAAAGCTTATGTCGCTGCCAGGTGCTGTGCAAGGCAGGCATGGGCAGGCTTGCTGGCTAAGTGAGTGGCCTGCAGCAAGGGGGCTCAGCAGCTCCCCTTCAGCACAATATCCTATGTTCCCATTCTTTTGTAATCATATGATTCCAGGATCTGCAGCTTTAAGTAAAATACCGAATATCATGAGATACCCAATATTATCACAAGACCTGGAAATGCTGAGATATTGTACAACTTCTGGGAAATTACTGTAAAAATGCTGCTAGGTAACTGAACCTGCTCAGAACAGCAACCAGTAGCTCTTTACAGCACTTAGAGCGGGGACTGGCTTTTTGGAGTTTGCGCAGTGCCTAGCACAATGGAGCCCTGGCTTCTAGGTGCTACTGGAATATAAATGCAAAATAATAATTTAGACACTGACCATATAGGGCTGGAGCTCTACAGAGGTCAATGAAACTTTGCCTGTTAATAGATAGTGAGAAACTGGCCCAAGACTGGACTGCTTTTGTGGGAACCAGATGGTGTTTTATGATTTTAAAAAAAATTAAAGTTGCCCAAACTGGCAGTCAGAAAAGGATGGTGCATTGCAGCAGGCGGGTGGGCAATGAACAGTAACTTATTCTCCAGTCTGAGAAATATGACACAGAATGAGAGCATGAAATACTAAGCATAACATTTAATGCTCCTTCGAGTGAGGAAGAAATAATGCTGGCTCAAGCTATGTTAAATACAAGCTTTCTCCATGGAGCTATTTAACCTCATGGGTGTAAAATGGCATTCCTCTATTGCAGTCAATGCTATTTACACCAGTGGTGAATCTGTTTACCTTTTATTCCTATAAAATCCCTGCTGTTCCTATCCTGCATGCCTTGTGATCACAGACCGTTAACTGTGAATGAACTGAAATTATCAGTTTTTCCTGTGAGCTACCCAGGTGAAGTTTGAATCCACATCTCCATAGGCATTAAACTTGTGCATCGTTTTGTTCTTATGCTTTTTTTTTATTTAAAATAACTTACTTCTTTAGCTGCAGTCTTTTCAAAGAACAATGGGGCCACTCAAGTGCCTCAAAACTATTTAAGACTTTCCCAGTATTTTCACCTTTTGGGGAAAAGTAATTACCCACTAAGCAGTCACTCATTCGCTGATGCATAATAGTAATTTTTCAGCAGAGAAATGTTAAGCAGAGCTGTTATCAGCTCTACCAGCCAGAAGGTTCCCTGGACAGCTCATTTCATAGGCAGACAAATTGCGAGAGACTTGGATGGAGTGGTGTGTAAGTCATTTACAGTCCCACCTGGAGGGACTTTACAGTGCGGCTGTGTTCATTCAGACACATGCTTACCTGTGTCCCATCTCACTAACACTCAGTGCCATAAAATAGGTTGGAATATCAATGTTGCAGGTACAGATTTTGCATTAGAACAAGGGTCCCGCATAGTTAAGACTATTAACTTTTTTCCATATGGTGACTCTGCAGTGCATTTGCGATAGCAACCTAAAGACTGGCTGGTGACCAGACATGCTTTCTCCCATACCATATAGCACAGACGGGCATGACATTGCCATTCCTGTTGTATCTTGGACTTGAAAGAGAAGTTGATACAGGTCACGCCAAAGAAGGCACTGAAGTTAGAAAATTCACAGAGTCAGCACCAGTATTGTACTAGCTGAACTGGGGTCTATCTTCTTTCTAATGAACATGGTGTGAAACTCAAACATATTTAGTTTTAATTTCTAGCTTGGGGTTTCTATTTCACTTTCCCTGCCGAAGATCTCTTGAGGGGGTTGGGTCTTATCTTCCTTATAAGGACCACATAGTTAGTATACTGTCTGCCATGGAGCATTCCTCTTAAAGAATTTTGCCTGGTTGCAAATGCCCAATGGGAACCATGGATTCAGAGACCATGAAGTGGGAACAGAAAATTCAGAGCCTATCTGTTTGCTGTGGGGAAGAACGTTGCAAAGACCATCTGAAAGTGTTGTAGCCAAAGGCCATGAGGACTTCTGTTGACTTTGTTGCAAGAATGCAATACTTTGGTTGCCATGGGAAATTGCCTCCTCCCTTACCTGTGTTAGGCTTGGCAAACAGCACAAGTTACTATGTTCTTCCCTTTATGTTTTCTCCATTCTATCACTTGATGACACTGATTATAAACCTGGGTTTGCCTCCCAATTCCTTTTTCTCGTAGTTCAGAAGTATATCCCACAACTCTTTTAAGTAAGATTTTCTGCAAGGGAAAAGCAGATGGAGAAAAAATTATATTGAAAGTGCAGACTGAAATCTTGCTTTACAAAAAGTAATAGTAGTCTACAAGAAGCCCTACTTGCCCATGTTTTTTGAGCTCTGGACTTAATTATAATTTGCTGCTTCAATTCAATCAGCACAAAGCCATTTAGGATGCAGACCTGCTCTCAAAAGAAATTTTACCATAAATTGAATCTCTGTATCATGGCGAGAAGCTACCATTAATGAACACTTGGGCAATTTGGGATACAATTTTTTACTCCACTTTGAATAAATATGATTTCTGAATACATTTTACACACTTAAGGACTGCTGTTGGCTCTAGAGCAGAAAGAGTCACAAACTTAATCATTAATGACTTGTATAAAGGAGTGGAGAGAATACTTCTGAAATTTGCAAATGACACCAAGCAGGGAAGGGTATCAAGCACTTTGGGGGACAGGCGATATTGGAGAATTGGTCTGAACTCAAGAAGATGAAATTCCAAGTACAAAGTATGTCACTCTCATGGAAAAATCAATGATACAAATACAAAATGCAGAATAACTGGCTAGGTGGTAGCACTGCTGAGGGTTATAGTGGATCACAAATTGAATATTAGTCAGCAATGTGAGGGACTTGCAAAAAAGGCTAATATAATTTTGGAGTGTGCTAACAGGGGTGGCATATGCAAGACACAAGCAATAACTGGTCTGCTTTACTTAGCACGGGTGAGGCCTCAGGCAGATACTGTATCCAGTTCTGAGTGCCAAAATACACACAAAATGTGGATAAACTAGAGAGAGACCAGAAGAGAGCAACAAAAACAATAAAAAAATTGAGAAAGCCTAACCTATGAGGAAGGATTAAAATCCCTGGGCATCTTGACCAACCTGGGAATCTTGAAAAGACGATGACTGAAGGGGGACCTAATAATGGTCTTAAAAAAAATAAGGGCTGAGATAAATTGTTCTCCATGTCAACTGAAGTAGTCCGCATAAGTGCAGCAAAGGAGATTTATATCAGATATTAGGAAAGACTTTCTAACAATGAAGGTGCTGAAGCTCAGGAATGAGCCTTTAAGGGAGGTTGGGGAACCCCATCACCAGAGGTTTTAAGAACAAATTAGACAAACACTTGTCAGAACTGATCTAGATATATTTGGGAATAGGAAGATGGACTAGATATGTCTTAAGGGCCTTTCCAGCTCTATGTTTCTTTGATTCTTGGGTAATCTGAGTTTTTCATAGGGTTCCAATATGTTCTGAGAGCATAAATGTGAGGAACAGTTACTGGCCACATGCCTTTATAAGGACTGTGAATTTTCCATAAGTAAATCAAACTTGGTTCCTTAAGCACAAGGTCATCATTTTCTCCTGTATTGAGCAGCACTCTGAGGTGTTGCCTTAACATCCAGGCAACATTTTTCTTCAGAGAATGTAACTTCTCTGCTCTGCTACTCTGCAACCGATGAATGCCTGCTGACACTTCTGAGCTTTTAAAGAACGTTCCCCCTCCATTTTAGGGGGAAGGTTTGGCATTTTTTTTGTTTTGTTTTAAAGCATTGGATACATGCTTAAAACCTCAATATTATCCCTAAAGTATAAGAATAGGTGGAGGATCCATCCATCTGCTTCTCTCCTTGAAGGGTGGATCATTATGGGGTAACAACTGTACAATGTTAGGTAGGAGGCTTACAAGTGTGAGCTGCATGAACCAAATCATACCATACAGCTTGCAACTCACAGTGTCTTCCCATTTTGCACCATAATACAGTATAGTCTCTTGCTCTGAGCAAGAAAAATTGGCATGAAGCAACAGGTGAAGAAATGGCACTAACAGCAACAGCTCACGTAAAGTCCCCTAGCAAGTATTCGTGAGCATTGATAAACCCTAAATTCTATTACCACACTGTGCTGTTTATTTTTCGTTGCCTACAGATTCCATCAGGTGGTTCTTCTCCTTATAAACCTGAGACTAGCCAGACACACAAAATTGGAGTACTGTTTCAGGTCCAGCTTTAAAAACCCACCTACCAAAAGCTTTGGTAATGTTCAAATTCAAGGTTCTATTTGCTTCCCAACAGAGATGATCCACAATCAGAAAATTTCCACCTGGGTTCAGTGTGGCTCCAGAGCACTGGGAACTGCTGAGATTTGGGATGCATCTCTATTTTAGAGTCAGCTAAAGGGTATCTTCGCCTGGTGCATCCTGAGAACAGGATGGATGAAACAGTTCAGGGGACAATAAGAACTTCCATCCCACCAAAACTTTGTCCTCTTTTTGGAACCAAAGAAGAACCAAACTATTTAGGAAGTTCAGATATCTACTTCCTTTTATTGTATTGCATGATTCCATCCTGGCCCAGAACTAGAAGTGTTAAACAGGGCTGGATCAAGGCAGAGGCTTTAAGAGCTGCAGTCCTGGGCTAAAGGGGGGCCCCAGGCCCCACCGTTCCGCAAAGATCTGGCCCTGCTCAGCTGGCACAGCAACAGCTGGGCCTGGGGGCACTGGGAGGAGCCCCGCCTGTGCTGCAGGGGGGTGAGGGGGAGGCTCTGGGAGCAGAGGCTCCTGCCCCATCTCTAGGTTGGCTGGTTTGCCCCAGGGGCAAATGGCAGCTGCACTCCAGGGACAGGACCAGCTGATGCATGGTGCAGCCTCCAGCAGCAGTGGTCCAAGGCCAGGAGCACTGTCAGGCTGCCACACGAGGGTCTCCATGGCTCAGCGTGGGCTCGCCACTCTCCAGGGGCCCCAGTATGACAGCCTGACAGCACTCTTAGCCCTGCAGTGCCTCTGCTGAAAGCTGGACTGCATGCTAGCCAGTCTCCCTCCCACCTGAGGAGGTGCTGTGGTCCTATTGGGGCAGATCAGCCAGTGCAGAGCTTGAGTGGGAGCACTGTGGACCATTGGCTCTGGTCCCAGGGCCCTGACCTCACCCCAGCACTGGCCAGCTCTCTCCTCCCTCAGCCCCCTTAATGGAAGTCAAAAGAACACCCGATGCATCCGTCAGCATGTGATAATGATAAAACACAAACCCAAACATCAGTCTAAAGTGCACGAGATTCTCAATATTAGTCCTTAGGACCAGGGAGATTTGGATAAAAGGCAGCTTTTGCTGACTGAATTCAGCTCTGCTGTGCCTCAGCCTTGCCACATGGATGATCTTCTGGAGTTTTGCAGAACTGGACACATGCAAAGCTTTCACCGGGCAAATGTTTTTTGAGTGAAAAATATTACTCATTTTGTGGTAACATTTGTATCTTCCAGCTAAACACTAGGAAGGCCTTATGGATTCTCCCAACTTCATGATTTACCTCTGAGTTCTATGGATAACTCTGCACATATTCGAATGTGTTATAACTAGATTCTGTGTTTTGCATCTGTTCTATAGACTGCAAATACCTATCCCTCCAAATCCACCTCCAAGTAAAAGTGCTGCTTTTCAGTGTTGGGCTTAATAAAAATAATTCAGTGTGCCACATATTAGTGCTACTTAATGAAAGCTCTGCTCGTCCCTACTCGCACTGTTGATGATACACAAATCTAAGGCTACACCTACAGTTGAAACACTACAGGGGCACAGGTGCAGCATGCCAGTTGTGTTGCTGTAGCACCGAAGATGCTTGCTAGAGTGAAGTGTGCTATCATCTCCCATCATTGCAGTTTACCCCTCCCAGCAAAGCAGTAGATACTGTAGGTAACTGAAAGAATTCTTCCACTGACCTACCTCCACCTGCATCAGTAGTTAGGTCAGCTTAACTATCCAAGGATGTGGATTTTTCATGTTCCTCAGAGATACAGCCATGTCAATATACCTTTTGGATGTAGCCCAGCCCAAAGAGCTAAAAAAACCTAAGCCTTCATGGACGCGTCAGATTACATGCCCAATTTCTGTCTGCATGTGTAAGATGTTGCCTGCGCGAAGCATGCAAATTTAAACACGGACTTGGAGTAGATGTTACTTTGAAACCCTGGCTCCAGAGATTTGCTAAATCGGATGGGCCAGTGATGAACAAGGTGTTAATTCTGAGTTTCCGGAGAATAATATAAAAAAACAGAAAAAGAATGCAAGGCAAAAGAAAACTGAAAATCTTTTTCACTGCTGTCTGTTGAGCTGGTGTTTGAAATTGTTGCTAGGGCACTGAAAGAAAATGTTCATCACTTCTGATTTATTAAGGTAAGCAAAAAAACCCTACCAAATATATCTACAGAACCTAAGCATGTCATCTACAGAACCTAAGCATTTCAAGCATGTCATTCAGAGGTATAACGCAGTGCTGCAGACCTTGCTGCCTGGGTGATTTATTCCATTGGGATAATAAAAAAAGAACCCAAACCCAACTAAATAAAAATAAACAAATAAAAACCCCTCCAACTGTGCACAAATACAATGGAGTGAAAACATATTGCATCTGGCATTCAGTCATTAGATCTCACTCTTGGGATGTGGCTACAAGAGTATCATTTAATGAGAGAATACAGAGTTCCTGTCCTCACTTTCTAATAACACCATGAAACCAGACAAAAACACAGACTTATTATGGGACCAAAGAGAAAAAGAAAAACCGTGTCAGCCACACTTTTTAAGGACCCAACCCAAATGGGCATGGGCATGTTCCCATCAGCTTCACGTCTGGTAGATCAGGCTCTATGTATGTGGGAATTTAAAGGGGTTTCACTATATTTACTCCCATATATGCTGGCTTGGACAACTAGTGTTCCCTTTAGCTTGAATCCTGTCAGGATCACAAACAAATTAGCAAAGGGAACCATGCTCCCAGGTGTAGCATAGACAGCCCTTTAGTAGGAGGTTTGAGTGAATGTAAAAACTTCATTTGCCTCCACTAGAACTCACACAAATCAAGTCCTGCAAGCCGGGTCTCTGTAGAATCTTTTCCCTCTTGATGTCCACAAAGACTCAACACAGCCCACAAGGGATGTGGGTGAAAAGTGAATAAAAAGGGCCAGCCCTGGTTGAAGCTAGAGGTCCCTACATGTTCAAGAAAACCTATTTCTCTCTAGGGAAGAAATTCACCCCTAGGCAGGATGCGAGCACAAAGACTATGCTGCCGTTTAACTCTGACCTCAGTGGAATTTATGTCATCTATAATCCTTGCTCTGGACTTCTGCATGGAAGTGAATTTCATCCTAAATGCCCTACTTCGCTGCACTGCAGGTTTGCCCTGTGCTAATACTGATGAGATCATTTCAAAGCCATTACCAGTTTCTCTTAATTCTCTTCCTGTATCCATAAATTATTTTTCTTTTTACTCGGTGCCACAAAATCAGACACAATGAGGGTCTTTCAAACCAAACTAAGGCAATTTACATCAAGTCTAATCCCATAGTGCCATCTACTGGGGATCATAAGGTCTACCCAACAGTAGACAAGTTTCCACAATTTGTTTCTTAGAATCATTTTTCACTCTTCCTGCCACCCTCCCCAAATGTTACACTCTATCCAAGAAGCTGTCACAGAACAGCCAGGCCTGTGCACCAGCTTTTCAGGCCATCCAGAGTTTTGTGATTCTAATTAAAAGAACAAGAAGTAAAAAATCAGCATTGCTGTGGTGTGACCTTGCTGACAGCTGCGGATTTGTTCTTTAAACCCCCACACACGTGTTCTGGTTTCTGTGGTAAAAAAAGGGCCACTAATTGAACTAGCAGTGCTTTAAAAACTCCAGATGGGAGCTGGCACTGCTGCTGATGCGAAGGAATGTGTCATTCTGTTAAGATCTCAACTGCACTCTTTCCCAGGGGTGGAAGATCTTAGGGAACTGGAGATGCTAAGAGCCCAAGTGAGGGGCCTGGATAGAGTAGTTGGACATCTATTCTTGCCAGATTTATGATTACAGTAGCTGTGCGGGGTTGCGGGCTGCTGCTGGCCTGCCTCCCCAGCCCACAAAGACCGCCTAAAAGGTCTGTTCAGGGCATAGTTTTAATCTTCAAAGGCAGCACACACAATTTTTCCCAGACCAAAGCAAGCTGCATGAGGCCCAGAGGCTTTTCCCCACTGCAGCCTTCTCTTTCCACCGCCTGCAGCAGAAACACACTTTTTTTTCAAGCTCCCCTCCTCAGCTGAGTGACTTGCTGGCTTGTCTAATTACCTGTTTAATCTTAGCTGGGAGTTAGCTAATTAGTCACAGGCAAGGTTGGATCTAACTCCCCTTAAAGGGCCTGCCACCTTGCAAGACAGATTTTTCTAATGATAGACAGAATACCTAATGACTCCACATGCTTACTCAAACCAAATCTCAACCTTCACTGCTTACCTGAAGTTCCTGTAAAATTGCCCTGAAAATCTGGAAATAGGCTATCCTGTGAAAAATCTAACTCTTCCTGCTTTAGGGAGGCTGGGAAGTAAAGCCCATAAGAGAGAACCTAGAAGTTCAGAGGTTTGTGGACATATAACATGAGGTGGGTGGGAGTGAAGAGATCAGAACTGTTCCAAATCTTACAAATCTCCTGTAGGGTCACAACATGCCACCAAGTATGTCACGACCTGCAAAAGGTTGAGAACCACTGCTGTAGAGGAAAGTAGAAAAAACCACAATGCATTTGAGGCATGGGTGTGTGTAGTTCTATACAACTGTCAGCAAATCGGCCATGTCAGTGACACCATCCTTCCCTGTGGCACCCATTATCATCCTCATTTTGAGAACAAAGTTTTCCTAACCCTTTCTTTGTATGCATGTGCCATCTGTAGCAGGGATTAAAGCATAATTTGGTGAGCCTCAGAACCCTCCTAAATTGGCAGGGTCCCCTGCACTGGTGTAGGCCTCCCTTGTTCACCCCAGCTACTGCCCCCCAAATGCCAGCCCCCCCACCCCAGTTACTGCCCCCAAAATGCCTGCTCTCCATTCCAGCTACTGCTCCCCACAACCCTACCTGCCACCCTGGCTATTGCCCCAGCCCCCATCTCGCTGCTGGTCCCCCAACCCTTCCCCAACCCCCTGCCATGCTGCACCATCTTTTCCAACTGCTCTGGACCAACTCCCTCCCCAGCACCCGTTCCTTGCTGAGCCGGCTCACCTATCCCCCCTCAAGCCCCCCCCAGCTCCCTTACCTGGCCACCATGTCACTGTGGACCAGCCCTGCCCCAGGCTGAGGCTCTGGCCTGAGCCTGCTCTCACTGAACATGCTCAGAGGCTCTGGGCATTCTCCGTCAGATCAGGCTCAGGCCAGAGCCTCAGCCCAGGCCGGGGCAGCTTCCTGCCCTCCTGGAATGTACAGGAATGATGTTCTGGGGCCTGCTATTTTTAGGGGCTCAACATCAGGGGCTCCTAAAAATAGAAAATGAAGCCAGAATGCTGCATTCCAGGGCCTGCGATTTTTAAATGGTGGGCCCAGAATGCAGCGTTCTGGCTCTATTTTCTATTTTTAGGGTCCCCAGAATGCTGATCTCCTAAAAATAGTGGGTCACAGAACACCATTCTGGTGTGTTCCGGCTTACTTTAACCCCTGATTGTCAGGCTGCAGTGCCAGGGATGACAAATTGGCTAGATGTCTTGCTATCCATGCAGATGCTACGTAAATTCAGTTAAAGATAAAGTCAGTACACTACCTCAACTTAATAACTCAGATCCCTTGACCCATGCCACTTAGTGGAAGGGAGACTCTCACATTTCTAACAAAACCCTGTATTGTAGGAAGAAACTGTGCTCTGGTCTGAATCAACACCTCCCACCTGTATATCAAAATGTAGAATGTAGCCCCAGGCTTTCAGCTGCAGCATTTCACTGCTTCAAGATCCCCTGGACACCGACCTTGAAGGGTTACTAATGTGTCCCAATTTATACCACCAGATCTGAAATGTGTGGTGTCAACTGTTCCATTAAGCTTTACAGTGTCTGAACCAGAGCTGAATCTCATTTGTTTCCTAAATAACATGGGAAACCATACAAATGATGATTTGGGAGATGGAAGAGCTGTTCATCTGTATCTGGCCACAGAACATGTATCAGGAATCAACAGCAGTGCAAAAGTTTCCATGCTGCTCTAGAAGGGGCATCTGGAAGCAGGTGTCTTTCTCCATAGCCCATTCTGTCCTTGGCCTCTGTGTTGAATCAGCCAGCAAAGAGATCTGTTACAGCCCAAGGCAATGGTCTTTCATCTGTTGGAGCCTGGAGACAGTCAGCTTCTTTCATGAGGCCAACTGAAGAGTCATCAAATTGTAGCGACTCCTGGTCACCGCTCACTCTCTTGTAGAATTATGTATGCTAGCAATGAACAGCTCCCCATAGTCCATTACCAAACCCACTGGTTATCCAGTCTCCACAGTAAAGTTACCCCAAGCTTGGGTCATGCTGTGGAGTGAAGATCAATGGGCCATGGCACATCTATCCAACCTTGACTATATACGCTCCATTGATATCCTAACTGCCTGTATCATGAGCAGTGTCACTAGACTAGTGACCCCCTTGCTCCATTCACTTCTCTAAATATGCATTTGCATCAGCACCTGAGAACATAATCATGCCACACAGCCACTGTGTAGAGGTGGCCATGCTAAACTGTACATGCTTCCATGACTACATTGCTATTCATACTCGATGACAGCTGGCATGGGGATATGTACGTGAACAGGGCAAATCACATCCCTAGCTCATAGTTGTAGATAACCATAGTGGGAAGGGTGCTCCCTTTTAATGCAACTTTCTGGAGCAACAGAATTTTTCTTGAATGATTCCCAGCTACATATGACCAGACCTAATGCTGCTGAGCTTATGAGCGCTCCCCAGGCCACAGTCAAAGGCAATGTGGCTGCAGGCAGTAATTATATCTATTGAGTGCATTATTTCTAGTTGCAAGTTGTTATATTTCAGAGGGTTGAGGAATATGGGGGGCAGGCACAGGTGCCAGCCATTCTCTAATGGCTAGAGATGGGCCTCAGCCCAAAACTCTTCACCCAAATGTCTCTGAACACTGAGACTACTAAAAATCTGAACCTGGATCCAAACTTTGAAAATGGGCCACCCCCATCTTTGACTGGACCAGAACTTTGAAGGGTTTGGATACAGAATTTTGCAGCCTAGGCCCATCTTGTATTGGAAGTATCCTTTAAAAACCACAGTAAAAAGCGAGAGATGTGAGAGAAGAGAAGGAAATGATAAATCTAGGGCATCCTGGCTGGAGGAACAAAAGATTCTCTGACTCAAACTTGATCAAAGAGTCCTTCCCACACTTTGTAGCTCTGTTTAAATTAGATGGCTTATGCTATGCCCCTGCCCCCCTCCCTTTAGGTTCCATGTTTCCCTCACACTCTTTTGAAGTTCAGGGCTCCCTCTGTGCTCTGGCTGGCCTATGAGCACCAGGATGCCGAAGCTTCCTTTCTATATGTATTCAAAGGAGCATGTAGACATCCTGCCTTCTTTCTGATTCAAGCCCTAATGGCCAAGAGTGACACTGATGATCTCAAGAACTGATGGAGGGGAGTTTCTGCAAGAGGAAGAAGTGAAAGGCTGCCTGTCGTGAATCTATCAAAAACTCCCTTTTAAAGAGTAAAGAGCACCGCTAACAAAAAAGGACCTATTTCTGCACCACTGAAGTCACTGGCGGCAGGACTGGGTGGCTACGGTTCACTACAGGTAGATGGAGAAAAGGGCAAGACCAATTTTAAAGGATTCATCTGGGCATGGGGTTGAGGCAACAGTCATCAGTCCATTCCCTCACCAGCAGGTGTTGCCTGCCTTTCACTTCATCCGTGTTATCACATCTCTCCTCCCACTGAAAAGAAAAACTGGCGCTGTTGCTGCTGCTTCCAGGTCCACTGAAGAGAGACAGGGAAGGCAATGGCAACCCCAAGAGTGAGTTAAAGCCACACATGTATAAACTGAATTTAAAATCTGGTTATTGTAAGAAATAGCAGTTACTGATGCTGATTTCATATCAGAGGAATAAATATACAACTCTGAGGGTTCCCCATAATTTATTCTGGATTTTTCTTTCACATTGTCAATTCTTTCTTAAGTATTTGGCTGGCTTATGCTTGTTCTCATGCTCAGAGGCACTTGCTGGGATCGTCGGGGTACATTTACTTAATCCTTTCCCTGCAGTTCCAGGAATCTTAAGCATTTGGGCACTCTGAACCCTCCTATCCTCTGTCCAGAATAGCTGAGTTCCTTGTGGGTTGTAATACCTGAGTCTAATTTCAGTTGTTGGGTTTAGTGTGCAAGTGCTGGATACGGTTGGTAACCTGTCATATACAGGAGGTCCCATTGGATGATCTACAGTCCCTTCTGGCCTTCAACTCAATGCCTCTTTAAGACTCAATTCAGCTGTTGTTTCTGTTACTAAGATATGTCCACACATACATCATTATTTTGAAATAAGTTATTTCAAAATGAATTATTTTGAAATAAAGTCCTTATTTCAAAATAAGTTAATTTGAATTAAGAAAATGAAATAAGGCTGTTTGGACATGTTGTTTCAAAACAACATGTCCAAATGGCGTTATTTCAAAATAACCATTTCAAAATAACAGCCATTTTGAAATGAATGGGGTTTAAGCTGTTTCGAAATGGCGGTTCTTATTTCAAAATGGCAGAGCCTGTCATTTTGAAATAAGAAAACGTAGTGTGGAAATTCAGTTTTTTATTTTGAAACAACCAGTCTTGTTTCGAAATAAAAAACTCGTGTGGACATACCCAGAGTTATTAACCATGAGGAACTGTCAGTTTGTCATTCACTCAGATACAGTGTCATAGAGCTGATTGGAAAACCTCAATGAAGCTGCTTTTTAAAAAAAGAATTCAGTTCCAGTGAAGTCAAAATGCTTCATAAAGTTATGTCAATGTCATCAACATTTCATTGAGGAGAAACTGGGAAAATATTCCTGACATGGTTGCAAACTCCTGTTTTGATGTTTTCAGAACAAATGTTTCAATTTTCATTGTGAAAGAACTTTTGATTTTGAATTTTTTCATTACATTATAACACCACCAAACCCCCTAAATCAACCAGAAACATTTCATTCAGCCCAAAAAGTTTTTTTTTGTGAATTTTCCTTGGTTGAGATTTCAAAATTGGGGCCCAGGGGGTTGTTGCCAAGTCGAATGAAGACAAATGTTGAAGTTGAACTCTTTTGCCCTGTGAAATTTCTGTCCTCCATACAGCTCTCCTGTCCTGCCCTATAAACTCATAGACAGATTAGATTAGAGTCTCTGCACAGGTGTTTGCATCACACCCATCGTGAGTAGCTAAGGAAGAGCAGAAATCTGTTCTAATTTAATCTAAACTCTAATGTATCAGGGCACCTCATTCATCATAGTGGCACCTGAATGTGAGCTATTTTGTCTTGATCTTATTTTATTTGTGATGGTCAATGCCTCTCTTTTCTCTCATCCCCTATTCAAATGACAAAGGATAGAGAATCTTCAGACTGAATCCAACCAGGAGCAATTTCCCAAGGACATGACACAGTCAACCTACCTGCTTTTCAGAACTCAAGACTCTCAACATGGTACAATAGCAGAAACATACACACATTTCTATAAAATCCCCATCAAAGTGTGGACCTTTTGTGCAAATGTCTCCTAATTCTGATAGTCCCAGGCGTCCTCGTTTGTTTTCTGTTTGTTCTTTCTGTTCTCCACCACTAGAGAGCACCAGCACTGTATTTGTATCCACCATGACGCTATACAAAGGTGACACAAGACAAACCAAACAAGTCCTGTTTTAAAGACAAACAAATTTATTATCAGGATGCACATCTGAGAGGTGGGCTCCAATTACACAATTCAATTCCTGAGCCCAAGGCCAAACACTCCAAACAGCAACTCAGCTGCTATCCTGAGTTTGGAGTTGGCCCAGTGTAAGATACAGGGAGGCAAAGAATAAAGGAGACCCCCACACAGAACGTGAGTCGAGATGCATGTGGTTGAACTGGCATCAGCATTTGCAGCAGCTGTGTAAAATGGTTCTCTTAATAAAGAGCTAGCCGGTCTGGGCCTTCTCATGTTGTTAGGCAAACACCAGACAAGAAATACATAGCACAAAGAAAAAGGTAAAATGTTTAGATTGAGGTGTGAATCTAGAGATCAAACACCCCAGGTGTCTAGGACGATGGCATTGATGGGGTCGGTTTGGGGTTGGCTCCAACTCAGACATGGGGCAAAAACTATCCACAGCAATTTGGCATTTGAGGGGCAGGGAGCCAAAGTCTGCCCAGGGGTTGTGTCTCTCTCTCTCTGGGGCAGGAATTGACCTAATACAGGATATTCGATTTGCTCCACTTCTCTGCAAGGCCATAAATATATCTTATATCCAGCTCACCCTCATTAAGAGTGGAAAGAAGTGCATCCCTTGGATTGTTAGTGCTTCTCCACTATGTGTCATGGGGCACTGTGGGGCAACAGAGCATTCCCAGATTCTGCCTCTAGGCCGGACTTGAAACCTCTGTTGGTCTCTGAGCAGTGACATTTCTGACTTGTTATTACCTTGTCTGGGACGTTAAGAGTTTCCAGCAGCTTTTATGACTAGATATCTTCATTAAACCAAACATCTCTGTACCTTAACAGCTACCTCATCTCTCTTTCGACTGGATGACTCTGTGCTGTGGTCAAATCTAATGACACTAGCAGCAGGGGAGGAGGCCGGAACTGAATTGAAAAGTGATCAGCAAAAGAAATAAAACATTTCAGACAGAAAACTGGGGATAATTCTGTTGTTGATCTCAAAGACCCAGGAGAGTTAAAGGTGTTATTAAACTCTCACTGTCTAACATGTAACAGGTCAGCTAGTTTTCGGGTTATTTTTAAACAGAGCCCATGGTTACATGCCAAGCAGCCAAAAGCATTTCTTCAAATTGAAAGTTTATGGGTTAAAAACGTAAGAAATTACAATAAACTAAAACAAATGTTTATATTGAAACTGCGGTTGAGCAACTGTGCCAAACAAACTTAGACATTATCAACGTCTCTCTTCTTGTGGAAAATATTAGAATTTCTTATTTTCAGAGCAATCTTTCTCTAACGAGAAAGAAAGATTAAATTTACTCTCTGGCCTGATGCAAAGGACATTCATGTATCCTACTTTTAATTGACATGTATGCACTGAATGGAGGAGGGACCGGATAAAAAAGATGACTGAAATACAGCTCTGGCTGATGGTTTTGAAACACCAGACAGCTGTTTAGTTACAAATGGATGCTTTGTCTGGTCAGTCAACCAAGAGACGGGCAGCGTGGACCCTGGTTAGTTCCAATCTGGTCAGGGCCAGCATCTGGTTGGAATTTTTCTCCTTAGGTAAGACAGGTTTGGATGAATACAATAAAATTGATTTCAGGATTCAATAAAAGGCCAGAATAAGATAGGATAGGAGGAAAGAAACAGTAGAGTGAAAAATAACACAGCAAAGGAACTGAATACAGTACAATATTTTACACCCTTTTGCCATGCCACTAATTAGCTATCCCCACTAGTGAGCTGCGGACTGGATATCCTTTCACAAGAGCATGGCCAGCTGGCCTTTCTCTCAAAAAGTCTTATAGATGAGTCAAGAGGAGTTGCAGTGCTGGTAGAGTGCAGGATGAGCTGGAGGGAGCTGAGGAAGAGCCACGCTGAGCTGGGATGCAAGGTGGGATGGGGATGAGAAAGAGATCAGCACTGAACTGTATGTCTCAAAGTTTCTTTTTAAGAAACCCCAAAAGGGACAAAATGGGTGGCATAGTTCATCTTCATTATCATTTTATCCACCAATTAGGCCTAAAATCCATCATACCAATTTGGTCTGTGACCTTGTGGTTCCACGTTTGTTGTTTTTACCCAGCATCCTTTTAACAACCCTTGAATTATATCAACAAATCTTTCTATTTGAGCTAATGCAATGGCTTCTTCTGGTTCTCTTGCACTTATTCCAATATACAGCCTCATAAACAACTTGACCTTTTTGTTGTGGATTTTGTAACATCTTGAGACCTTGCATGAACTGTTTCACATTTGAGCTGACAACAGGGGTACATTTTACAGGGCCAATAGTCACAACAGGGTCCCAAGGGCTTCTCCCATCACATTGAGGCGCATGTATTGTCCATGCATCTTCAATATAACTTGTTGATATATACAGGAGTTATAGAAAGTATACAGAAAGTATAGAATCAGCATTACATGGTTGAGAAGGAAACTTAGAGGCACTTGCTCTTAAGAAAGCACCCATAAGCAAAGGTTGGAAAAATCCTGATTAGGGAAGGGGATAACATTACTAGCTACTCTTATGAGAGCAGACTGGAAGAACTTGGTTTATTTAGTCTAACAAAAAGAAGGCTATGGGAGGATATGATTGCTCTCTATAAATACCTCAGGGGGCAGATATCCAGGAGAGTGATGAGCTAATTAAGCTACAAGACAGTGTTAGCACAAGAGCAGATGAGTTTAAATTGACTCTGAAGAAATTCAGGCAGAAATTAGGTTTCTAAACATGAGAGGGGTGAGGCTCTAGAACAGCCTTTCAGTAGGAGTTTTGGGGACAAACAATGAGTTTGAAGAAAGAACTGGATAAAGTTGTGACTGCAATTTTGAGTCTGGGCCGCTTGGGATGGTAGGGGACAGGGTTCGGCAGCCCTGGTCTCATTTCCTGTTTATGTCTTATGTTCCTAAAGCTCATACCTCAGAGTTGTAGCTCGCCACCTCCTGGAGTTAGGAATGGATTGCCCTCTGCCCAATGTATCCTAGGTTTTTTAATTCCAGAGATGGCCACAGCTGGAAGTGGGACATTGGTGAGGGTAAGTCAGGGCTCTGAGGTCGCCCTGAGCATTCCTTCTCTCAGGTGCTTGATCACATGCTCAGGGTCTAACTGATGGCCATGTGTTGGGTCAGGAAGGAGTTTCCACCAGGTCAGATTTGCAGTGACCTTGGGCACTTCCCTCTGTTCTGCAGCATGGAGTGTGGCTCACTTGTCAGGATAATCTGGGAATAGCTGACTTACCGATTTCCAAAGGGGTAGCTGTGTTAGTCTAGTTCAGTAAAACAAACAAAGAGTCCTGTGGCACCTTCAAAGATTAACAAAGTTATTTATCACTTGAGCTTTCGTGGGAGAAAAGCCCACTTCATCAGATGCTTTGAAGATGGGGGGATATTCCACAGGACTCCTTGTTTGTTTAACCATTTCCATGTCCCTGCAGGACCTGAAGACCCTCAGGTGTTCCTTTTCACCACCTGTGGCACACAACAGTGTAGGCTGTGGGACTTTGATGTGGTTTCTGTTGCTGGATCAAGTGTCACTGCTGGGCAGTGGTGTTGGCCTGTGATATATGGGAAGTGAGACTGGATGAGCTGGTGGACCCTTACAAGCTCTGATACTAAATCCTGGCATAGGACTATGCAGGCACCTCCTCTCCTCTGACTGTTCTGAGGTTTGTGGACAGTCTTCACCTGTTCCATCCCCCGATGGTCCAAACAGTACCTCAAAGAAAGCTCTGGCTATGCCCTTCAAACCCAGTCTGCACTGTCCCATAGGTACCCAGAGGTTAGTTAACTGTGTCATGACCAAGTGGAGAAAAGAGTAAAATCCTCACAGATGAAGGGAGGTCTTGGGTTGAAGGCACTGGACTGCCCTGGAGAGGAGATAGGTGCAATTTTCAGTCCACTAACAGATGCTGTGTGAGGCTTTAGACCAGTGCTTCCCAACCTTTTCTCTGCCATGGTACACCTTGAGACCTTCAAATTTTTTGAGGCACACCATTATTAAAAACCTCATGAATATTCAAATTAACTTGAATTACTTATGAATATTCATAAGACATGGCACAGTGTTTTGGAAATGCTGCTATGTGGAGCAGTAGGGGTAGCAGAGCAGGGGTGGCAAAACACAGGAGATCAGACGTTGTGTGCAGTGGCAGGAGTGAGCGTGGGGAGCAGAGCAAGGCAGGGGTGGCAAAAAGAGGACAAGGGCAGCCATGTGGGGAACAGCACAAGGGTGGCAAGAGAGGAGAGAGGAAGGGAGAACAGGAGTGGCTTTGTGGGGGGACAAGTGAAACCTGGGGAGTGGGAAGGTAGGGCAGGGGAGCATGGCGCAGCCCCCACTTCCCCCTTCTCCACAGTGGCTCCCTGCTACCCAGGGCAAATCCTCACCCCACTGCTGCTCCCTCCCACCCCAATGGGTCCTGTCCTCCTCTCTCCCAGCTCCCTTCTGCCTGTGATGGACCCTCCAGCCCCCCAGCTATGCTCCCCCACAGCCACCCCACCCCCCAGCTACACACATCCCCAATCAACCAGCTACCCCACAGCCCCAGCCACACATGCTCTGCTACATATCCACGCCCACCCACCTCTGCTACACACACACACACACACACACACACACACACACACACACACACACA